>JANHGO010000063.1:20447431-20473536 GCA_024606505.1 Aquila spilogaster | reverse complement strand
CGTTCCCTCGGGCCCTGTCGCTGTCACAGAGAGCAGAGCTCAGCGCTGCCCCTCTGCTCCCTGTGAGGAGCTGCAGCCGCCGTCAGACCTCCGCTCAGCTCCTCTGCTCCGGGCTGAGCACACCCCGGGACTTCAGCCACTCCTCATATGTCAGCCCTCCAAAGCGTAAGATGGAGGGATAAAATGCATTTTATCCTGGCCCACCATGGACCACCAGTATGAGCAGATATGCTGCGGAGAGGCAGATCAAGGGAGATCTGAGCATCCTCAACCCTCACCCAGAACAGTTTTGTGATATACGGAACTCCTGTGGCAGGGGCCGCAGCATTCATGGAAGATTCAGAGTATCACTTATCAGTAGGTTGTTTGATACCAGCTAAACAGTTCTTATCACAAATAGCAACGGAGAAGGCCTGAAAACCTGGAGCGGGGAGCCTAGGTTTGCCGCGTTGGCTTGCGGATTTCCCCCATTATCTGCTCAATCCTGCAGGCGAGAGGTTCTGCTGCTCCCTCCCAGTCACCGCTGCTCAGACGAAAAGCCTCAGCTCAGTGACATATGGCCGCTCCACTCGCAGAGGGTCTCAGGGCTCGTTTCCAACGCGCTATTACTCTGGATTACCAGAATGGCACTTATAGATGTCCAGTTAAGATGTTTTATCAGGGAAAATGCTTTTCCAATGGTGCTGTTTGCTGCTGAATAGGATTTGAAAATCATTTTGACTTTTATTTTCATAAAGAATGCGGATGTGAAATACTTGATGCGATGTCCTAATTAATGCAAACACACCAAAAACCTTTATTTTCCAGAGAAAATTATATTACGCTGTTACTTTTCCACATTTCGTGGCAGCCTATTTTATATACTGTAACCATGGTTACCGTGTCATTAAAGTCTATTCAGAGGGAGTTGGGCATTGCGTAGAGCTATCGCAGAGAATGATTGCTTTTGTAAATTTAAAAGAAGCTCTGCAGCTAATTAGTGCGAGTTTGCGTAAACTGAACCAATGGAGAGCGTGAAATTTGGAACAAATTATTGTGGAGTCTGAAGCAAATGGAGAACATTTCTATTTGATTTAGGAACTTGCCTTGTGTATCGCAAGCCTCTTAAAGTTTTAATTGCATGAGGCTGAAGCCACGCGCTGCAGTACTGCTGGTAGCAGGGATGCAGGCAGCACTTGCTGGGAAGGGAGGTGTGTGTTTTTAAATGGGAAATGCTGGGGACTGGCAGAAAGCTGGGAGAGGGCATAGCACGCCTCTGCTGTTCTAGTTTTGCATCGTCCGGAAATTTTAGAAGCAAAATCAGCTGCCTGGGAATTTTTCAAGCTGTCTCTTATGTAGCAATTGTATGTATATTTCCTGCACGTGGCACGCTCTGTATGTGGGGAATGGGGCTCTCTGCTGCCCTTTACTGCCCAGAGCTGCTGAAGCAGATGCAAAGTAGGAAGTTGCTGTCACACATTTCCTTCATATTTTTTCAAACACTGCTATTCTTTCCAGCAAAGCACATATCCATGGCCACATGTATGCCTAGAGTCCTTCATTTTGGATGAGAAGCTGAACATACATCTAAATATCCTCCTGCTTTGAATTTTATGAATCTTATCCAGCAACCCCCCCTAATTTTCAGTAGAATTGTAGAATCATACAATATCCTGGGCTGGAAGGGACCCATAAGGATCATCGAGTTCAACTCCTTGCTCCACACGGGACCACTTGAAAATCAGAACGTGTATCTGAGCATTGTCCAAACATTCCTTGAATTCTGGCAGCTCGGGGCCGTCCCCACCGCCCTGGGGAGCCCATTCCAAGCCCACCATCCTCTGATGCAGAGCCTTTCTCTAACCCCCACCTGACCCTCCCCTAATGCAGCTCCATGCTGTTCCTTTGGGCCCTGTCACTGCCCCAGAGAGCAGAGCTCATCTCCCCGTGAGGAGCAATAGGAGGCCTCCCCTCAGTCTCCCCTTCAATAGTTGCATGATTTGTAGCATTTAAGTATGTTAACAAGAATTCCACCTTTGTCACTGTCCCCCTGTGCTGGGCAGATACAGCGGAGTGTTTTGTTTCACCAGCTGTAACACATCTGCAAGGACCACCGCTGCAGAAGTTGTGGACTGGAAGCAGAGACACATGGGGTGATGGCTTCCAGCAGCAGAGCATTATGGCCCACCCTTGTCCTATGCTGCCACAAAACCTCCATCTGCCAACACCCAGCAGCAGCAACTGACAGCTCTGCTCTTGGCAAATTTTCTGAGTTATTATCATATTTGGCAGATATTAATAACCAGGAGCTAACTGCTCCGTGTGGGTACAGGAAATCTAGCAGTGTTTGATCAGAGCTCGTGCTTTGTTTATTGTGCCTTGTGTAGCACTGGGACACAGCAGGTATTTTTCATATTCCAGAGAAAAAGCAGAAATTCTGAAGCACCTTCTCGAGGTGCTGAGTATATCCAATGTATGAGGTTCGATATTAGGAAAAACTTCTTCTCTGAAAGAGTGGTGAGGTATTGGCACGGGCTGCCCAGGGAGGTGGTGGAGTCACTGTCCCTGTGTGTGTTCAAGAAAAGGGTAGATGTGGCACTGAGGGACACAATTTGTCGGTATGGTGGGGATGGGGTGATGGTTGCATCCCATCCCCAGCCACTCACTTTCCTCATCCTTTGCTGAGCCCCAACACAGGAACCATAGAAGGAACCAAGGAACCATACCGGCCCCAGCATCTTCAGGAAACATACCTCCACAGATGAAGGAGGCAAAAAAAAGAATACAAAACCTTGAACAGTCTCTAACAGTCCCAGTCTTTTCACCACTACCCGTAGAGCAACTCTGCACAGCCTGGCTGTCAGTACCCAGCGTGATCCTTGGCCGGAGAAGATGCAAAATTTGGATTTCCCACTGACCTCTGCCATTCTGGACAGCGGCCATGTGGTGTGAGCAGCTCTCACACAAGCACGTGATGAAGAAAGAAGAAAACAGCTGCCAGTGCTAAAAATCCCAGACACTGTGTCTTACACAGTACAGACCTTTTTGTATGAGCACAGCTACAACAAATAATGAAGCTGTTTTGATTTCAGGACTGTTAATTGGATAAACAAGGTCAGTAACCACACATATAACCAAGCACGTGAGTCTATTCTCCCTGACCCAAGCACCAACAGCTGCAGTTTTGATGTTCAGTCTCTTAGCCAACCTTCTGTCCACTAAGTCTTCCCACTTTTTTTTCCTTCAGCTGTTCACTTACCAAACCTATCTGCAGGATAGTTGAACCTTATGTGGGATAATACTCTATCAGAAGGTTGGTAATGGCACGGTGTACGGCAATGCTGATATGTAGCAATGCTATGATGAAATATCTAGGCAGAATGTCAGGAACATTGTATTTATCTTTCTGTGGTATTTTTGTATCATTTTGGGAAAGGCCAAGTATGCCTGTGATGATGTGATGTTATCAGAGATGAATTTCAACACCTCTTTTGCACTTGGAGAGTTAATACTGGGAGAGAAAAGCCGCATTAACTCCAACATCAGCAGCAGTAGATGATTCTGCACCCACTTATTTGCCACAGTTCAGCAAAAACAGCCTCCAACCTAGTTCGGAAAGCGTGGGCATCACCTCTATGCTCAGGCTGAGCTCTGTTTCCCTCTTGTATCACTCCCTGGCAGAGCGTTAACTTCTCATGGGTAATTCTATGCAGAAACACAATCCATCTCAGTTAAAGCTCTGGAAGTATACACAAGACACACATTTGTGTGGGGAACAAGAAAAACTGCCCTCCTGGCAAACGCAGTGAGCACATAACCCTCCACGTGATGTGGCTTGCAGAAAGCATGATGCATCAAACTCCAGAGCACTCCATTGCTACCTCAGTCTGCTGCTTTTGTTCATCGCTGCTGCTAAATCCACGTCACATTTCCCATTAAGCTGTAAGTGCTCATTTCAGAGAAGCCCTTGTACTTTTTTTTTTAAACATTTCCAAAAATAAAGCATAACCAGAGGGTTCCTGTTATGTAACATAAATATTTTATTATCTTCCACGTTACTGATGACCAGAAAAAAAGCTAGATATACTTCAGGCTCTTCTGTTGGGTAACCTTGAAAAATGAGATGCCATATTCCATGGAATATTGTATTAGGGGTACCTAACACTTTCTCAAGCCAATACTTGAAAAGACAGGAAAATCAAGTCTGAATCAACAACTGTTATTGCTTTTTATCTAATAATAATTGTGCCTGGCAATGCGTTCTTTCTGCATCACAGGCACTATTTTTTTGATATTTCAACAATAACAACATGTAATTTTTGCTAGGTTCATTATGCCATATCACAGAGCTGTAAAATTTTAATTACAAATCCTGCGGGTCTCAGTTTGCCCAGGCTCAGTGCTGTGCTGTGAGAGCTCTGCTGGGCTCTGCCAGATTTCTGCACAGATGCAGTTGCTCGAGTGGGGCTCCCAGCCCTTGAGCATTTGCAATTAGCTGCATTGCCACAGTCACTGGGCTAACAGAGTGGGCATCTCCACACTTCGATTAATTTGATGATTCTCAGTACCAGACTTGCTATATAATTAGTATATAAGCGTACTTACACTGAAGACATAGACGTAGGGTCATCTGGGAAGGGTGAGAGGTGGCAGCAGAAGAGTTCAGGCACACAGAGTCACAGTTTGGAAAGGTTTGGTGCTGATGGGGAGCATGCATGCTGCAGTTGGCAGGCAGCAGTTTTCAGCCTTCCCTACCTCTGTGTGGAAGTGTTGGGAAGCAGCCATCAAAGAGTGTTTCGCAGCCTATTTTGAGCCTCAGACTAGACACCATTAGTCATCAGTGAGAAAAATGCCATCTCTGCAAAAACAAGTAAGGGTAAGGAGCAGGACACCCTTACCTTTTGCTGTATGAGACTCATATCTCACTTCTCCCATGTAACTAGCAACAGGACTAGAGGGAATGGCCTCAAGACGTGCCAGGGGAGATTCAGGTTGGACATTAGGAAATGCTTCTTCTCCAAGAGAGTGGTCAGGCACTGGAATGGGCTGCCCAGGGAGGTTGTAGAGTCACTGTCCCTGGAGGTGTTTAAGAGATGTTTAGATGTTGTACAGAGGGACATGGTTTAGTGGGAAATAATGGTGATAGGTGGATGGTTGGACTGGGTGATCTCAGAGGTCTTTTCCAACCTTGATGATTCTATGATTCTATGATTTCCCAGGAACCAGGAACAGATAAAGCTACCATCCAGACAGCTTCTCCCAGGATCATCTTAGGATCATAGAATGACTTGGGTTAGAAGGTTCCTTAAAAATCACCTAGTTCCAACTCCTTGCCCTGAACAGGGCTGCCACTCACTAGATCAGGCTGTTCTCACATCTTCTCTGAATGTACTTAAGGCAACTGCTTAACTGCTTTATTTCTCCAAGATTTCCAAATATATGGTAGTTCTCTTGCCATGAGTGATTGGATCAGAGTTGTTGAGGTTTTGATGTTCCATCAGGCTAAATTGAGGTGAAACAACACCAAGCATGCAGTTAGAAGTTTATTTGAATCCTGCTGCCATACTTAGCACAAGAAATATTTATATATTTATATATCTCTACCTTATTGGTGATAAGCTATTATGATATGCCCTGTGTTACTGTCTAATATAACTTAACAAAGAGAAAGAGAAAAAGAGAGAGAGAGAGAGAAAAAGACTTAGGGGAAGAGGAAAAGAGTTTGGGTAGGCAGAGAAGGAAAATCCAGGTCACTGCTCTTGGTTTCAGCATAGTCTCTGATTTGGTAACATCTGAGTGGCGGGTGCACACTTGACTATTGAGTTGTAGTACTTTTTATTTATTTCAAAAAGAGAACGTTTCACATACGTGTCTGTCGTTTGGACACAAGGTGGGAGTAAGAGGGATTCAGCATTTGTGCATGCGTGTAAAGGGGAAGGGACTCATTCCTCCATTTGAATCAGGAGTCATAGAGGCCCTGTCCCTTATCACGTCAGTCATGTGTCTCTTGCACCAAAGGAAACTTGCCTAGATTTGCACATGGGTGTTAGGGCCATCCATCCTCCAATGTAGTTTTTACCCTCTCTGGCAAGCACTTTTGATTCCCTAATTCCAGCTACAAACTAAACACACTCTTTCCATTCCTTTTTCACCATTAAGCAATGCCCCAATGGTTGAGACACTGAAAGAGTTTTAGAGATTTTCCACAGGACTTTACACATCTCTCGTGTGTCTGAGCCTCAAGTTTGCATTGGGCAGTCACAGAAAGAGCTCACGGAGTGGGCTGGACATGGCTTTCAAGGACAACCACATAAATCCTCAACATTAGCCTTCAGCACGTATGTTCTGCCAGGTCAACCTTCTCCAAAAGGCTGAGGACATTTGGCATGTGTCCAGCTTGGTCAAACACAAAAGGCTCTGGAAGTATCAAACTTCAGAGATGAGACTGAGGAAAACCTAAATAAGGAGTACATCAATCCAGACTATGGCTTGCTGCAGAAAGATTAAGAGGGGAGTGGGTTATCAGCAACAGCATAGAAGAAGTGCCAAGTTATGTAAGAAAACATGACTCCTAATAAAACACTTCATGTACGTTACAAGGAATCACCCAATACAGTCCTTGTAGTTCAAGCACTACTTGAGATTATGTCAGTTTGGCATGATTAAGCTCTTCATTTAGTAGATATTAGGACTATTTAAGATTTGTGATAACATTTAGAATTGACTTCATCTTTATTTGAATTACATGCCAGAGATACCAGTACTATTTTGGTATTCTTGCCAAGGAAAAGCTTTTAATGTTTACAGACAGACTTCGAACATGCCAGCTGGCTGCTGCTAAGAGTTTGAGTTCTCCTCAATACAAAATTATTAGAGTCATTTACATAAGTCTCATTGACAGTTTACTTTAGCTGTAATTTCCAAGACATCAGCATTTGCATCTATGATTTATATTGCAGTCTTCTGTGAGCAAAAGGGAAGTCCTTACTTCTGTATTCATATCAACATTTATATAAATCAATCAGTAAGCACTTGCATCTAAGAGCGCACATCATGTTTTAAACAAGATGTTGCTGAACTCCAGGGCCCAGAGCCAGTAGATTAGGCCATCCAGGAAGCGCATACGACAGGCCACCAACCACAAACCAATACTCCAAAAAGTTTTGGTCAATGAGTTAGGCAACACTGTGTCCCATAAAATATTTTCATTGTGAAATTTCATCTGTTTATGTTGGATCCCAAATTCTTTTTAAAAAAAGGATTAAATGACGTGTCATAGCTTCTTTTCTCTTGCTCAATTTTGCCAGTCTTTAGCCCCAGATCTTTGCCCCTTCTTCAGACTTTTCACAAAACCAAATGATTTGTGCATTGGCTTCTGCTCCTGTGCTGGGGATTCTGACAACACTAACCAAAAAGCGTGTTGGTCATTTAGGACCAGAGGGTGTTTTAATGTATTTCCTTCCTGGACGTTGATGGTACTCTAGATAATTAGTTCCTACATAGACTTGCTTCAGGACTATATATTTTGCACAGTGAACAGAGGTCTATGGATTCCAGCTAACCCCACAGAAGTTTGGTCAAGTGCTCCCACTTGGGACCCCGTTCATATTGAGCTGGGGTGCCCATACTGCCATTAGCACTGTTCTGCTGCTGTTGGGGTGTAAGAATGCTTCAACTTATTTTCAGTGGGAAGTGCAGGTTTGTGTAAGAGGTTTTGGATGAGCTCACACTTAGGATGACAGAGTTGCTTTCAACAGAGCACAAACAACTGACTTCTCCACCAATAACAGCACAGTGATACAGGCAGGTTGCATCTCTCCTGAGGGTTGTGAAGAGGCCAGTGTTGGTTAGAGTAGACCAGAAATAACAAAGTCACATCTGTCACCTGTTGCCTATAGTAAGCCCTTTCAATGGTACAGCGCTATTAGCACGTTTGCACAACAGACTGCTCTGGGTCTTTCACGGCTCCTGGAGCTCCTGCAGGTGTAGCCCTGAGCTGGCAGACATTTGGTCCCCAGAACAGAGAGGACATCTGGGTCACAACAGAGAAGAGATATTCTGATCTTTAGAGATGGGAAGAGCATTAGTGTACAAAGAGATATGAAGAGAAGTAAGCAGTGCCACTAGGCTGTTTCCTCATACAGCGGTAAAGTAAGTCTCAGATGATATAGGATGGTTTAGAAAGAGGGATCACTGTATTAGTTTAAGTACCAAGATATTAGTTTAGCAAAAGGAATCAGTGAGTACTAGTTCTAAAACTTTCCATTTTAACTTGGTGTGTGAACAGCCTTGTTTTTCTCACCAGTTATGCTTCACAGGAGCACTGGAGTCACAATAGACTACTGTTACCTCCGTATCTACTGGGTGCAAGGATTTTTTCCTCAGATTTCACATATATTGTTTTGGAGTGCACTAAGATAAGAAGTTGCTCATCATGGCCTAACAAGCAATGGATATTTGCAAAATCGGGGAAAAATAGCTAGAGGTCAGCCAAAAGTCACTGTGATGAAGCTGATGATGGAAAAATGGGGAGAAAGTAAGTGGTTGAAGACCACCAGAAGCCTCTACTGTGCACGCACAGAGGGACATTAGCATATGTTGATGAGTTCTTGGAAAAGAACGAATATGTATGCAAATACATTGCATATGCATGTCTTAACTGTTTAAATGTAGAACTTGAACTCTGAGAGCGCACGCTTGATTTGTCAAGTGACCCAGTACATATCATAAGGAATAAAGGAATGCTGCTTTCTAATACCACACTGCAGTGAGAGAGCTTTCTTCCTGGATTTTGGATGACACAGGAAAACCAATTGCTTCACATGGCAGAGCCTTCAGCCACACAATCCTGCTGGTGACCTCCTAAAGGGCATGGGACAGCCTCAGCTCTGCTACCAAAAGCACACTTGTCCTTCGCGCTCCCTGATGCATGCAGCCAATTTGGGGTTACCATTCTTTTCTAAACAGCCGTGCTGCTGTGGAATTGTAGCTAACTCTTTCCTTCCTCATTCTCCTCATCCTCCAGAAGAAAAGAAGTGGCATTCCTATGCTGAGGAGGTGTCTGAGAGCAGCTGTAATTCTGCTAACAGCTTTTAGGACCCTACTGAACAAAGAGCTGAGGAGGTAAATAGCTATGTGTCTTGCTGAAAGTTCAGGGCACTGTTACTGTAACGACCAGATGTCTTCAAATACATAGCAAATATTTAGAACATTAATTCATATTTCTTCACTCCAGTTTGCACTGGCAAATGCTAAAAAGAAATGTTCAGCTGAACTCTGACTTACCAAGTGAAAAAATTGTCATGTGTTCCTTCTGCATCAGAAAAAATCTTTTGACTGCTTGTCTAGAATGACTTGTAAAGACTCTAAACAGTTTCTTGCCACATAGCAACCACTATTGCTGATGCCTTGCAGAAATATCTGGAAATGATATTAAAGGAAGAAATGAAAAGGTGGAGGAGGAAGCAGTATGTGAAAACATTCTTTATCTGATCCATATCTAAATGTTCCCAGTCAACAGGCTCTCAAGTCTGCACTTGAACTGTGCTTCAAAGGACGTGGCCAATGTATATCCTCTTGTCAAGCTCATTCCAAAGTGATGCATAACAGCTGTGTACTAGCCAAGGTCATTTCAAAGGTGTTTACTTTGACTGCAAACTAACTTTGTCCCTCTTCAATCAGAGATGAAATCTATAATATTTGTAAACCAAACATCACAAGGTAAGGTCAGACTTGAGGCTGATGCTCGTGCCGGCAGCACGAAACAGCTGTGTAACAGCAGAATTTGCCTGGAGATGCTGGCTACAGCAATGTGATGAAGGCTCTCAGGCAGTCCCTTGGGAAATGTCACTGGGGCAAGCCAGTGCCACCATTCATGGATGGTGTCTTCCTCAGGTTGGATCTGTCAAAACACTCAGCTCTGGCAGTCTCTGAGAGCAGCCAGCTTCAGGTCCAGCATCGCAACCAGAGCAGCTCAATTTTTTAGGTGGTGCAGACTCATTCTGTGCTTCTGATTATTCACCGTTCACACAGGTATCAGGTGATATTGTATCCAATATGAAGGAAACAATCAGCTGCACAATCCATGGTGGTTTTGAAGTGATCACAGTATGCACCATCTCTCTACAGGCTGGAAAAACTCAGGGCTATGAATACAGAGGAAGCAGAGACTGGCACAGGCATCTGGCTGAACAGGAGACCAACTTGTGCCAGTGCCAGTGCACATCATGCTCTTAATACAGGGCAAACACGACTGAGCTGCTCTATCTGAATTTGTCTTGGTCCTGAGTATGTTCTTTATTTTCTTTTGTCCTTGTGTGACATATAGTATGACTTTTACCTTGTCCAGTCCTTCTGTATTTAGCACGCATTTACAGTGTTACCAGGGCAATGTACATGCAAATATTTTTCCTATGTGCCTGAAGGTTCACCTACTGGTTCTATGGTGATACTGATAAAGAATTAAAAACAGAGTAACACACCTTGTGTAAAATAAGAGCATCCATCTTCAAATCATCCCATGTGTCTCACATTATGACATTTTGTATTTTGCAGCATGTAAACAGAAGAGCACCTGTCTTACCTTAATGCTGCTAATGGAAGACAAAATGAGTTCTTTGTAGATAACCACCAGGTTCTTGATATTTCTGACCAAACATAGTACAGGATTTAATTTCAGCAGTGGTACCGCGGCTGCTAGCATTAGCCTGTGCCTAATCAAGCAAGAAGTTAACCCTGAATACCAAATGCAAAATCTATAAACTAAAATCTAGAACAAATTTTATTCCCTGAAGGTCAACAGAATTGAAACAGAAAGGAGCAAACCCATCTGAAAATAAAACATTCTGCATGATTCCAGGCATATGGTCATATTTTCAAACTGTTTGTTAACCCCTTCCAGAAAATGTCTTCAAGGAGTGAGAGCTGTGAGCCAAATCTGGCTGAGCTTATTGAGGATTTAATGAAGCTAGGCTGGCACCCTGGGGCGAGGCTGTCATCAGACCAGTGCAGTAGGGGAAAGAGAGAAATGAGAAGTCTTTCCTCCTTCCTTGCATGAGCACAGAGGTTAAGTAATCCAATTCCTCGTGCTCCAGTAAATGGCGAAGAGGAGACAGAAAGGAGAGGGCACTGCAGTGTGGGGGAGGCAAGAGCAGATCCTCCATGACCAAGGGGAGCACGATGGTCCAGCTCAGTACCTGCAGCAGGAGCTCTGCTCTGCTCCTTGCTGCCCTGCTCACAGTGCTGCTTACAGCCAGGACCCATCCTGTGCACAGCAGTAGGGACTTTGATGGAGGAAGGGTTGCACATTCAGGTCTTTTGAGATTCATGGGATGAGAATCAAAGGCTATATTTAGATGCATTGTCACTTCTTTCTCCACAACTTCATTTACAGACCAAATATTTATCTTCATAAAAGTTTGAGGGCATTTGAGATCTTGCAGTCTGGTTTGAAAGGGCTTACTCTGTTACTAGGATATGTCCTTTAGTTACGGAGCAGTTAATATTTGTCCACTGATAACATATTAAAAGGGCCGAGTTCAGCTACAGACAATGACATCTATATCTGAATTTAAGTGCAAACTTCAGTTTTGGTCAATAGAGCCCTGAAGCTCTGTTCAGGTGCCTGAACACCGGGGTGCAGGGGCATTCTGAGACACCTGAATGGGGCTGGTGGATGTGACCCCAAACCTGCACACTACAGAGGAAACTGGATTTTCTCTGGGTCTCAGACGTGGTACCAGACCCCACGTGTGTCCAACTGCAGATCTCCCACCTTTCTTGCAGGCACGGAGGCTTCAGAGAAAAGTATTGTCTCTCTCAGGCAGCTGCTTCAATCTTTCACCTCTGCAGTGCTGAATGCCCACTTAACAATCAATTTAACACCCTCAAATATAATGTTCTGTGACCCACTGAATTTCCTCCTTGGATGTGTAACTACTGGCCTTGCTTTTATTCTCACATAGAGCATCTCATCTTTCACTGAAACTTCCTGAAGCGCTTACCACAATTTCATCTCCTAGACAGCTCTACAGTGAGCTTTGTGCTAAAGAAGTAATCTCCTGGATTTATGTTAATGCTGTTATCATAGGAGAAATGTGAAACTGGAGCCCAAGTTAATTAGAAGCGTGACTGTGAGGATCCTAGGCATTGGAAGGGGCTGTATCCTTGGGTGAAGTCAACGGACCAACACTTGTGAAAGAGACCAGATCTCACAGGCTGACTCAGTGCCTCCTGTTCAGCAGTTTCATCTGTTTGCAATCTTCATTACTTGCCTCTCTCTCCAAAAGGATAATTGTACACAGAACCAATGGAAATATTTCACTGGAATTTTCCATTGAAAAATTGCTTTCATTTTTCATGTCTGTTGATATTAAGTTTTTGGTTTGTTTTGGATTTTCCTGCTATCAAAATAAGAGACTTTTAACAAAAGATGTGATTCTGTTTTAGACCATTTTCATCTCCTCCATGACATTTGTTTCTGAAATCCACCTCCTCACAATTCTTTCCAAATGTAAAATTCAAAAGATAAACACTTCAATTTTTATTCCCATATAAAGAAATACTATTTTATGACAAACTGGAAGCATCACATCTTCTTTTCTGATGACCTTGAATTACTTATGGAAGGCAGTGGGAGGAGCTAAAGAGCAATTTGTCTTTCCACATGTGTCAATGAAAACTTCAGAGCCCTGAGTATTCTGGCTTTCTTTCTGTTCCAACCACCTTATACAGACAGTATTCACCTCCACTGTTTGTCCTCCCCCCTAACAGTAGTTACCTGCTTAGTTTGGCCCTTTTCTGGGAAAAAAAAAAAAAGAAAGAAGAGAAAAAAAGGCAAATCTTTCAGACAAATGGGTGGAGTAAGCACAGGTGGTGATGCTTTTTCAATTACAGTCACCATAATTTTGAAGGACCATACTTTGGGTGACGTCCTTTCAGGAAGTACGCTGGATCGATGAGCGTACAGGTGGATTGCTGAGGTGGTTCACTGGTGCAACGATTTTGCTCTCAGCGAAGAGCAGGAACATCAGGAAACCCAGGAGTGAACCATAACCAACCCAAGGGGAAAATAATTCTTAATATTAATTAGGAATTTTCTGTGACTACAGCAGAGATGCTGTGTACAACCTGTGATTCTTTTCTTCCCCATTTGATTCAGTGTTACCCTTACGGTATGTAATTTTTCTTTGAAAGCCACTAAACTCTTGACCTCAATGTTTTGTAAAAATGTGTTTCACAGCTAATTATACATTATTAAAGACAAGACATTCATTTTCACTCTTTTTATTTTGGTTGAGAATACTCCTTGCTGGCCCGAGTGTGCATGAATATTAGAAAACAGTCACCTGTGCAATCATTTCTCAGAGTTTATGCCAACACTTTTTACTTGTTTTCTTCCACATTTCACCTTCGAGTTCATTAGAAAGAGTTTAGATACTGTTGTGTCAAATCAGAGACAACACACCACCTCCCAACGCAGCATCTTTTTGTACCTGCTAAGATTTTTGGAGTTACATCCTCAGGCAGCCTTCACTGAAGTGCTAATTGCTCAGACTTTGACTTTCTCAAATCTAGTTAAAAGTACTCTCCCTCCAACCTTCCCACAACAACTGTAACATTTGTTCAGACTTTTAAAAGCGAGTTAGAGCGAAGATACGAGGTTAAACCAAAACCAAAGCAGAAAATTAGCGAACTGGATGTCAGTGACACTTTCTATTATTTACCATCTGAGTTCCACGTGGATTGTGGCATAAGCAAATTTAAATCGAGTGACAGATTGTTATTTCAGTACTGAAAAGTCCTTTCCCAGTTTGGGAGAGAAAATGCTCTAGTAATTCTTATTAAAATCATACCATCTAGGCCAGAGGCCTTTTTTGATTGCATTTTTATAATAGCCATCTGGACTTTCTCTGGAGATTTGAGCTTGAGCATGGCCTCTGGTTTTTATAGCCTCTCTGCAGAAGTACACCCCATCCAGAAAACCCAAGACCTCAGGTGCAGCTGAGCTAATGAATTGCATGCGGGGATGTGCTTTGAGGGGTCTCTTAGGAACATCTTGTTAAAATTCTGCTACCAGACCAGAGCCGCAAGGGATGACAAACCTGCCCCTCCTGAGGTCCACCGGGTTTCTTCTAGTTCAGGACTGCCAGAGCTGTTATCCCTCATGCACCTAAAAATCATCTGAAGGAGAAATTGTTTTCCTCTGTATTTATTTGCACTTATTAGACTGGACCTGGAGTTTACCATGTACAAATACCATCTATTTATTTTGTGATTATTGACCAGTATTGGCAGCACAATTCTTGCAGAGCAGAAGTGTGCAGAAGGCATTTAGTGATATTAATCATGTTAGCATCTGAACCAGTCTACCATCCCAGTGATTTCATATTTGGAACAGGAAGATAATAAGTATTTTGGCAAGAGAATCATTAGCCAGAAGGCAGCCTCTTTTGTCATTCCAGAACTGATCCCGAGGACCATTCACATCAAGTAAAAGCTTCCCATTGAGTCTAGGAGGCCTGGACTAGGTGTCTGTAGGTCCTTTGAAGGACAGCATGTTCACACATGGATATGGTGTAACACTGAGTAACGCAATCCATGTCATCCTCACCACAGAAGCTGTATATGCATTTTTACCCAGTGCAAATGTAAAGCAACAGAATAAGGCTAATCTTAATGCAGAAGGTTAAAACAGCTTATTTTCAACATGGTTACTGCAGTCCGAAAGACCATGTACTGGCACAATTTGTGGATATGAGATACTATTTCAGCAACACTTACTCTGTCTGAGCCTAGAAAGATCATCAGAAACCTCTAACATGTTCCTAAACTGGGGAGTCTTAGGCTGATTGAAGAGTCGCTTATCCAAAAGACTGACTGTCACCACAGTAGGAAATGTCTCACCATTTTGATCTTCTGTGTCAGGACATTTGGAAAGTTAAATCTGTGTTATTTTGTTATTTTTGATTTTTGTTTCACAGTATCAAAGTCTCTCTGAAACTGCTGATCCTCTTACTCTCATTTTCCCTTTTTTTTCTCTCCTCCATATTTTCAAGAGGTGTTTTAGTTCTTCAGTCTTTCTGCTATTGTCAGCTCTCTCCTCAAGAGTCTTCTGTCCTTTAAGTTCTGACAAAGTGAATCCAAGTTTCAGCTACCTGGGAATTAGTATTTCTGGCTGAACTGCCTCCAGTGCTTACCAATGACCTGGAAGAAGGCATGTGCACACAGGGGATAAAGCTTTCTGGTTGTACAAAGCATGCTGCAGGACTGTCAATACAAATGAGGAAATAACTATGCCCGGAAGGCACGGAATAGATACAAACCAAGGGAAGAGTAGTAGTACAAGCAGGAAATTGAGCAAGAGCAAAAATGATAGGTTAAAACTTGGGGTAAGTAAACATAGTGGAAAAATCTGGAGATTTGGATGTAGGTTGGCAAGGAAAGCCCATTTCAGAGGGTGGAATTCAGAAACCCCAGGGAGTTACTTGGGCACTGAACACATGGCTGGGAAGAGCCCAGCAGCCCAGAATAGGACTGAAAGCATTGAACTGAGGAAGAAGGAGGTGGAGAGACCACAAACTAGCCAACAGGAACAACAAAGAGAATGCTTTGTCCGACACTGTGCCTTCTTTCTAGAATTAAACATCTCCCTTCTGCCACAGGACAGAGTGCTGACATCCTCAGCCAGAACTGCTGCCTGCACAACAGCAGCTGTGGGTCCTGGGTATGGATGTTGGAACACACTGTTGGTTACAAAAACAAATTTGTCCAGGCCAACATGAAACCCCATACTTCATTTTCCTTATTCTTTTTTTCTTTTTCTTTTTCTTTTTTTTTTTTCCAGTAGAAAAACAATTCTGTTTTTTAGGAAAGTTGTTATTTTCACCATAAAATGCTTTTATTTTGCCAAGAAAATGTTTGCTATTAAACCATGCCAACTGGAAGTTCCCACCCTGCTAAGAGTCGAACTGTTGTAACAAAGTTCAGTCTTCCACATTTTAGATTTGTTAGGTGACAGCTGGAAGTGAACACAATTTCAATCCAATATCTTTCTTGAGAATCAAATCCTCTAATGAAGTTCTTTCCTACAGTGTTGGACAATGCATATAGTTTTCAAGTGGAAAATAAGAGTAAATACAGCTCAGCTTTAGTTTCTGTGATAGATACCTAGGTTAGAATATCTAGGTTAATGCAGATGAGGATGGACAACACTCCCTGTATAACTAGGTGTGCTACCTATTGAGATAGTCTAGGATTTTCCCAGTTAACTGAGAAAGTCTACTGGTAAATTGATCTTGAATTTAAGTGTATCTGAACTGGAGAAAGCAGTTTTTGTATGCTTGACTGTAGGAAGTTATTGACACAGGCCAACACAGATGAGCACTCAGATTCAGTGAGTAATAAAGGGTGCGCGTGAGCAGCAAATTCATGGCTACAAGGAACATTTCAGGAAATCCATATCCCAAATTTCATGAAGGATAATTTGATCTCACAGTTACGTAACTCTTTACAGTAAATTGTTTCAAATAATCTGCATGCTGCGGTTATTTTTCAGTGGTATAAGTGAATACAAAACTGCACAGCTTCAGGGAGATCTGTGAGCGTTGCAGTTCATAATCTTTCCTGAACCTTACTTACTGTTGGATTTAATCAGGTTGCCCCATGCTTGGCTGATGCATTGCACTCTACACGTAACTAATTTCAAGCTATGTCATGTCAAATAAAGGACTAATAATTTCTTCAGGATCATATTTAATCAAACAAAGAAGATTAGCAATAGATTAGCTTTCTTGGATAGGTAATAATATCACTGACTTTTTTTGCTCCACTACAGACATTAAAAGAAATTCTATTTTTAAAGAATTTCCTCCATACTGCTGCATTCAGTATTGATTTTCTTTCTACAGTTGTTTAAACATCAATATTTTTCTAACCGTTCACTTCATGAAAATGCAGTTTATCAGAAGTTATTTTATTTTACTGTTCTCAAGTAATTTATTTTATAACTCAATTGCATGGAAAGGTGAAAAGTTAAGGGAGGAAAAAAGGCAAATATCTAGGTAAATACCTGTGTTCTTGAATATCTAACCTTTAAGAGATGAATCAGTTAAGATGCCTTTTACCTCTCTCTTTCTTTTTCTCTTCTCCATTGATATGAAGAAAACAGATTTACTGCAGGATGTTTTGAAATTAGAAATAAAGAACGAGCATTTGTTCAAGAGAAGAAAATATCCAAAATTCTCTCTACAGCAGGCAGCCTTAGCAAAGGCATTTCTAAAATGGTAGTTTCCTGCCCTTCCACTGACTTCAGAATAACCTTTTACATAAGTATTTTGCTGTGGGTTCTTCTGCACAATAAAGACATTAATCTTGAAGAGCTTTTTCTTTGTATTCTGTAGTTACATATTGACATTTAGACTCACAACTCCTAATTAGTGCAACTGGTTTTCCTCTGGGAGTTTATATACATGATAGTAGCAAAAAAAGAAATGCTGCTGTGTCTTAGCATTGCAGTTGCTCTATCACAGACCCGGATTAGAAAACATTTGAATTATGGACAAGCTGTCAGGATGCTTAATGCTTTCAAAATAGTGAAAAACACAGAGTGTTGAGCATCAGGATGTCTCCTTCCTGTAGTATCACTCCCTCATCCCAGCAGGAATTCCCACCTCTGGCAGCTTCAGGCATGGTCCTCAAAAGCTTTGTTGAAAGGTATTGAAAGATGCAATATGTTCAATTTAGATTAAAATCTCTGGGTCAAGCTATGCACTACATGTATACTGAGTCTCCTGTGGATCAGGATTAAGGCAATTTAGAAGAACTGAAATTGCTATTTATAGCCATTCGCAATAAACTTTCCCAGCACATACACATAAAGGAAAAAAGAGAAGAGAAAGGTAATTTCTTGAGGAAGAAATTAACCAGTACATAGAGCAGAAATATGTTTGTCCCCACAGGACAATATCAAAAGGTCCTCAGTAATGAAAAAAATTGAATTAGTTGATGGCAGCCTTGTTGAGAAACAAGACAATATCCTGGAGGTCAGCAGCAGTTTTGTGACTTTCCTAAGTGGAATGCCATTTTCTCCTCAAAATTCGTCATAGATGTACACTATTGAAGAAAACAATGTATTTCTCCTTTACTCTCACCTATGTCCATAGCCTTGGGCTGCGTGTAGAAAAGACGACAAAGCTGTCAAGTAGCTGAAAAATTTTTCATAACAGGAAATAATTGATCTAGTTCTCTCTAAGAAGAAAGTCTAGGTTAATTGATCCAGCTTATCACTTGGGTAATACCTTCTGCTTATGATTTTAAGATGATACGTTTTGAAAGAGAATAATAGCTTTTCGGCTTCAATCTTTTTAACATCTATTTGGAAAGTTTCCCACCTTCGTGTTCTGAGTGGTGCAGATCCACGGGAGGTAAGGAAATGACTGACAAGACTCAGAGCATAGACCAGAAGCAGTCATTTTTAAAGTTGGAAAGGGGCAAATTGGGAACAAGTAGTTAGTCACTAACCATATTCACACCTTGACAACCCTAGCTAATTATTATG
Organism: Aquila spilogaster; assembly: GCA_024606505.1. Classification (NCBI taxonomy): domain Eukaryota; kingdom Metazoa; phylum Chordata; class Aves; order Accipitriformes; family Accipitridae; genus Aquila; species Aquila spilogaster. Next base: position 20,455,001 of record JANHGO010000063.1, on the reverse strand, counting down.
CTAGCTGTAGCAACGATGGTTTAATATCAAGCTATTTCTGAAAATGAAGAAAAAAGAAAAGAAAATTTTTATCTCATAATATGGTGAAAAGATTTGCACGGAAACTCTGTTGAAGATCAAAGTTGTTATGGATGGTCTGAAACCACCATAGATGCATTGTCCAAAAGGGTCTTAGAAGGAATATTAATAAAAAGAGAGGTTTGAAACTGGAAGTTTGCGTCTTCTATATGGAGTAGGATCTGTGGGATAAGGTCTCAGAGGTGAGTGGTTAAGTAGCTTTAAGGTAGCAGTTAATCATTGTTAAGAGTCTTTAAAATCTCAGTGGGATATTTCAGCACTCATCTACATGTGTGGTGGTTTTTTTTGTGGAGCTTTAATTAATTTAATCTGAAATAACCTAGTCGAAGCAGTATGATTCCCAGGAGAGTGCATCATTACTCCAATAAAGTGAATCACCTCAAATGGTCTAAGACAGTTTTATATACCTCTCTTGAAAATAGTTAGGCTTTGACACAAATATTTAATGTGATCCAGGATGTGAGAAAAGCTCAGACCTCAATTAGTGTGTAAATAACTAAAGAAATATGGCTTGAATTACACAAGCAGCCTCCCTGGATAGGATGAGTTTGGAAAGGAATATCTCTGGCCTCAACACAGAGATCCTCTCTGCCTAGATAACAGGAATTATTGGCAGATCTGACCAAAAAATGACCAAAGAGACAGATGAAATTCATTTTCCTTGAAACGTGGATGTGGATACTATTGAAGTCTTCTGTGTTTTTTTTTTCTTTCCCCCTTTCAAATATATTTTTTCTCTATTTTTAATAACTTTTGTGCTATTTTTTATTGCACTTTGGTGGTTCCAGAGGAAATAGTGTCCTGGAGAAGTGCTAAGGAAGAAACTTCAGGACTCAGACAAATAACTGACTTTTCATAGATTAAGGAAATACTGAATGGATTCCCAGTGGTATAAAAGCACATGTGTAAAGTGTTGTTCACATCCTCTGTGAAAGTTGAAGTGCTTTGTCTTATATTTGTTATGGGCTAGGGGCATTCAAACAGCTAGTCATCACAATGCATCAAGCCATTAACTATTAGACCACTGACAATTAGGATAGAGAATATGTTCACATCTACCTGAAGTGTACACATATTGACTTCATGTATTACCACCACAAATCTCATAAAGTAGCTGTCATTGGGAATTATCATCAAATGGAGTTTTTCTTGTGGTAATAAATAATGTTTATAGGACAAAAAAAGTTTGTTTCTTAAGCCACGCCTTTTCATATCAATTGGCTTTTATTAAAATCAAGTGAAAGTATTACATCAAGAAGAAATGCAGACAATGGCTGCAGTAAAACAGCCAGATTGCTGGGAAGCAGTCTTGTAATTATTCAAGAAAAGGATATGGTCATAGATGTGTTTATATATATCAACAGGAGAGTCATGGGTCTTGGGTTTTTCTTCTGCTCATAGTCTCCCTGATCTGATTGAAACACTACAGACCAGCTCTTCATAATACAGACTAAATGCTGAAAAGCTAGAGAAGACATCGGAAGGAATAAGCGTTGCCAAAGTCCAAGAGATACTCCTTTCAGTGACAACTGTGAAAGACTCAGGAATTTTAGCTAATCAAAAAAGAAAGAGAATACGTGATTGAATTTCTACCAACTAATAAAAAGAAAGAAAAAGGCAGAACTCTAGATAAAGCCAGACAAATGCTAATTAGAAATCAGTAGCAAAGTTTTATTTGGGAGAGCAATTATTCTTTGGAACAAACTTCCAAGGAAAGTTAAGGATTCTTCACTTCAGTCTTGAAGGGCTTCATTTTCCCAGTATGGGTATAATGGTGAAATCCATCAGAAAATAATCTAATCTGAATCTTTTCCTGCTGAAACTTCATGAATGTGTGATGGAGAGAAGCTGAAAGTATCAGCCAAAGACAAAAATTTGCAGCAAAGTAGGTCACACCAGGCCACTGGCAGAGGAAAGGTGATATTATTTCTCCAGCAGTTTTCCATTATGAACAAACAACTGACATTATCTCATACTGCTCCATTCTCTCCAAGGACTCACCCTTGCCTTGGCCAGCCTCTTGGGTCCCAGATGCTGATTGACATTAGAAGAGAATATTTATGACCCACAGAGACATCTTTGTAGGGCTATCAGGGGTTGCTGAATGACCACTTTGGGATAATAAACTCCCTCACTGCTTCTGAAGAGGAGACTAAGGCTTTTGGAAGAACTCGCTTTCCTGCCAAAGATGATAAACTCAACAGAGAGAGCAAAGGATGCTTTATGCGGGGACCGGCAAACTTCAGTGTTCTCTGAGATTATCTCATTCACATCCAAAGTACTGGTGCTTAAGATGCCGCAGGTTTGCAGGTGAAGCCGTGAAATCTGCTTGAAGCCATCTGAAAGCACTGAACAAGCACACCTGTGGGTGCAAGGACAGCACTGAACTTGGCCTGAAGGCACTGCCAGAGGGACAGTAGAGAGCTCTGTAGGCCCTTATCTACTCTCTCTGGGTCTGGAGGCAATGTGGGAGACACTCGGAGTGTAGCTGAAACTACATGGTGGGCAAGGTGAGGGGCAGTGGTGGGGCGAGGTGAGAGATGGTGGCAAGATGAGGAGCAATGGTGGGAGCACTGGACAGTGCACAACACTGTGCACAGTTTGCAGGCCCAGCAGATGGCACTCACATTGCACGCTCCTGCTGCCTGCCGCCCCACACTGCCAGAAAATCCCACGGAGATCTCCATTGCCCTGCCTGGCCAGCCAGCAAAGCACCCAGGTCTCTGCTGGGCCTGTGGGTGAGCCTGCCTATTACCCAGTCATTTTTTTCCCCCCTGTGCTGACAACCACGGCTGTTTGCAGCTTTACTTGGATTACCGACTTTCCTGCACGTGTACCCATTCTTGCACCAGCTGCCAAAATGCTGGATTCTGCACTCAGAGCCCCATGGAACAGCCTGAGCTACACTCACCACTGCAGCACCTTCATGTAGGTACAGCCAAGCTGGCAGGACAGGCTCCAGGCTGGTTGTTTCAAGGGGAGACCCCCATCTGGGGAGAAACTGTGAATTTCTCCCTGCTGTTTTGCAATTCTCTTTCTGGGAAAGTGGAACAAACCCACTCACCTGCACAAAGCAGCCTGGGGCTGCAGCCACCTTCCGTGCTGCAGAGAAGGAGGCTTCAAAAGCAAGCTGATAAGGTCACTTCTATCCCACACAAAAATCATACTTTGATTAGAGCCAGCTATGAGCTTTCTTTACCTCAAAACCAATCTCTGTCTGGGTCAAAAAACAGGATCATCAGAAAATAAGACTATTCCTATGCATATAACAGCGAAGTAGGAAGTCCATGTTTTCTACTTTTTGTAGTGGAGAAAAGATAAAAGGAAAGGGGAATAACAGCCCTTAAGGCATACTCTGTGCACAGAAATGGATGCACACGACGATCCCAACAGTTAAGAAAACTTCTTGGGTGTGCTACTTAAAATCATAGAATCATAGAATAGTCAAGGTTGGAAAAGACCTTCAAGATCATCCAGTCCAACCATTCACCTATCGCTAATATTTCCCACTAAGCCATGTCTCTCAGTAAAAAATCTAAACATTTCTTGAACACCTCCAGGGATGGTGACTTCATCACCTGCCTGGGCAGCTCATTCCAGTGCCTGACCACCCTCTCAGAGAAGTATTTCCTAACATCCAACCTGAATCTCCCCTGGTGCAACTTGAGGCCATTCCCTCTAGTTCTATAGCTAGTTACATGGGAGGAGAGGCCAACCCCCACTTCACCACAATCTCCTTTCAGGTAGCTGTAGAGAACGATAAGGTCACCCCTGAGCCTCCTCTTCTCCGGACTGAACAATCCCAGCTCCCTCAGCCACTCCTCATAAAGCCTGTGCTCCCAGTCCCTCACCAGCTTTGTTACCCTTCTCTGCACATAATTCAGGGCCTCAGTCTTTCTTGTAGTGAGGGGCCAAAAACTGAGCACAGCACTCAAGATGCAGTGTTGCCAGGGCTGAGTATAGAGGGATAATTGCTTCCCTGCTCCTGCTGGCAATGCTATTTCTGATACAAGCCAGGATGCCATTGGCCTTCTTGGCCACCTGGACACACTGCTGACTCATGTTCAGCTGAGAGTCGATCAATACCCCCACAATTGTTTCCTCTACAGTCTTTCAGCCACTCTGCCCCAAGGCTGTAGTGTTGCCTGACACTGTTGTGTGGTCAAAATGCAGCACCCAGCACTTGGTCTTGTTGAACTTCATCCCACTTGCCTCAGCCCAACGATGCAGCCTGTCCAGATTCCTCTGTAGGGCCTTCCTTCTCCAGGCAGGTTGACACTTCCTGTCAACTTGGTGTCATCTGCAAACTTACTGAGGGTGCACTCAATGCCCTCATCCTGGTCATCAATAAAGATATTGAACGGGAAAGGCTCCAGTACCAACCCCTGGGGAACACCACTTATGACCAGTCACCAGCTGAATTTAGCTCCATTCATCACCACCCTTTGGGCCCAGCCCTCCAGCCAGCTTCTTATCCAGCAAAGAGTGTACCTTTCCAAGCCACGGGTTGCCAGCTTCTCCAGGAGAATACTGTGGGAAACAGTGTTGAAGGCTTTGCTGAAGTCCAGGTAGACTACGTCAACAGATTAATTGACTTGGGCTTGCTTTCCAGTCTGTACTCCATCTACTTATTGACCCATTATCACTGCTGAATGTCACCTATCCAGAGGTCCACTGCATGGCTGATAAGTTTCACTTACATTCATCCATGCTTTTTCTTATTCTGACCTTACAGTTCTGTGAGCACCTGTAAAACTGCCTTATTATTCTGTAATCAAACCCCATTTCCCTTAAATGTCTTGCTGTCCCAAACAGCTATAAAAAGCATGTCAATCTCAGATTGACACCTTGGGAAGATTTGCCAGTAACACTATCCTGTACTTTCTTATTGTTTCCTTGCACTCGCCATTGTTTCCTTGTACTGTACATTGTTTCCTTTTTCTGGATCCATCTGTTTTCTGTTGTCTGAAATCTGAGTTTTAAGCTCTTTGGGGCAATACTTTAGAGATATCCTTGTTCCATGTTTGTACACATTTAACACAGTGGTGTTGTGGTCCCTGAGCAGCATTTTTGGAGCTACAGTAATAAAATGGTTGTTATTGATACTATGCTATCCAATTCTGTAAGGTTGCCTGATGCTTCTAATTATAAGTCTCTATTCTAGTTATTTATAACTGTGAATTTTTATGCTGGGTGTCTGCCTCTGCTTAAATTTTCTTTGGAAAGTTTCAGCAAAAATAGTTATGCTATTTCCCAGAAAAATTGTTAGGAAAAGACATTGTTTGCCAATGTGAATGAATTGGTTGTAGGAATTCTTTTTTGGAGAAGCTAGATTCTCCATGCTTTGACTTGAAGGTTGGCAGGCTGGAGGAATCCTGGTGCCAGGCACACAAACGTTTGCCCATATTTGGCTGGGTTTTAAGCTCTATTCGTTAGTAGTATGGTAGGGTTTGCCAGATAAATTTTTCAAAATTCCTGTGTATCCTGAGCATTTGTTACCTTTTGTATGCCAACTGAATTATCTTGACCAAGTGATGTGAGCCTTCTGCAGCCTAACCACCTTGCAAGGGTAAGGTTGGTAAGCCTTAAAAGCTCCTTGCAGGTGCTTTTCAAAGTAGCATCAAGCTGGCACATGACTTTTTCCCCTATGTCTGCACACTGTCCAATCAACAGAGAGCAAGAATCCATCTAACATGAGTGCAGGCAAGAAAAAACAAGATCTTGCATACATGGCCATAGAGGACCGAGAGGCTGAGCTAAAAAAGCATGGAAGCTGGTGAGTTCTGCCAAAAGAAGAAAATAGGAGAGAAATTTGTTGGACAAGGAGACCTGAATCTAAAAATGATATGGGAGAACAAGGGCGATATGAAAAACTGAAAGACTGGCAAGATCAGGACAGAGCAAAATCAAGGATGAAGAAACTCCTATCAGGTAGACAAAAAGCCAAGAAAGAATGAGGGCAAGAATACAGGTTACCTTTGGACACTGTTGTGATGTAAGGTTAGGTATAAAAAAGGATAGATTAAATGAGAAGCCAGTCTAGATGAAGAAAAACTGGGGAAGGAGAGGCAATTGAGCAGTCTGAGGAGAGAGAAATTTGACTTAGTGAGATCTGATTCAAAGAAGGGAAAGTTTGAAGCAAAGAAATCTAGTGAGAAAGTTGGCATGATGGAGGCTTGCTGGACCCAGAACACATTTGGAGAGGCTGAGAGTGGAGCCATGGTCAGGAATGTGGCAGAAAAGAATAAGACTGAAGGACACAGAGCAGAATCAGGGGAGACTGGGGATAGGAGCAGAAAGTTGTTATGTTGAATACTGCTACGGTATGGGAATTCTTAGACAAACAGAGGAAAAAGAAGTTTTGAGAAAAGGAAGAAGTAGAGGGAATGAGGCAAAAGAAAAGAACACATCAGGAACATGTCAAAGGAGAAAAATAAATAAAGAAAAAAACAACGAAGAAAAAGACTTGTGAGTCAGCACATGTGATCCATGACTACCAACCTTTGATGTTATACCCAGTTGCCATTTTCCTACCTCAAACAGATATCAGTAAAGTTTGCTTTCAGACTGTCTTGTGTTTCCTTAGAAAGTCAGTCCACACAGAAGGTGATTGTCAAGTCTTACTTTCTCAGGGTAGAAGGTCCAGCCCTGTCAATGACCCCTCCATGATGCCAATATGATTCCATACAGTAAAACTGCTGAGAGGATTTTCTTGACTTTTCAAAAAAAAAAAAAACCCTTTAAAATTGCAGAAAAAAAACCCCTTCACAGTTACCTGCAGATCAGGATCTCTGATGTTAAGAAGCATCAATATTACAGATACCTACTTCAATCTTAATTTAATGTTCTTTTGTGCAACTGCACACAGACTGGCTCTGTTTGGAGCTCACTTTCATATCCAATAAACTTAACCAGTGAGCTCACGAGGAACTTTGTACTACAAATGATTTATTGAAGAAGTACGGAAGAATAATTTTACTGAGCATTCATTTTTACTATTCATTATATAACATAAAAATCTGTGGTGTTGTACCTGTATTTAAAAGTCCACAAATGCTGTATCTTTCTGCAAGAGTGAGGAAATCTTAAATAAGTGTCTGTGTTAACTCTTCCTGTTTCTTAGGGATCTTCAGTCCATGTTCTTGATTTTTAAGACCAAAGTTGCATATAATTTTCAGCTTCTACATTACTAATGTTTCTGATCTGGATGATGGGTGATGAGCTTATGCCCTTTTGTGAGCTTATGGCTCTTCTTTTATGAGGTGAGGCTGAGAGACCTGGGTCTGTTCAGCCTTGAAAAAAGAAGACTGTGAGGGGATCTGATCCATGTCTATAAATATCTAAGGTGTGCGAGGCAAAGGGACAAGGACGGACTCTTCTCAGCAGTGCGTGGTGATAGGACGAGGGGAAACAGCCACAAACTGATGCATAGGAAGTTCCGCACAAATGTGCATGGGAACTTCTTCACAGTGCAGGTGACGGAGCACTGGAA
>JANHGO010000063.1:20425324-20435908 GCA_024606505.1 Aquila spilogaster | reverse complement strand
TGTTATGTCTGTGGAGAACTATAATAACCTTGAACCAGCACTCCAGATGCAGGTTGCACTATATAATTAGGTACTCTAGATAAACATTACTGTAGAAGTTAGAACTGAATGAACTTTTAAGGAATGGAAAGAAAGGGAATTATGATCCAGTGGTAAGAATACACTTCGGGCGACGGTCATGTAACAGTGTTTTCCTGATGATAGTTTTACTCATTTGTTTTAGTAAATAAAATATCCTTGGAAAAAGAATTAGGACTTTTTTTTATGCATGCTCACTCCTTGTTTTCAAATTTAAACATAATACATATTACTGCAAGATGGGAAGAAAAAGCAGTTCAGCCCCGAAGCACTTGTATGCACTCGGTTTTCAGCTTCCTTAGAAATTGCACAGTTTAGCTTCACTGATGTAATTTCAACTTTTACCACTATTTTACATTATAGAAATGGCCATCAGGCATATGTGGGACCTTATGATATGGCCAATAGGAAGAAAAGTAAAAATATTCCATGGAGAAAACAAAACACCACAGAAGATGCTAGCGGGATGCAGAACCAGCAGTACTTTTAATACGTGCCAAGTTATCTATTCTCCATCCAGGGGTATGAAATATAGGTGGCTGCTTCTGTGCCACTGTGGCTTTGGGGTCCAGGTGATAAACTTGCTCATCTAGGCAACAGAGATGAATACAATGTGATGTTGCTCCATGCAAGTAAAAAGGGCTAGAACTATTGCTGCGACATTGCCAATTGCATGGGCACACTTGCGTTGAGGCCAAAAACTCTACTGAAGACAATCCTCCTGATTTCCAGACATTTTGGAGAAGGCCTCGTGGTTAAACAATGCTCTGTGAGAGATCCGTACTACACAGATGAATCGTCCTTCCATGTGTCCAGCCCAAATAAATAAAGAGGTAATTTTTTACTCCTTGGTGTGAGTCTATAAAGTTGAAACTCAATTTAAAATTGATTTTTTCCCCCTATGCCAAAATAAAGCTGCCTTAATGGCAGCTTTGAACTGGCTTGTCATGTTGATAATAAGGCTTCATTGGTAGTAATGGAGGGCATCTACTCCTTACCAGTGCTCATACTCTGCATACCATCTTCCTTACTCATGCCTTCATTTTAGTTCTGGGAAAGCGGCCCATACCTAAATTGGACATGAAGGAAATGGGTGCCTGCAAGCAAAATAAGACTGTAAAAGGAGAGAAACTTGAAAGTTTAAAAAAAAAAAGGACAAAAAAGGACAATGCTTGTGGATTAGACAGTGCCAGAGGTATTCTCACTAAACTTGAGCATCAAATGTGAGAGGATTTCTGAAGTGGATATGAAACTTCCAGTTTAGCTTCTGTGAACTGTCAGGGGAGAGCTGGTCCATGGCATAAATCTAGGAGTGACACATACTCAGTTCAGTTTTGGTGGATGTTTAAGGATGGATATCTAAGTCAGTTGACTCCAGTGTGTTAACATGTACTAGTTCAACCAAGACATGGAATGGCCTATAAACTACCTCAGGTCCCTAAATTAATGAAATCAAAAGGATATGTTTATGGCTGAGTGTCATTTCAAGATCTTTTTCCAGGAGAAGAACAGCGAAGTTAGGGGCACAGCACACACTTGGGAATGACCACCTGCCTATCACAAAAACTTGAATAACTTAGCCAGCCAACATCAGATAGATAAAAAAAAAAGCAGGTACTTTAGATATAGAAATGACTGTAGCAATTACCAAAGCTATATTATTGCTTTCCCCTTCTTGTACAGTAAGTAGCCTGGATAATCTAACATCTCCCAGATGCCCCACAGTGCTGGCTTTATTGCTTTCTTTTTTTCCTTTTTTTCCTGTTTTTTCTAGTTAGATTACTTGGAAATGGATCCTTGAACCTTGATGTATATGGTCCTTGCTTGATGATATATAAAGGCTTTCTGAAATCACCTCTTCTATTTTTTCCCTTGGAGCAGCAGTTGTCATCCATCAGGGCCGAAATTCATTTTAAATCCTATCACACCACTACCAGGAGAAACAGCAAAAAAAATATCATAGGTTTGGAGTTTCTGAAAACCTTTTTCAGAGTCTTGCTGCAGTGACAGGACCCTTTAATGTTCATTCCACCCTTAACCCTGTGCCTCTCTGAGTCATGATTCCCTTCAAAGGAGGTGATAAAAAGAAAAGTATAGAAATTGCCTTTAGGTCAAAAAGCAACTTGAGAATCTTTATTTCTCCTGTGGGAAATCCTTCATTTTCAAGACAGGCTCATCTGTCAAAATAAACTATGGTGGCATTTAAATACTCTTCCTTAGTAATTATGTTTCACTTTGCAGTTTTGTAATTAGTTGTTATTTCCAATATGCAGTTGCTGCAAAGCTCTACATGCTCATAACTCAGGGTTGAGGTCTTGAGACAGGATGTTTCTTTGTGTGGAGGGGAATCACAAGTGCTTCTGTCCTTTTAAATCATAGGTTTGGTGAGCAGGGAGCAGCAATTTTTCAGTGACTGGAATAGTACGGCCTGAAGGTGAGTTGCAGAAAAGGTGATCTGGAAAACACAATTTACTTTAGTGTTTAAAAAAGCCCTTCATAATTTTTTAATAGACACTCCAAATATCCACAGTGCAAATGGTTGGAGTATAAGTAACCATAGGGCAAGAAGCAAAGTCTTGGCAAAGACTTAGAAACAGTTACACAGGGGGAAGTCTGTTCCTTAGCACAGAAAATAAATGAATTGTGGTATAAAGCCAGGGATCATTTCTGGGGCAGGGGTATCTCAGGCCCTGACAATCTGCGGCAGGAAGCAGGCAGCCAGCTAATTAAAGTCTGCTGATGACTAAGTAGTTTTCAATAGTAAAAACTATGGAGGCTTGTGAGATGCTAGATGGATTTATACACATCAGACATTTCCCACATGATTAACTTGTGTAAATATATTGATGTCAGTGTGCTTTAAACAGAAACACCTTCTCCAGTACACATAGGACCCAGAAACTGCCAGAAATTTTTACTGAAAAGCTCAAGGATATTGTGACATCCTCCCTGATCTGAAGAGGAGACCTTCTGATCTGATTTTACAGCTGCTGATCAAAATCCAAGACGAGGGCCTGTGTACTCAAAAGACCAAGAGCACACCTGGGTCTCTTGCACAAGAGTACGTCCCCAGCCACAGAGCTGGAAGGAAACGCCTGCTGGGGCAGAGGAATACCCCGCACCAGTGGCTGCCGGCGTGCACAGCACCACCTGGGCTTACCCATGGCATCCCCGCAACGGCACCAAAAGCGGAATCATCGTGGCGAACAGAGAAACCCAAAGAGCCACAGTGTTTGCCTGCAACTTCACTGTGCAAGTTGTGACACCACAGTAAGGTCAAGCAAACTGGACGTCCATTTGGCTTCCTGCCTACTCACTCAGGTAGGACCCATCACCTCAACCTCAGACTTCAATACCACATTTAGCTGGTGTCAACGGGAAACAGCCTCTGACAGTGAGGTGGCGTTGCAGAAGGAGGCTATATATAGGTGTGTACTCAGAAATGGTGTGTACTTTTGGAGGGTGAGTTCAAGGAACTAGGATAAAAGTTTCCACCAAGCTAGGAGGAAATGGGGGAGCCTGCAAACTGGTCTGAGTCAGGCCTTCAGGGAAGCCTTGGGGATGCAGCCTGTCTGGACACTCACCTCACTTTTCTCCCTCCTTTGTTGTTGTCAGGAGAAGGTTTTTCTCCACAAGAGGTGGCCCCAGAGCAGACAGCTCTGCCCAAGCCCTGGCAGGGCTGGCCCTGCCGTCAGGGTGCCGAGGGCAGCCACAGGGCTCTGCTGCCCACGGCATCCTCCAACGAGTCCTGCTTGAGTGCCTCTCCTTTCCCCATAGCCCTTTGACTACCAACCCTTTTGGTATGACCACCCATCTCCTTTCCACTGCTCAATGATCTATTTCACAGGAGTTTCTGTTTCCCAGATTGCCGGTTTGTATTGTTTTGCCTATATCTGGAGTTTCACTCAAGTGGCAATGCAGCCTGTGCAGGGCACTTATTAAAGAAACCTTTACTAACTCCTTCCTTGCTGTTCTCACAAAAAATAGCAGAACGTGAAATATAAACCCCTGTTTAGGCTTCATAAGTATAATGCTTAAGCAGCGGTAAATCATCGAGAAGGTCTGAAATCACTGAAGAAGCTAAAGAAAACAGACAGGACTTGTTTTCCTTCACAGATACCAATACATTTTCATTTACTTCTTTCTATTAACTGGGTTTCCTTGACTGTGTCCACAGCGATCTCAATTGTAATTATGTAGCAGTTAACCTGTTCCCCATGCCTAACATAACCCATAATTAGTTGTCTCGTGTCCACAGTTTATGACTCAACTCCATGTGGTTTTTCTATATCAAAGGGTTGGTTACCAGATTTTTTTTTTCTTTACCACAGTACTTGTGCCTGCACTGGCAGAGGGCAGCAAAACCTGAGCAGATCTGTTTTGTTTGAGGACAAAACCACCAGAAAACCAGACAGTTTTATGAAGATCTTACTTGGGTGCTTTCCAAATACTACACAATCTTGTAGGAGAAACTGTTTTCTTGAGGAACAACCTGTATATTTATATATTCAAGTTGTCACTTGGACATACAAGTAAAACCATCTCAAACCAAATACTATCTTTGTGCCTTATCTGGAGACAAGGGAGACAGAAATACACATCTTGTAATGCGGATGAGCTATTCTTCTCCATTGACAGGCAAGAATTTTATATAATGAGTTCATAAACCTCTACATTAATTGTGTTTCACTATCTCTTAGGGCTCCTCATGTGGATGGATAAGATCATTCTGTATGAGAAAATAGATTACTTTGATAAATAGCTAGCTTTGCTGAATAAGAATGAATGTTTTAATAAATGTTTAGGCAAGTTTTCCATTTGATTAATTTTGCAGTGACAAATGGGCAGAAGAGGTGTGCATAAAACAAACAGGCCATTTAGAATAATATAAGTATACAGCCAATCACTATTCAAGAATGGTTAGATGAGAACAATTAAACAAACTGACCTAAATGTTAGCTATATGGTCTGGGTATGAAGGCAAGCTTTCTGACCACCCTGGACACTGCGTGCCCAGCTCACCTCTCCCAAGAGGTGGTTGCAGCAGAAGAGCGGTGTCATCAGCACTGAACTATGTCCTCTCCACCAGACTGGAACAGATAGTGCTGGGAAAGTTTCACATTGTTTATCTTTGCAGGAGGGATGTATTTTCCCTTCTTAAATCACAGCTGGGGACATTATCTCAAAGTTGTGATGCAGCCATTGCCGAGTAGTCCTCATTAACGAGCCCTGTGGTTAAAGGAACAGAGCAGTTATAAAGGTCTGATATCAGATAAGAAAGAAAAGTGCCCTGGGAAGGACTTCTTGTTTTCCAAATGAGTTGGCAGTTTATATGAGATTTGTTTGTTGAAGTCTCCCATTTGACCATCAAGGCTGTGTGTTTTTGTTCAAGGAGACGATAAGCAAAGTCTGATGTATGCCTTCAATGCTTTTACAGAATGGGCAGTCTGTCTTTCCCAGATTTTCCGTTTCTTGAGTATAGTTCTTCTGGCAACAGAGCAATGAATACAAAGTCCCTTGTATAATTTTCCTGGCAGCAAGGAATAAATGATGTACTAATGCTTTGGCTCTCGAAGGATTATTAATTAACACACATGAATAACTGAATTGTACTTCAGTAGAAGGGGAAAATATCATGGCAGATCATTTGGTTAATGTGGCCCAAATTATCTTACCCCAAATTATTTAGAAAAAATATAACCCTGATAAACTTTCTGTGAGTTTAACCAGATCAGAGCCAGGACCATAGACCTCCAATTTTTCCAGCTTCTAGCTAGCTACACTTCAGCAGGACCCACTCAGAAGCTGTGGTCCAGAGGGGAGGAGTTATTCAAATGCAAAATCCACTGCACATTTCAGATCCCTTTGCAATGAGGGAGGGAGGGAGATAGAAAGCTGACCAGACTTCCATCAAAGTTAATAGTAACTGGAAGGACAGACCCTTTGAGTTTGACCTATGGCCAGGTTCTGACAGAAACCTACAGGCAAATGCCTGAAGAGCTGCACGTAAGAGAATGAGTAACAGTAAAATCAGCCATGATTCTCATTTCTCTTGAAGAAGCTACTGCTATTTTTCAGTCAGTTTTAATATCTGTTTTAATAATACCACACTGTTGCTTTTATACTTAAAATCTGAAGTGAAGGATTGCTGGTGCTCCAACTTTTTCCATCTCAGCAATAAAGGATGTTTATTGTCATCCTCTTTCATAATATGGCAATGCAAGGCATCTGTGTATGTGTAAAGGACAGTGTACCTTTTCACAAATAAAAACAGAAAAAGGACTTCCTCATGGAGAGATTTTGCAACTGCGGCTTTTAAAGAAGTAGCTAGTTCTGCCTGTCTCCTGGTTAGCAAAACTGAAAGTAAGACTTTCCATTAAAGTAAGGACAGCAGGAGTTCAAAGGTCATTATCATATAGTTTTAGATCAGCCCTCTAATATCTGCTGTATTGATTCCTACTGGCTGAAATAGATGTTAGTTATATCCAGGGGAAAACCTATGACAAATCAGACATGACTTTTAGAACTTCTTTCCAAGGGAAGATTTTTCTTGTAAGGTTTTCTGTTTGTTAGGTCATCAGATATTTTACAAACAAAACCAAACCAAACAAAACCCAGGACCCATAATTTTTCAATTGGAAAAGGCTAAGAAATGAAACTAGCCAAGAAATGGTAAGAAAACGTTTCAGACATAAAGGCAACCAGAATGCAGAAATTACTGGTAGTTCATGGATTTTTACATAAAGTAGAGGAACATGAGTAAGACTAATAAACTATAAATTAAAAAGACACATTAACATGAGAGATTGTAGGCAGTAGAACTTAGGTTCTAGGAGGTATTTTTTCACTAAAATAGAGTTTGATGTGAGCTTGGAGGATGTATTTTAGCAGTTGTGTTTTCAGCCTTTTGCAGATGACATTTGACTATGGGTGTGGATTTTATTTCTTGCAGTCCTGGAAATGAAGGACAAGGTACAACTTGAGTGCATTGCATACAGAACCTAAGTAATTCTGTCCCTTTTCTGTGGGTCAGGTTTCTTATGGGGAAATGGAAAGAACGTTTGCTTTCTTCACAGGAGTATGGTGCATCTTTATATATAAAAACACCTTTACCATCTTCATATGAGGGGCACTTGAGAGTAAAAGTGTACATAGAAAGAGAAACACCCATGAGTTGGATCCAGCTCACCTAACTTAGGCAACTAACTTGTAGCTAAATTTTGGAATCTAATACCTTTTAGGTGACAACATTCCCAGTACAGTAAATAGAGAGAAGCAGGTTTTTGAAGGCCCCTTGGATGGAGATCTTCCTGCTTAACATTATGCATCTACATTAGACGGAAGAATTTTCTTCTGAAAGCCTTCCAAGGCATCTCCTTTACTTCATGGACAACTTAGGTATTTAAGGAATAGCTTTTTTAGGTGCTAAAATTGTAGCACAATTTCAAGGTTTCCTGGTTGTGCAGGATGGATCCTACTTAGTGTTTTCACACTTACAAAGAGAACTGCTAAGTCTTTGAATGTTTGTCTGTGAGTTGGCTTGATTACAGCAGAGAAATGACAAACGATAACACCTAGGGTATTTTTTTCTGAATTCAAAGCCCTGAAGTGAAAACTTTCCATTTGAATATTCAAAGAAAAGCTTGAAAAAAGAGCAGCCTGTTTTATTTGATCATTGAACTCTTCATTTCATAGGTGGCTGCTGCAATAAGCAGACTCTCCCTGTAATTGTGGTAGTGCACAGTCACTGCTCTGTCAAGTTGGTTGGCTCATTTGAGATGGGAGTCAAAGCATGCTGCCTGTTTTAGCATTTAATCCCAATAGTTTAGAACAACCACAGTCTTATAAGCATATAATTCATCTCACTTCCCTATGAAAGTTCTAAGGATTTTCATGGTCATCCCACTTTTCAAAGATGAACTTTTCAGGCCACCAGAAGCTTATATGAACACCCCTTTGTACATGTCCTCTCCATATTTTCCACCTCCCAGATTAGATACTTTCTGCTGTGTTGCTTGTTGTAGAGGTCAATACCATCCAACTTCTCACTTAGCCCTCTATTTAGAGGTCTATGTTGGCCAGTCTGGCTTTCAGCAGTGACGCAACTTTATTATAATAATAACACATTTTAATTTATGGGCATCCACGCCTGAAGGATACTGGGCGTCTTAACAAAAACAACTAAAAACTAAATGACAATAAACAAAGGCAAAAAGCCTATAAAAAGAGAGCTTGGAAGCCAAGAGCTTAAAATCCCTGCACAACAAAACAGGAAAGGAAATGAGAAAGTCGGAAGCCTTGCCTGCAAGTGTGTTCTGGCATATGTGGGAGACAGTGTGTTCCTGAGGTGAGGGAGAAGACCTTCCAAATGGAATGGACAATGACCAACACCATCAGCCTGAATTGCCAAGAAAAGACACAAAGCTGCTGGAAGTGGCTTCCTCTTACCTCGGAATAAGGAACTTCATTGGAAAAGCCATGCTATTTTTGAAGTTATGTTGTCTCTCTTCACTTTCCTGAAAAGGTTCACTTGAAAAGTGTCTTCCCCTCTGGGTTTCCTTCCATTTTTTTGAAGAGATGGCACCCGATCTCTCACATGGCTGCAATGGTCCTACAGCCATTACATTGGCTAATTTTGGAGAATAACTATACTACGTATGCACACATATGACTAACTACACTATACATACATAACTATCTACACTGTATATACACTAACTACATCAGAACCCAAAGGATTAGTAGTTTTAAGAAAAATGCAAGAGGCGTGTTAACTTTATTTTTTTCTCTTCAGCAGCCTTTTTTAATCAAGCTTATTATTTCTGTGCTTGAAGTGGCTGATCTGTGAAGTGAAGATACTGATCTGGCCTGATGGAAAATATCATAGACATGCTAAGTCTCCTCTTGTTCGCTTACCTCTGCCTGCAGCAAATCCTAGTCTCAGCATGGATATCTGCCTTGTGGCACACTAACCAATTCTGGTCTGCCAGCGTTCCCTCCAGCACCTTCTGGGGTACGTTGCTTTTCCTCGGTCTATTCAAATTTGGACAAAGCCCTTGACTGGAGGTTTTGTCCCTGCTTTGGAGGAGCTAATAGCAATTAAAAAAAAAGTCCACTGACACAATTTTTTAAAATGGAGCTTTTGGTTTTTCAGTCTGTAATTACAGCATCAGTTCCCTTTCATGCTTCTAAATTACAGAGAAGCAAGCTGCCCTGTTTTCTGATGTTTTATTATTTTAAATTACCCAGTGGCTTTGTGGGGAAAGAGTAACTGAATATTTTTGGTGGTGTTACATAGGCGACGCCTTGCCCATTAGCTTTTGTGATTCTTCCTCACTCCCTAAGGTTCGCTTCAGGGGGAATGGAAATTAATTTGCTTCAAGAGAAATGGTAATAAAGAATGTCCCCTTTTCATGGTGTAGTCAGCTGAAACAAACTCTTAAAAATGTGCACATCATTTTTAACAGAGGCTTTGCGTTAACCAGGATTAAGCAGGCTCTATTCTTGCTTCAAAACATATTTTTCCGTGTAGTCTTGCAGCATGATTGGCGTGGGCCTTGGCGCAAGGAATGAAATGGGGCCCTTGGGCCAGGCAGCTACAAACGTCACCCCCACCAGCTCGTCCCAGCTTGGCACCCATACGCCCCTGCACACGGGCCTTGGTCCAGCTGCGTCTCATGCAGACGCTGCCAACTCTGCTGGATCCAGCTGTAGCCTGAAGCAACACATCGGGATGTTTTTAGAGGTTATAGGGATCACTGATCCATCTTTCAACAAAGGTCGGCTACATTTCAACTTTCCCTGAAGCTCCTGCCTTCTGCTATTATTTTCCCTCCATCTCTCCAGTTTGAGAGAGTCTGTCTTTCAGGTTTTTCCCTTTACATTAAGGACATGGATTTCAGCTGATTGCCCATGACAGATCATCTCACAGTTTGCACCAACACTCATGCCTCCAAGTTGTTGCACCACCACAGAAAGGCTGGGTGGCAGAAGTTGGCTCAGCAATGAGACAGTGAAAAAAATTCACAGTGCCATCATGTTTAAATACTTAATCACTGCATCCAGAAAATGTCCCACCTGGGGATCTGCACACTACTGGTAGAGCACATGGTAGGTTCCCTGAGCATCCATCCCACTGTTTTCACCAGACTGGGTAGAATAGAATAGAATAGAATAGAACAGAATAATTTCAGTTGGGAAGGACCTATACCAATTATCTAGTCCAACTGCCTGACCACTTCAGGGCTGACCAAGTTAAAGCATGCTATTAAGGGCATTGTCCCAATGCCTCTTAAACACTGACAGGCTTGGGGCATCAACCACCTCTCTAGGAAGCCTGTTCCAGTGTTCGATCACCCCCTCAGTACAGAAATGCTTCCTAATGTCGAGTCTAAACCTCCTTTGGCATAGCTTTGAACCATTCCCACGTGTCCTATCACTGGATACCAGGGAGAAGAGATCAGCACCTCCCTCTCCACTTCCCCTCCTCAGGAAGCTGTAGAGAGC
>JANHGO010000063.1:20397228-20425224 GCA_024606505.1 Aquila spilogaster | reverse complement strand
AGAGGAGAGGAGAGGAGAGGAGAGGAGAGGAGAGGAGAGGAGAGGAGAGGAGAGGAGAGGAGAGGAGAGAGGAGAAATTATAAGAAAACACTTCAGATTTACAGGAAACTAGAGGCAGAATTTTCACAGAGGACCATGAATAATACTAATACACCATAAATTAAAAATACACATTAACACAAGCAATTGTGGGCAGTGGAATTTAAAGTTTAGGAGGTCGGGTCTTTTTGCTAAAATAGAGTTTGATATTAGCCTGGAGAATGTCTTTTAACAGTGGTATTTTCAGCATTCTGCAGATGGGGTTTGACCATGGGTGTGGATTTATTCCTTGGCAGATTGTCCTGGAAATGAAAGACAAGGTACAACCTTGAGTTCTTAATTACGTGTTGCATACCTAACCTATTTTGTCTCTCTTCTGTGGATCATTTCTTAGGGAGAGATAATGTTTGCTTTCTTCACAGGAGTGTGGCACATCTTTATGTATAAAAACACAGTAAGTTCTTCATGAGGGGCACTTGAAAGTGTGCGTAATGAGTGTTCATGAGTTGGATCCAGTTCACATAAACTTGCAACTAACTTGCAGTTTAATGTTAGGACCATTTAAGTGACAGCATTCCCTGTGTAGTCAAGATCTCAACTTGTAGAGAAGCAGGTTTTTAAAGACCTCTTGGGTGGGGAACTTCCTTGATTAGCATTATGCTTCAACACTATATGGAAGGTTATTCTTCTGAAAGACTTCCAAGACATCTCCTTCAGTTGATGGACAGTTTAGGCACATAAGGACAGCTTTGCTTAGTGCTAAAACCACAACACAGTTTCATTGTTTCCTAGATGGACAGGGTGGATCTTACCTAGCATTTTTCAACACTTACAGAGAGAACTGCTAAAGCTTTGAAGATTCATCTGTGAGTTGCATTGGTCACAGCTGAGACATGACAAGCAATAAAACTGGGGTATATTTTTTTCTGGAGTTGACGTCCAAAAGTGAAAAAAAACTTCATTTGAATATTCAAAGAAAAGGCTTGAAATATGAGCAGTTGTTTTATTTGATCATTGAACTCTTCTCTTCATAGGTAGATGCTGCAATAAGCGAACTCTCCCTATAATTGTGGTAGTGCACAGTCTTTGCTCTCTCAAGCTTATTGGCTCATGTGTTGTGGGAGTCAAAATATGCTGCCTGTTTTAGCATTTAATCCCAATAGTTTAGGACAACCACAGTTTTTTAAGCATATAATTCATCTAAGTTCCCCATGAAAGTTTTTATCATTTCATGGCCATCTGAGTTTACAAGGTCTTTTGATGAACTTTGCAGTCTACTAAAATCTTATGCGAACAACTCTTCATACGTCTCCATATTTTCCACCTCCCAGATTAGTTACCTTTTGCTGCATTTTTTTGGGCAACACCATCCAAATTCTCAATTACTTCTCTGTTTAGAGGTCTACCACTCTGTTTAGAGGACAGTTTGGCTTTCAGAAGTGACACAAATTTATTACAATAATAATGCATGTTAGTTTATGGGTATCCATGCCTGACCAATACTGGGCCTCTTAACAAAAACAGCTAAAACGTAAAAAGCTGAAAAGTAAATGACAACGGAGAAAGACCAAAGGCTTATAGAAAGAGAACTCTGAAGCCAAGAGCTTAAAATCCCTGCACAACAAAACAGGAAAGGAAATGAGAAAGTCAGAAGCTTTGCCCGCAAATGTATTCTGGCATATGCGGGAGACAGCGCGTTCCTGAGACGAGGGAGGAAACCATCCCTTTTGACCTTCCAAGTGGAATGGACAGTGACCAACACCATCAGCTTGAATTGCCAAGGAAGGACACAGCTGCTGAAAGTGGCTTCCTCTTACCTCAAAACAAAGAATTTCATCGGAAAAGTCACATTATCCTTAAAGTTATGTTGTCTGCCTTCATTTCCTTTAAAAGGTTCACTGGAAAAGCCTCTTCTCCTTTGTTTTTAATTCCATTTGTTTGAAGAAATGGTACACAATTTCTCACCTGACAGTGATGGTCTTACAGTGTTTGAGGTTACATTAGCTTGTTTTGGAGAATGGTCATCAGTAACTACAACAGAACCCAAAGGATCACAAGTTTTACAAAAAAAATACAAGTGATAGGTCATTTAATTTCTGGCTCTTCACCAGCCCTTTTCCTACTGATCTTACTCTTTCTGTGCCTCAAGAGGCTAATGTGTAAAGTAAGGATATTGATCTAGTCCAATGGAAAATGCAATAGACACATTAAATATCCCCTTGTTTCCTTTACCTCTGCATAAGGAAATTGTAGTCGCAGCATAGATACCTGCCTTGTAGCATACTACCCACTTCTGGTCTGCCATGATCCTCTCCAGTCCTTGTTGGGGTATGTATCTTTTCTTCAATGTATTCAAATTTGATCAAAGTCCTTCACTGGAGGCTTTAGGTCCCCTTTGAAGGAGTAAATAGCAATTAAAAAAAAAAAATCCTCTGAAACTACTTAAAAAAATTGGGCTTTTGGTTTTTCAGTCTGTAATTACAACATCAGTTCCCTTTTATGCTTTTAAATTACAGAGAGGCAAGTTGTCCTGTTTTCTGATGTTTTATTACTTTAAATTACTCAGTGGCTTTGCAGGGACAGAGTAACTGAATATTTTTGGTGGTGTTACATAGGCGACGCCTTCCCCATTAGTTCTTGCGCTTCTTCCTTCCTCCCTAAGGCTTGCTTCAGGGGGAATGGAAATTAATTTACTTCAAGACAAACAGTAATAAAGAATGTCCCCTTTTTCATGATTTAGACAGTTCGAAAAAAAGGCTTAAAAATCTGCACATCGTTTCAAGCAGAGGTTTGTGTTAACCAGGATTAAGCTGGCTCTGTTCTTGTTTCAAAACATAATTTTCTGGGTAGTATTGCAGCATGATTGGCGTGGGTCTTGGTACGAGGAACAAGATGGGGCCCCTGGGCTGGTCAGCTACAAATGTTACCCCCACTTACCCCTACCAGCTTCCCAGCTTGGCATCCACACATCGCGCATGTGGGCCTCAGTCCAGCTGCGTCACTTGCACAGACAGAGCTCATTCTGCTGGATCCAGCCATGGTGTGGAGCAACATTGTGGGATGTTTTTAGAAGTGGCAAGGATCATTGATCCTTGTTTCAACGCAAGTTAGTATGTTTTAACTTCTGAAACTGCTGCCTTCTGCTGTTATTTTCTCTCCATCTCTTCAGTGTAGAAGTGTCTTGTCTTACAGTTTTTCCTCTTTACAAGAAGAACATGGCTTTCAAACAGACCAAAAATAATGGAATTATAGAATCACTAAAGTTGGAAAATACCTCTAATATCATCAAGTCCAACCATCAGCCCATCACCACCATACCAACTAAACCATGTCCCTACCTGCCACATGCATGTGTTTCTCAAACACCTCCAGGGACAGTGACTCCATCTCCTCCCTGGCAGTCTGTTCCAGCATTACCACTCTCTCAGAGAAGAAATTTAACCTAAAATCCAGTCTGAATCTCCTTCGGTGCAGCTTGAGGCCATTAGTTCTCAGCCTGTCATCATCCCACAGTGCACCAGCACTTCCGAGTCCCTCTGAGTCCCTCTGAGTCATTATACCACCACAGAGGGGTTGGGTAGCGAAAGTCATGTTGGCAATGAGACAGTGAAAAAAACTGATGGTGCCTTCGTGTTTAAATACTTTGTCATGCACCCCCTGGGAATCCGCACTCTCACAGTAGAGCACATCGCACATTCCCTGAGTATCTCTTCCACTGGTTCATCGCACTGGATAGAGCAGGGCATTAAACACAAATCTGCTCAAACGTGTGATCATGATGTCTGCCCATCTTATTGAACCACTGTTCTCTGCCATGTACTTTCTGATTTTTAAAGCCACTTCTTTACAAGTCTCTGTAGCCAACTGCTCATAGACAATGTTGCTCAAACGCAACCATGGGCCCATAGCCATGAAATTGTGCCTGTTCGTGACTTCTTTGCCAGCACAGGAAATGAGCAGCATAGACTTATCACGTAAAGAATTGTCTCAATTTACCACTTGGTTCAAAGAAAACATTAAGAAATTCAGAGATTCTAATTTCTAAAGATTTTCTACAACAACTCGTGGATTAGTATTTATTTATGGATATGTAACTGTTTTGATCCATTTCTGCTGTTTTCTGCCCAAGCTGTTCTGTTGTACGTGGAAGAAGATCCAGCCAGACCACTGACTTAAATAAGGTCTAGGACTGTCTTTGGACTCCAGACTTGCCAGATGGCAAACACAAACACTTTCCATCACTTTCAGATTTGAATTTTGTTGGGCTATAGCACATATTTGAATTGACAAGTTTTGTACCAAATTACAATCTTGCTCATTTGTTGTCAGGCCTTCTTATTCTACAAATTTTATTTTGACTTTAAAATTATTTTTCTTTGGATTATTGTACTCCATTCAGAATAATTACAGTAGGTACAGAGACACATGATGTAAGTTTTGCTTTCTCTCCTCACTAACTTAATTCAGCCTCACAGAAAGAAGTGCTGGATGAAAGCGAATCCAATCTTTGTTACATGCAGGTCAGGAAAATCTGATAGGCTGTGGAATTCCATTTTTTCTAGGATTATTAGAATTGTATTATGAATGATATTGCATTGTGTTGAATCATATATTATTTGTAATGTGCTTTCGATTGCTTTTGTATGACTAGATATGTGGCTGAACAAGTTTCATATATTTTTCTGTTGCAGAGCAGAGCAATAAAAAGTGAAAGTAGCAATCATTCTCCATGGTATCTTTAATAAAGTTGGATTTTTCCACTGAGATCCTCGAGGAAAAACCACTATTCTCAGTAGATCTGGCTTACTTCAGGGAAAAAAAAAAACAAACAACAGAAAAAAAAACCAACAACCATATCCAAAACACCTTCAGGTCATTATGGTCCATTCCTGCAAAACTGGGATTCAATTTTGGCCTGAATAGCAGTTGTTCAGTCCATTGTAGAAAACAAGAAACAAGAGTGGTTTCACAGCCAGAGGCAGGGGGAACATTTAAATTTTGGCCTGCAGAGTTTGCACCGGTGAGCATCTCACCACAGTGATCAGAGACTCCATAAGCAGCGTTCTGCAAATGGAGATGATGCCAACTGCAGCCTGAGCCGCTACTCAGCCTCAATGTCTGTCTGTGCTGCACGTTCACACACATTCACCCTGATGAGCACTATTTCAGCTGAACTGAGAAGCAGCCATTGAGTAGGGAGGGAAAAGCGAAAAAGAATTGAGGGGTGAGGTGTGGGGGCTTCACCTGAGCTTGGACACCAACTCCGCAAATACGTACCTGGGCTTCATGTCTAGGAGGAAAAATGACAGTGGGTGGTTGGGACAGGAGGAGAGGGAATGCAGATGGAAAGGCCAAGACTAAAAGTAGCAGCACAGAGCATGCTCAGGCTGCGTGGCTAAATTTACTGGGCTTGGACACTGGTATGTGGTTGTTCCCACCATACTAGTGACACGCAACCATTGAGGCACCAAGTCCCTGGAGAGACTGTTTTGATTTCAGCTGGGATGGAATTGTTTTCTTCAGAGTGTCTGGCATGATGCTATGTTTTCATTCTAGGAGAAAAGCAACATTGATAGCACACTGATGTTTATTGTTGCTGCTAAGCAGTGTTGTACAGAGCCAAGGCCATTCTCAGTGAAGGACTGAAGGAGCTGGGAGGGGACAGAATTAGGACAGCTGACTTAAACTGGCCAGAGACAGTATATCACTTTTTATATACATTCATATATACATATATTTGTTATAATTATTATCACATTTACATAGGCCTCTTTCTCAAGCCCTGATTATTCACCCCTCCAGTGGGTAACCATTTTGTCAGTGGGCAAAGCATGAAGAGAGTTTGATCTATGAGCTGGAGTGGGCACCACCATGCATGCCATGATGTTGTCATGCAAGGGGACAACATGCTTTTATCTATCTGCTGAAGTCTGAAATGACAAATTATTACCTGAACCACCTTTGTTAATGTCGTCAGCTCCTCCAGCTCAGCACACGAGGAAAGCCACCACCTGTGTACCCATAGGTGGCATGCAATCAGTACCCACCTGCATAGAGCCTTAAAGATGTGGCTGGGCCACCAACAACAACACCACTAGGAAGGCTGAGTGTGGCTGAAAGCATGGCATGGGCCTTGCCTTTGAGTGTGTGATCTTCATTGTTCTGGCCCTTTTCATTGCTTCTGCTTTTTATCTGGGTGTTTCTTTCTGCTGAATTTGTGTCAAAGGGATGTGGGAGAGAAAGGAAAATGCAGCAGCTACTGGCAGAGAAAAATGCCTCCCAGGAGATGTCCGACTTCTTGAGTTTGATGTAGAGACATGTTTGTTTCCACTGCAACTAGAAAAAGCACATTATCAGGCAAAAAGTACAACACTGTGGTGGGAAACAGGACAGAAATGATGACCTCCCTCTACTTCACATCTCTACAGCTTTAATCATGCTAAGGCAGTTCCAGGCACTGCAGCCAGAGGCAGCAGCTGAGGCGTCATCTTCAATCTAGCTGAATGATTACGTGGATTATGTTACATTCTAGTTGAATTCTTATCTGGACTACGAAGTCCCTCAAGACCAATCCAGGTATTCTCAAGTGCAGGTGGGCAGCAATTGCTTGACAAGAGAGTGTAAAGTATCAGACATGGATTAGACACTATTTCCATAAAAGATAAAAATGTTTTGGTCTGTTGAGAAACAGAATCTGCAAGAGTGCATTTCTCTAATGGGGATTCACTCAATCCAGTAGCAGCGTGGGAGCCAACTGCCAAAGATACTGGAGTACAGGAATGAATACAGACAGGAACATTTGTTAATCATCACTGTATTTTCCCAAAGTAATTCTGGGTTCCTTTTTCTCCTCAATAGCATTCCTTTTGCTTACAGAGCTTGTAAGAGAGGAAGTTTTGCTCGTTAAGATGTCTAGGGAAAACATCTAATTTTCCCAGGTTTCTGGGAGGAGCCATAAGCTAGCGTGCTTGTTAGCTGTAACAGAAATCCCTTGGTATTTGCACCTGATCACAGTTACGGTTAACAGACTGAACACATAAAGGTCATGAGAAATGTTTAGTCCCTTCCACCTCTTGGGCAGAGAGAGGAAATGTGGAGATGGGAGCCTTGCTACACTGCTGCCTAAACATGGATAACCACGAAAATAACTTCCCTATCTGAGGTACTTTACTCCATCAGTTACAGTTAGAGTTACTGTACAACACATATATATGTCTTTGCATATACTTCAGTTAATGGCTAAGTCAAGTAACTCAGTGCTTCAATAGCAGTCTTGTGTTAGGTTTAGAAGTTTAAAAGCCTGCCACATCATTTTCCACCACTGTTAAATCCAGGTATACTGCACTGTAGGCAAAGGATATTATATGAAAAAGAGACTATGTTAATACAGTAGTTTTCTTTTACAAAGGCAAGCACTCTGAAAAAAGGATGAGACAGATCACATCCATTATTAACACAGCACTTTCTCTTCCTTTAGGGTGTTATCCCACAGATTTCAGTAACACTGATGGTGACCGATAAGAAGAGCATACCAAATCTCATTTTATTTTATTAGGTATAATTTGGGTATGAAGATTCAAGGAAAATAATTCAGTCTGCTTGCAAGAAGATACTCAGTCATAGGTGAGTATGGCATGCCACTAAGAAAAGCAGCATTGTTCTCCATAGTATTTCTGAAATACAGTTTGGATTGGTGTTCAGACCAGTATCTCATCCCTGATGAAGACACAGAAAGGGGAAAATTGTCATCTAGAGTCTTGATTCCAGTGTTAGTCCAATGTTAGAAGAACACAAGTATACAGAAGGATGCACCTTTGTATTTATTCAAAGGGAAGTTTTGACATGCTCTGAGATGGAGAGAGAGAAACAGATGGAAGAAAAGAAGTACTTACTTATTGGGATAATATATATTTGTTTTGCAGGATGGCTCAAAACACGCTTTTGTGATCAGACTTTCATGGAGTGTTGGTGTAGACTATGTAGATTGTGAACGTATTTTGACTGTCAAGAGGACAAAAAAGAATGCACAGAGAACCTGATTTTTCCAGATCCAGGGAAGTAACAGAATATGTCAGCAGCTCAGGAAACAGTTGTATTGGCCTTTTTGCTGCAACACTTCTGTTCTTTCAAAGAGTCAGACAGAAGTGGATGACATAAACAGAAGCAGAAAAGGAAGGATGAAACAAATGAATGAAAGAAGGAAATTGCAAAAGACGCTAAGTCATTGTTTTGTATTTTCTAAGGAAACAAAACTTGAGGTCTGCTTTCATCTTAACAGTTGGTTGCAGGGCCCACTTGCTTCTCTGAGCATTCAGGTTTGGATATTATAAGGAGTTAATGCAGTGGAAAATACGGTGGAGCCAACGGAGAGTCTTTGCTCTTCCAGAGAAAGGAAGATTTTGTAATGGTGAATAGATGGATTGTCATTTGCATGAGAAGAAAAATTAATAAAATTCTGCTTTGCAAAATGGTGCTGTAACAATCTATTTGTGTTGCTGTGCAGGCATGTGGAATCTGACAACTGCAATTGGTACTTTACCTGGAGGTGAGTACAATAGTACAAGTGCAAAACCTTGTATCATGATCTCCGTGTGGTTTGGTTGTCAAAAAAACTGACTGAGTTACCTTTTGGCTGAGAACTATGCAGACACAACCAACTCAGGCTAAGATAGGAACAATATCATAAGCCGCACTGCATTTCTTGAGGGCATCTCAATAGAATATAAATGAGCATTGCTACTAATTGGCAGTTAATCCATTAAGTTCAATTAAATTTAATTCAGTTCTTTGTGAAACACACTGTTTAAGGACTTCCTAACTAAAAAGACTACATTAGTAACATCAAGGCAGATATAAAAGCTTTCTCATCAAAAGTATGTCTAGCTCTTGGCTCTCAGTGTGTGCAATTTCTGAAGTCTTGCCTTATTAGGTAAGAATAATTTAAGCTGTAGTCTCACATTTGTTGCTGATTGGAGTTCTGTTCTTGTAAAGAAAAGACATTTAATCCTGGAGTGGTAGTGTGTGGTTGGCATCATCAACAACTGTTGGAGAAGTTTCTATAGGTAGCACAGAGATGTGTTAACAGCATCATTTTGCACAGCTCATATTTTATTTTGAATGCTAGTTGTTCACGAGGAGGTAATTAATTCAGGGTTATGGGGGGTACTGAAGTTTTTTTAATGTTCTTTGCTGAAATGGACTACCATAATTCAACACCTTGGAGCCCAGGGAGCTCATGTGAGATGTAGCAGACTTTGGTGATGTCTGCATTTTGTATTCAGACTATGGACTCAAAGCTTATTCTTCCCCATTGTTAGCGCCTTCATGATGCATTCTTGGCTTTCCTAAATTAGACTCTTGTTCTCTCCTTTTGGAGTTATTTTTCTTCATATCACATGGGGTATCCTTTCTGGAGCCAAGAACTTGACTCCGGCTCTCTCACACCTGAGGTGTGTGCCTT
Organism: Aquila spilogaster; assembly: GCA_024606505.1. Lineage (NCBI taxonomy): Eukaryota > Metazoa > Chordata > Aves > Accipitriformes > Accipitridae > Aquila > Aquila spilogaster. The sequence goes on along the minus strand of JANHGO010000063.1, from coordinate 20,415,725 downwards.
GACAAACAGTCTGTTGTGGAGACTGAGCCAGCTGTTTTCACTGGAAAGTCCAGGTAGGTTCAGCAAAATTCTTCCTGAGGAAGCTGGCACAGACGCTCCCACTAAAATAGGTTGGTTTTGACAAATACATACTTTCTAACAAAATGGAAAATTCCATGCCAGTCCTGTACTTGCATATTTGCCACTTAAGTGCAGTTTGCTTGAGAAGACAGGGCAGTAGTGCCTGACACATTAAGAAAATAAAAAAAATACTATAAAAGCATGAAAGCAAAATGCAGATGCAGCACTCATAACATGAAAAGTCAGTAGCATTGTAGCATCAGCAAGACAAGGTTAAAAGTTATCCTTCTGTCTGAACTTCATTCTCACTTCTACTGAACAAAGTCACAGTACTGATCTGTTCCCACCCTTTTTTTTGTCAGGAGTCCTTTTGCAACCATTTGGTGACCAGATCCTCAGATGGTTCTGCATCAGGTAGGTTCTATTTCCAAAACAAGTTTCTTTGTTTTTCTTCTCTGCTTGCATCATCAAAGGCTATCTATACTCTGAACATCCATGCAGACATCTCTGAAAATAAATTTTATGTTGAAAGAACATATGGGGAAGAGAGTTTAAAGAAATGGCTGCAGTCTTTCTCATCCACGCTACAGCTCTCCCCAGTTCATTTTCCTTTTCTTTCGCCTGACTCCGCTGTTATAATCTGCAAATGATCTTCAAGGGCCATGCAAAGCACTACAGCAAAAGAGCAAATAATTGGAGGACTGTTTAATTTGGAAACAAATAAGAATGGACAGCCAGGTAAAGGACACCTTATTTGCCTTCTTGCAAGAACAAGGAGATATTCAATCATATTTAAAGCAGTGTAGTGTAAATCCTACCAAAGGGAAATGACTTTATATTATGCAGAAGCACTAATGCACAGCCACAGGATTTAAGTAAAGCCAAGGTCAATAGGAATAATGAGGAAATTCAACATTTGTATGAGTAATAAGACTATAAAATTATGTCTGATGGGAATTTGTGTTTTGTTAAAGAAACATTAAAACAGCATGTTTTTAAAAACCATCCAGGGGTGTTATTAAATACAGCTCATAAATGGAGCTGGTGAGAAATGCAGGAAAGACTAAAATACAGAAGGGATGGGGAAAGTGATCTAGTTCTCTTCCAATATCTGAGCCTGAAGGCAGGACAGGACAGAGCTCCAACCTCCTCACATCCACCTAACATAGGTGTGCTGACCAAAGAGCAGGCAAGAGATGCCCACTTGGTCTGTGCTGACCCATGGCCACTATGGTGGGACTCAGTCCAGCCAAGGTTATACCTACTACGGCCAAGGAAAGAGGAGCACGGAATCATGGAATCATAGAATCAATAAGGCTGGAAAGACCACTAGGATTATGTAGTCCAATCGTCAACTCATCACCACCATACTACTTTACTATGTCAATGTGACATCTACCCTTTTCTTGAAAACCTCCAGGCTCTGCACCTCCCTAGGCAGCTTAACCCAATAGATCATCACTCTGAGAAGAAATTTTTCCTCATATCCAACCTGAACCTCCCCTGGCACAACTTAAAGCTATTATCTCTTGTTCTATCATTAGTTACCTGGGAAAAGAGGCCAACCCCCACCTCACTGCAACCTCCTTTCAGGTGGGAATGTCTCTCATCATATTGGAGCACTGTGCTTTGGATCTCTTTGCCAGAAGACAGGATTAGACACATCTTAATAAAGAGAAATGTGAACAAAAGCTCCTCAGTGTTGCTTTCTGTAACGTCTTAAAGAGATGTTTCACTTGATTTCTCATCCCATTTTAAATTGCATTTGTTATCCATGTAAACAGTTTGACGTGACTTAGCTGGCTAATAAGGTAGAATCCCTTCATCTTAAATCTCTAGAAGCTTTTACTTTATCGAAAAAAAAGGCCTTTGTGAGAAATTATTTCTTCATTTATTTTTATCACTACTTTATCATAATAAAATAGAGAAAACATTAAAGTAGTTCAAAGATATTTATTTAAATACATTTTATTTAAGCAAATGAGGGATTTTCTTGTAAAATACGCTTACTGAAACTGAAATATTAGGATTATTTAATAGCAGAATCAATTAAAGCAATGACATTACACTGCACATATCTATAGCTCCTCTTCAAGAGTGCACTCTGAATGTTGAGCTGAATATAGACTGCATTAGATCTATGTTAGAATTGCAGCATTTGAATTTAAGAATTATGGACAGCAAAGTCCAACTAAGCCAAAATTTCACATCAGTAAAAAAAGTGACGAGCTTAAAATAAAGCCAGGCTGTATTTACCTGTCTGCTTTAAGGCGGCTTTTGCGCATGCGTTAATGAAGTAGACAGTGCTGTCAGAGTAACAAATGTTGTGAGTACTGGGTGTGTAACAGGAAGGAATTTTTATTTTTATTTTTATTTTTTGTCCAATGGAGAAAATAGAAAGATTTGCCTGCCCTGATGCTAAAAATACAGAATAATTATCATCTGAGGCAAGTGCACTTCTGACCTAAGAATACATACGTGCCGCCTATTTTCAAGTCCACTTTGTTATAATAAACAGATGAATTTTTCTTCAAACGCAGACTTGAAAAGCAAATACAAGTGTCTCTCCTGAAGTAAAAAAAACAACAGTCCTAAATGTAGAGGTAAAGAGAGTCCAGCTGCTTCCAACTCCTTATTGTACTACTGCTTCCACTGGTGGATGAAGGCTCTAAGATGTGCTGCAGTCTCTCTGCAGATAGTCCCAGGTGGTAGGGGCCTCAGTGACATAGCTTTACTCCATTTATGCCACCTGTGTTCCTGTCCAAGGTTCAATGTGTTTCTTATCATGGACATATTTGGTTGCTTTCAAAGAGTCACAGAATCACAGAATGGCTGAGGTTGGCAGGGACCTCCGGGTCCATCTGGCCATACTGGTGCTCCAGCAGGAACACCCAGAGCAGGGAGCGCAGGGCCACATTCACATGATTTTGGAGATCTCCAAGGGAAAGACTGCACAGTCTCCGGGCAACCTATGGTATTCTATTGATGGGAGAGCAAATAGAGGGGGTTTTGTGTAGTCATAGGCCCTGAGGTAGATCTGAAAGCTTGGACCCCAGAAATGTGCCAGAATCAAAAGGTGGATCAAATCCTGGATATGGGTCCGGCCTCAGCTCTTTTTAAATGTCATCTCTTCCAAAGCCTTTCCTCCTTACATCATTCCTCACTGTCTACTCTGTTCCAGTGCCAAAGGAAGAAGGACAAGTTGCACTCCCCAAGTGTAAAGGTCCTTTTTAATTTAAGGCCACATGCATGCACACAGGCTGCAAAGCAGGAACATCAGCAGTTATTAAGGAATGAAGTCCTTTCTTCCAGAAGGGGCTAAATAACCGATTTCCTCCATAAATGCTCTTTCCAGAATTTCCATAGAAGTTACAATTATTCATTTGTGCTGCAGAAAAGAGCTACACTTCTAAGTAACAGACAGTCTTATACAATGTCAAATAAAAGCTGCTTTCACTGCCAGTTGAATACAAATCAAGCAGTTTTTGTCTGAAAAAAAAAAAGGATGGATAACCCAATCCAGGTGAAAAAAAGTGAAGTGAAGGTAATCACTCCAACACCCGACTGTTGCTCTTGCTTGGTAAGAAAAGCTCCTTTCAGTACCTTCTGCCAACTCTCTTCATAGTTTGGCTTCTCTTCTGAAGAGACGCAGAATTGCAGGCAAAATCCTTCTTACTTTGCAACTTTGGGCCCTGTTTGTTTTGGATGCCATGACCAGTGTGTTTGATCCACTAATCTGACTCCATGAAGGGGCTGTGCACAGCTGTCCCACACAGACCCACCTGAATGCACGGAAAGACGCGGACGCGACAGGGCAGAAAGCGGGATGAGGACCTGTACAAGTCAAATGTGCCATAATGCAGCAAACTGGGGATCTTTCAAAAAGAGGATCTAAGCCAAGGGGAAAATGAGGAAAACCATGAATGCTGGCTTCACTTAAAATAAACCACTTGGTCCCCATTTTGGTCCTCACCATCGTCTCTGGCAGAAGATGGAGGCAATTGACAGAATAGAGCTGCTGCAGCCAGGAACACAGAGATGCTTTCAGCCCCCATTTTCTCTTGTCTTTCTTCATAGCAGGCAGTTTTAGGCCAGTACATTTTGTCCTTTATACACAGAGGAATTAGGCAGTTCTGTCCCTGCCCTGCAAATTGCCTGTGACAGTGCCTGCTAAAGGAAATGTTTTCCGTATCACTTTAATCTCAGAAAACATATCCACAATACATATACACAATGAAAGATAACACTTTATTTTCTGTCCCCCAGTCTTCCAAGCAATCTGATCCAACCATTTGTTGTATAATCAGAAACACATGACTTAATTATTTCTGAGGGTTTAAGTGCGCTTTATTTCTTTTTTTTTCTGATTTTGCAGACATACACAGCTTTTGTGGAACCATTCCACCTACTGTATTCAAATGGAGTTGCCTTCCATTTGACTCAGTTCAGCTCTTTTATGTTTAGAAATAAAAATAATGGATTTCTCTCTCTTTTTACATTTTAAGTCCTTTAAGTTGAATATATTACATTTTCTCTCTTTCTTTTTTTTTTTTTTTTGGCTGGGATAAGGGGAACAGAATTACCTGCTTGAAATAAATGAGCCTCTTCAGAAGGAAAATCTGTCTAACCCCTGGCTTTGCATCCAAGAGTTCTTTCAGACTTTCCCATGTGAACAATATAAACCCTTTGACTTTCTCAGCGGGGGTCCCCTCAGCCCTTCCAGACAGAGTAAGGGGAAGTCACTCATGGCCAAAACACCGGAGGCTCTGCCTCCCAGCAGCAATGGCCCTGCCAGAGCTGTGGGAGAGGAGCAGAGCACCGGCCAGATACGTGCAGACAGTGCGCAGCTGAGACAAAGCTCGCTCCCCGGCCTTGTTAAGCAGACTGCAATGCCTAGTCCTTCTGAGCACAAAGGTGTTGGGCTGAGCAGCAAGATGTGAAGTGTTAGCTGGAGTTGACACAGAGAATATGAAGCACTTCACTTCTCCTCTTCAAGTACATTGATATCAGTTTAATCATCTCTTAAAAGGAAACAAAACTTGTGTCTCAAGAAAATGCTGGAGAAGTGACTTTGAGTACTGAGGAAGCCTTGGCAATGAGAATTCCCAGATTGCTTCTCCTAGTGGCAACCATACCCTATGGTACAATGGGCCCAGCACTGCCGGTCAGTCAAGGGAAGCGGTTGCCCTGCTCTGGTCTGTGCTGGGGCAGCCTCAGCTTGAGCACTGGGTGCAGTTTTGGGTGCCACAATCTAAGAAGGACATAAAGCTATCAGAGAGCATCCAAAGGAGGGCTACAAAGATGGTGAAGGGTCTAGAGGGGAAGCCACATGAGGAGAGGCTGAAGTCCCTGGGTGTGCTCAGCGCAGAGCAGAGGAGCTGAGAGGAGGCCTGATGGCAGCTGCAGCTCCTCACAGGGAGCGGAGGGCAGCACTGAGCTCTGCTCTGTGACAGATGGTGTCATTACCAGTGAGGAGATGTGGTATCACCACTACAGGCCAGAGTCAAAATGGCAGTCCATGGAGTGGTGACATGTGAATTCACCACCAAAGAAAAAGTTCAAGACACATCCCTCAGCAGGTAAAGTGACATGCGCTGTCTTTTGGGATAGGAAAGGGGTGATCCTTCTGGATTTCCTGGGACCCGGACAAACCATCAGCTCAAACCTCCAGAGTCAGATCAAAGAAGAAGTCAGTCCTTCTCTTGCAAAACAATAACACCAGGTGCATACCAGTTTGAAGACCATGGAGCACACTGCCAATCTGGGCTAAACTGTCCTACCACACCCACTGTATAGTCTGGATTAGACACCTCCCGACTTCCATCCGTTCGGGCCAAGGAAAGATGGATTGCATGGGCAACATTCTCCTATCTATGACACTGTCATAGTAGCTTTGAAACAGTGGTCACCTCTGACAGTGCAGATTTTTATGAGCACGGCATGCAGGCTCTTGTTTATCACTGGCAAAATGCATAGCTTCTGGTGGGGACTATGTTGAAAAGGAGCGTTTTGTAGCTGAGAATTTGCTTTGTCAAACAGTGCTATTGTGCTCTTTGCATCTGTTGTATTTTCCATGGAAATAAAAGGAGGTACTACTTTCAGAGCGACCTACATATGAAGCCACCTGAGATCTTCTGCTCTATCCAACAGTGCAGCTCTAGCAACCCAATAGCTCATTTGCTACTTTTTTCTTAGTATTCATGCCCCCCTATCATTGGTGGAGCCTCAGCAGCATGAGGAATATGCCTAGGGCAGGGTGCTGAGCCCAGTCACTCTTACACATTCACTAAATGAAATAAAACTCCAAGTCAGCGTAGACACTCATGCAACACCACTGGGAGCAAGACCAGAGTCAGGTATCCACTGAAAGATTAAATCTCTCTTCACAATGAAATTCACAAAAAAAAGTGCTTGCAGAAAATCTTTATAGACCAGACTTAAAGCAGACACATGGGCATAGACCAGAGACTCTTTGGGCAATCAGGTGACGGTCTCTGTGGGCTCAAAATTCCCCCTCAGCACAACCAGCAAACAATCGCCTGGGAGGGAGAAATGAACAGCCAGTGGAGCTGAAATCTGAGCTCCCACAAGAATTTCTCTGGTCGTTGCTCAGAGCTGTTTTCAGGGATTGAAATGGCTGTGAGACGTGGAGTGGGGTGGCTGGGAGGACTCCCAGCACTGTGGTTATTGCTCGGGTCATCCCAAATGGTTATGGCTGCACTGGACTGAAATTGCAGTCGTTATTCCTCAACCCATCTTTCCAGAAGCGAGAAGATTTCCTTACTCTGAATAAACACTGAAATAGCATTTTTTAGTATCATTCTTCGTCTGAAGACTGCAGCTGTCATACTGCAAGCATTTCCTCTAGCAGCAGTGGGTATCCGTGCTGCTGTGGTGCAGATTGGCTCTATTTTACTTGCCTGTGGCAATCTTTGTTGTTGTTGTTGTTGCTGCTCTTTTTTTTTAAAGCTTTTACAAACCCAGCAGAAGCAAGATGTAAAGAACACCACGCATAAACCTTCAATCGTAATTGACAAGAAATATAATATGCAAAACTGCATTTCATGGGGCTGAAACTGTCTTATCCTTCTGCGCATGAGCTATGGAACCAACACCACACTGGACGCCACACCATACATCAGATGCTGTCCCACAGAGGGCAGTTTTCTAACACGTCCATTGCACATAAGTACTTTCTCCTCCATTTCAGGTTTTTCTCAGAGAAAGGAGAATTATGTAGGATTACGTGGTTTTCACAATCCGACTGGAGAGAAAGGAGAGGAAGAGGGCTGGAGCACCTCTCCTGTGAGGACCGGCTGAGAGAGATGAGGCTCCTCAGCCTAGAGAAGAGAAGGCTCTGCGGAGACCTTATAGTGACCTTCCAGTACCTGAGGGGGGCCTACAGAAAAGCTGGGGAGGGACTTTTTAGAAGGGCATGTAGCAACAGAACAAGGGGAAATGGCTTTAAACTGGAAGAGGGTACAATTAGAGTAGGCCAGGCTGGATGGGGCTGTGAGCAACCTGGTCAAGTGGGAGGAATCCCTGCCTATAGCAGAGGGGTTGGAACTACACGATCTTAAAGGTCCCTTCAAACACAAATTATTCTATGATTCTATGATAAGACTCTGATCATGGCTCAAGACTCACTATTTAAAATTTAATATTTAATTTATACTCCTCAGGCACACCTCAGAAAACTGAATAAAACATACACAGATCAGCTAAAGACCTATACAAAGAATGAGTCTAAACTCTACCATCTCACAGCATGCCTTTAATCACAAGAAAACACAAAGTTCTCTTCTCCTTTCTCTTGCTTTCCCACTTCTGCAGCTTTCTTCCTCCTTCCTGAAGCGAGCTCCCCGACAGTGTGATAGCAGGGCTGTGCTCTGAGCCACCAGGACCTGTGAGTCACCATCCTTTCCCACAAGGCTCAGTACTTGGGATTTTTCAGGGAAAAACTGCTGACTTGTTATGTCTCAATGATTTGGGGTTTTTTTTGGAAAACACCTTACATTTAGAAGATAAAAACACCCACTGCGTAGCACTGTGTAGGTGAGTCAAGGACCCATTGCGTCCCCAAGGGACACCTTACCAAGACAGCACTGAAGTGCTCAGCAGGTGGGGAAATGGCTCTGTCTCCCTCCAGGCATCTCCGAATCCCACCTGCTGAACAGGGACATCTCGGGAGCGATGTTGAATATCTCCAGGGCTGAATTTTAAATCTAGTGTTCTCCTGCAAAAGAGGAACACAGGTGACTATGGAGGAGTGGTAGGAATTGTTATTCTTCTTATTATAATCCTTTTAATTTACTGCTTAATTAGCCAATTCTGGAAGTGCACATTTATTTCTACCATTAAACATTCTATGGGAATGGAATCTCTGAGGCATGATAGCAAACTCAGGAAGCTGCTGATTAAGTATTTGCTCATAGGCATTTTAACCTTAAGCAGGGCCAACCAGCCAACAGGACACATGCTTTGCGCGTGTGTCAGATTTATCGTTGCTCCGATTTCACTGGAGCATATTATAGACCTTATAATACCTGCACTGTGGGAGCAATGATGATTCTTCTCAGGACTGTATTTTCCTAGTTGAAGGGCTTTCCTAGTCATTACCCTTCATGTAACCCAGGTGTCTTTGTTGCCAGACTCTTCTTATTCAGCATTCTGTGAGTGTCTCAGTTTGTCCTACACACTTCAGGATCATAACCACCCTCTCACCGCGGTGTCAAAGGGAGGGGGAAGACGTTTGTGGGAGGAAGTGCAGTTTCCAAAGCACCTTGTAAACACAACACAGCACAGGGCAATAGCGGGGCACTGCCCTCCGTTGCGAGCTGCTGTGCAGCATTGCACGGGTAAAATGCATTCAGTAGGTCCGGCTGCTCAATTAGTTTAACTGAAGAGAACCCCAAACAAATGGCAGGTGATTTTGAATTCGTGTTCGCAGTGCTGAACAAGGGGCTAACAGAGGCTCAGGGAGAACTGCAGGTGAAGCCCAGCCCCACTGCAGGCCCACACCGTGCTGCAGGCACTGGGTGCAATGTGCCAGCATTCAGTGTCCGCTGCAGGGAGAGGTTTGCTGCTTCTAAGGAGCTCCTGGAATTATTACGAGGTTATCGCAGTTAAAACAAGAAGAAATATTCTTTTTTTTTTCATCTTTGAAAAAAAAGGGCAAACCTGTGGGCTTTATAATCCTTACAGATTCATGCTGCTGGGTAAAATATAGTGTTCAGTCTCATGCTCCAGGCTCTGAAATTAGTGATATAAGAGCTCCTCTGTGTGCTGATTAAAACTTCCCAGGCTCCCTCGGTCAGGATATGCTGCACGTCAGGGTATCATTAATAAAAATGGAATATGTGAGCTAGTTTCAGGCTTACTGTCACACTTGTGTTACAAAATTAGCTACAGAAGTGACTGTTTGCTCTGGCTGATAAATGAATCCAGACCTCCCTGGGTCACAGACATCTTTCCAGTTCCTAAACAACTGCTGGCTGCCCAGGCACACTTTCTGCTTTACATACTTATCTTTTCTCATTGGCCTCATGCTCATCAAATTCTGTGGAGCCACTCCAGATCTGTGTGGACTCAAACTGGGAACAAGGGAATGAGGCCCACTGCCTCTGGGGGCACATGGGGGACCAGTGATGCTGCTGTGGAGGCACGCAGCATTTCAGAGACCACATGTCACATCATAACTACGTGTGTCCAAAGAAAGGCAACAAAGCTGTGAGGGGTCTGGAGCACAAGTCTTATGGGGAGCAGCTGAGGGAACTGGGACTGTTCAGTCAGGAGAAGAGGAGGCTCAGGGGAGACCTTATTGCTCTCTACAACTCCCTGAGAGGAGGTTGTGATGAGGGGGTGTCGGCTTCTTCTCCCAGGTAGTAGGCACAGGATGAGAGCTGATGGTCACAGGTTGCACCAGGGGAGGTTCAGGTTGAATACGAGGAAAAACGTCTTCTCAGAAAGAGTAGTTGGCCATTTGAACAGTCTGCCTGGAGCTTTTCAAGAAAAGGGTAGGTAGGTGTTGCACAGAGTGATGTGGTTTCAAGTGATCACAGGCATAGATTTATGGTCAGACTATGTGATCTTAGTGGTCTTTTCCAACCTTAATGATTCTATGCCCTGCATAGCACCTGCCAGTTCTGCTCTGTCCTCGAGCCTTAAAGCCACATCCTCACCACCAGAAACCTCCACCATGGCCCTCCCATCCTTTTTTTGAAGTCTGAACCACCACGCGGATGGCAGAATGGTGGGTTAGGTCAGGAGGGACAGCTTGGGCCCTGTCCCAGGTGGAGGCAGGAGACGGAGGCATCCTGTCTGTCCCAGGCTGAATCAGGCCTCTTTGTTGTCTCCAACACCTCTTCCCAGCAGCCTCTCAAGACTGGGAATGAGGGAATGAAGCCTGGCAGGCTCCTCCTGCCTGGACCTGCTGATGGGCAAGTAAAAGTGGGAATCAGCAGCACCGGGTGTGGAAAGGAAGTGGAGCAACCATCTGCACCCAAAGGGGTGGGTGGCTTGGGTGCATTGTATCAGGAGGCAGAGCCAGGCTATGAGTCCATGTTTCATGGAGATAGTTTCATCCTGCAGATCTGAAGCCTTTTCTGTGGGGTTGGGCATCCTTGTGATGAGTTTAAGGTATCAGAGTCCTTTCAGAGTACAGATAACCTGGGGGCATCACTAGGTCCCCACTTTAACAGCTTGCCATTGAACTATCTTGTTGTTGCCACCATTTGCCTGTGAGCAGGCTCTATCAGCAGAAAATCACCCAATACTGCTACAAGGTCTCAGTCCTTAGCTGTCAAAGCAATCTCTTCCTTCCAATGAAGGAAGAATGAAAGTATACCTGTTTCTTGAGCATGTTTTTTTGTGATTATTTCAAGAGAGGCATACATTTGGAGGCACAGAGGAATTTTCCTGCATCATTTCTCTGACTCCATGTGTTTTCAGCAAGTCAGTCTTGTTAGACTTTCAAAACACCTCCCAATCGCAGTAACTACCCATTCCTTGAATCCTTGTGCTGTCTCCCAGCCCACGCGGTGTAAAACCAAGCTGCTCTTCTCTACCTCCTGGAGACCGGAATAGCCTGGTTTCCCGCTGGCTTCACCTGCTGCCAGCCACTCTCAGCTTATTTTGTTGCAATCCAAAAAACACACCCTTCTTGAAGCATTGACGCATCTCCTGAGTGTGGACGCCCTTCCCGAAAATGTGGATCTATGTTCGTCTTCCCTTGCTCTGACCGCTTGGTCAAGCGTCAGAGCAAGCCCCGTGCTACTCAGGCATCTTGATCTTTGATGTCTCTGACTCTGTTCAGGGCGAGGATCTGGTCCCATCTCTTACCGACATTGAGTTTCCGTTACAGTGGGACTACTCATCCTTTAGGATTCACCATTTCACTCATCCTAAGTGCCATAGACAAAGCTGAGGCATGATACAAATACCAATCCGTCAGCACTATCAACAGAAAGAAATCTTATTTTGTGTGCTGAGAAAGTTCTGCACAGTCAATCAGAACGATGTATATCTTAGTTGCCAGAAAGTTTATTTAGTTATTTAGAGGTGGATGAAGGCTTTCCCTTTTAGATTAAGGGGAAAAAAAAAAAGAGAAAAGTATTCTCCAGAACTTTCTGCGTTCATGGTTATTGAACCCCACCCAGCTCTCTTCATATATGAAATATTGCCAAAGCCACAATCTTTCATCATGTGGTTCCTTCTCAACAACTTCCTAGGTACTAAAGGTCAGGCTGATTTAAAAAAAAATAATGTGGTAGTATGAAAGAACTTTTTTTAAACGTGAAAAGACAAACAGAGGAATCCTACGCAAACTTGCCATAAATACAAGGGATTGTATTTGATGATGATGAGTGGAATAAACTATGTTCAAGCTGCATTCACCTGCTTTACTTTTTCTCAGCTCTAATATAAAACTAGAATTACTCAATGTGTTGCAATTCTGAGCCCACTGCAGTAGCCCTTGCCCCTAGATACTGTAGACCTCCGACTGCACAGGGAACAGTCACTTCCACAGTGACTACATCCTTTGCTTTATAGACATTTCTATCCCTAAGTATGGCCAATATTGGTTCTACCACCTAGGCAGAAGAAAGAAAAACGTAAAACTCTTTTTATTTTTTTTCCCTTTTTTTTCCTTTTTTTTTCCTTCCCTTCTCCCTTCACATCATATCAACAAAGAAATATTTTGAAGGGTGGGTATTTCCCATATCTGACATACACCGAAAATTCAATCATTTCTGGTAGTTGGCAGAAATTTATTTTTTTCTATAAATATTTGCTTGTTTCTGGGACACCATTTGGAATTAATTCAAAGCTCAAAATCTGGAGACTTTGAAGATGATTTACAAGCAAATCAGACACTTCTGCCTTGGAGACGGCAACATTGACTTGTACCAGGATGTGCAGATAGGCGTCTGAGGGTGATGAAGAGAGCTGGTTGGATTGAATTCATCACCACAGCCTGTCAAAGCCCTCGCACAAGCTGTATTCATGGTGTGCATGAGTGAAAGTGCACGTGCATGTGTGTGCGTATGCAGTGCTTGGTTAGAGATGCATGTACACCCCTGACCAATCCTTTGAGCCTTCATTACCTATCTCAACTTTTTAAGAGTTATCAAATATCAAGCACTATTTAAAATGTTCAGGCTATAGCAGGCTATGGTATTGATCGGCAATTTTTCAATGAGAGCATCCACAAGTCACAGTCAGGGACCAGGAATTTATCGTGCTTGGTGATGCACGCAGTGTAAAATATCAGATGATTAAAGAGCTTAATATCTAGTTTCTTCTTTAATTTCTCTTCTACCTCAAAACATCTTGTATTTTCTGAGACACAGGAGACTGTCTCACTGGAGGTCAGTCTTTAAAAAAAAGAAACAGATTTTTAAAACTGGGTTATAGAAGACATTGGAATTGCAAGGTTCTGTTTTAAAACTGTAGCATTGCTTTTTAACATCCCCACTTGCTGGAGGCTGACCAAACATTTGCCTTCACCTAAGCCTGGCCCAAAGCAAGGCTGAGAGGGGAACAGGCACGGCTACCCTGGTCAGAGTACCTGGAGCACAGCGTCCCTCCTTCAAACACCCCAAGGCTGAGCCCTGGCTGCTGCCACATGCCCCCATCCCTCAAGTCTCCCTCCTCACACCTCCTCTTTCCTCCTGCAACCTTCCTTGAAAACAAACCACCCCCCAAAGCCACATTCTTTTCCAAGCAGCCCTCCTACTTTCTGTTTGCCTCATCTCTCCCTCATTATCTTGGGTCTCACTTTTGTTTGTCTTGGCTATTTTGGGCTGGAGGCTCTTTGGGGAAGGGAATACAGTTAAAGCATCAGCTGCTCACCGTGTGAAGTGTTTGATTCCTTCCAGCTGAGCGAAGCTGAACTGATAAATGAGGCATAGATGGCTGAGAAGTGCCTACCTTAGTGTGGACACCTGGTTAGCTGAATCAGCTTTAAAAAGCATAATTCATCAAGAATGTACCTTCATTTCTGAGCAAAAAAAAATTCTTATTTTAAAAGACACAGGTAATAGTTTAACACTGAAGTTTCAAAGGAAAACTAGTACAGGCTATGCTGTACTGAAGTATTGCATAAGGCAGCTACAGCATGACTCATTCATGCTCAGTGGCTCTGAGCATCTTCTGCAGTACTGTTGTTCACGAAGGTCCACAGGCATTTACAATGTTTTTTATAATGAGTTAAACATAATTAGTTGCAATATGGTAGTTTAAATGCATTCATTAAAAAAGTAAAGATGTATCAAATACTGAGCGAGAAGCAACTGTGTTGTCCACTGGCCTTGTAGCTCTGTTAAATTAATTCCAATGATATTTTTAACCACATTGCTTCTTGATACTGTAAGTATGCTACCAATTGCTGAAGTCTTGTACTGGATAGATCTAACGTAGAAAGGATCAAGACGGAAATGTTTGTAAGAGGTATGTAGCATTCCTCTCCATTGTGCCGCAGTACCCTAATGGTGCTGGCAGCAGGACGAGGATTCTATTTTTAATACCTACATCCCAAACTTCCACACCTGGCAGAATCCTGGAAAAATCTGAGCTCTGTCTTCTAATCTGAGACCCTGTGGTTATCATCTTTCAACCTATTTAGTTATATGTTTATATAATTATTTAACACTTCCTATTGTGAAAGTATGTAACTGGTTTCAAATGAACCAAGGCAAATGTAGGACTACTTTTTCTGTGTGTTTAACATCATTTTTCAGCTACGCTGATAAATGAGATGCTAATATATAGCATGTGAAATATAAAGAGGAGTTTATTACTGAATACTTGCACTTGAATCCCAAAAGCGATGTGAAAATTCAGAGAAAAATGAAACCAAGTATTTTAAGGCAATATATCTCATTTGCACTCTCAGTAAGAGAGCCCTTTTGATGAGAACCTATCGCTTCTACCAGGATTCTCTGCCTCATTCTTCCCTTAAAATCCTATCATCTGCTGTACTGGAATATTTGTCACACAAGGTTAATGGCTTTTCCTTCCTTTACACATGGGAAAGGAATATCTAAGCTCCGTTTGTGTAGACTGAAGAAAGAAACAGAGCAGTCTCTCTCTGCAGCCATCAAAGCCTTTGGCTTGCACTGGAAATGATCAGAAGTCCTTAAAACTATTTAAGCTTTTAATAACAACATTCATATAGTCTCTGCTCCCATTTTTAGTTGCCCATCTCTCTGCAGGTGCCTCATTCTGCAGCTGAGGGCAAAATAAGTGAATTTTTTTATATGTGACCTCTCTTTGCTCCCTTCCTTTAAACACAATGGCAATATGTGAGGCTTTCCAAGCCCATCAGGGTCAGTGCATCATCTTTCCTCCATGAAATTACAAGCTGTGGTCAGGGCAAAGGTTGTGAGCTCTCCAAGAATGACTCCAGGCCAAGAGTGATGCTGGGCCATGTATATCTATAGAGTTGTAACTGGCTGCATCGCATCTGCCTGGGCCCTCTGAACTTAGGTACTCTAATACTTTGTACTCTCTTTTATATTTGTAGATGTGAAAGTCCAGTGCTGATCAGTATTTACTTGGCTCTCGTATTAACTACTAGAGCAGGTAAAGCAGTGGAGAGCCAAGCCCAAGATAAGCATCAAAATCCACACGGCATGTCTTTGTTAGTAGATCCCACTTCAGAGTCAGGAGTAAAACATCAGTCAAAAAGTAATCTGAAAAATTTAATTGTTTTATAAAATAAGATTATGAAACTCTATGTAAAAATCCAGCTTCTTAAATACGATACATTCACTTCCTCACAGAATATTTAAATATTCAGGTCATTTATATTTTCACCACATTTGAGTTAAAATCATTGGATAAATTAAAACATCCCTACCCAAAGATAACACAAGTTATACAAATAAAACTAAGCAATAATACTTTAAATACCAAATGTAAAGAAATAAAGTTTTTTTAGAGCATGCTACAAAATTTTGCCAGAAAAATATACGGGATCATTTTTGTTTAACTAGAAAACATACAGTGTGCTTTTCATTTCTCTTCCCCAAATTCAGTCTTACACAATTTCCATTTAACTTAATAAATATGTACAACAAAAATGTTTATATCTCGAAGAATATAAATAGCAAATACTGCATTAGAGCCTGGTCCAGCATTCTTTTCTCCTCTAGTGACTACAGTGGGGCTTTTCAACTCTGAATGTGCAAAAACGCAGAATCAGGCTCTTAGTGTTATCAACAGGTTAATAGCTTTTACAAAAGTGATTAAGAACAACAACAACAAAAACCAACCAAGTGAACAAACAAACAACACAATAAAAAACCTCCAAGAACACTGCAAAAGACTTAGAGCTATTCCAGTCTGGCATTTCTATAAATAGAAAGAGAGAATGTAGGGAAACAACGTTCCAGTTTAATTACTGCTGGCAGTAATTAGGGAAAAAGTGTCAGTGGAGAATGAAAAATAACTAGAATTAGACACATCTTACTTTCACTCATTTAAGTTGATTCCCTACCATTTCTAAAACGAGTTTCTGGTATAATCTATACATTGTAAATCTGTGAAGAAACTTAATGACTTTCTTCAGACTTTGGATGATTCTTTTCGGAAAGTGGTATGTTTTCAAGTGCTTCAGTCCATACATTAAACCTTTAATGGTGTCCTGGTCTCCATTCTTTATTCTCCACAGACTGAGAAGCTTCAGAACTTGCTCCGCATGTTGACACAGTTTCATTGTGCGCTCAATATCTTCTTTACCCACTTTCTTGCCTGGCAAACTTGCCATCAGCGTGTTGAGATGTTCAAAGGTGAGATTTGGTTGGCCAAGATGCTTTAAGACACCATTTTCACAAAGATCAATATCTATAGAAAGTAAAAAAAAAAAAGGAGACATAAGTACAATGCATGATAACTTTAAAATGACTTGCAAAAAAGCTTCCAAAATATCAAGGTGAATATTCCTTCTCAATTTGGTTTTTTATTTCAAGTAGATCTCACAGCAATACTGGTTTTTTTAAGCTCCAGTTTTGAAAAGAACTTCAGAACGTAATTAACTTTGCAAATACAAACAGCTCCAAATTACACACAAAGATACTAGCAAGTATTTATTTCCATAAGCCTGTTTCATTTATCTTGTACAAAGTTCTGTGTACATGGTAGGACTTCTAATATTTGGTTCCAGTGAATGAAAAATTTATTCTTCTACACAAAGATTTAGGCAAGCTTTGCTAAAATAGTCATTTTACGTTTTGAAGTGTTCTAGACACTTTACAATCTGACATAGCCATAAATATTTAAAAGGAGAGGCAAAAAAACATTCCCGTAGTATTTTTCAAATCTATTCCCAGTAGACAAAAGGTCATTCAAATGTGGTGGCTGTTCGTGGTGGCTTACACGAAAAGAGTTAGCCTGACTTTCATGCAACCCTAGTGTTAACACTGCGGCACAGCTTCAACTTTGACACCTGTCTTGGCAGATTCAGCACAAACAAAGCAGTCAGTTGGCATGACAAACAGGTCCCGGAAGGGAAAAAGAAGATAAAGCATGTCTGTGTATTCCTTATTCCCATGTGTTCCCATTCTGTCCTGGTTCAAGTTGTCAATCTCCATTTTATAATAAAAACAAATTGCACTCTCAGCTGCACACATCCTACTCCCTCTAACCACAGCAGTCACCGCTCAGATGTAACAGTGGGAAATGCTTTCCCCCATCTCATCAAAATTCTTCATATGTTGTACAGCCTCAAAAGGGAATATGGGCTGTGACACCACATGTACTCCCAAGGGCCTACAAGTCTGTGAAGAAGTCAGCCCTCTGAGCTGATCAGGAAAGTTTCCTACCTGCCTTCCGTCAGCTTCACTGCATCAATAAATTTCTGCCAAGCCCTAAGGGGCCTCCGCAGAGCACGACACACCACCAAGAGGAATTTGATCCCAAGCAATTTTTAAAATGCCAGTTAGGTTTCTCTCAATGTAAGTGCTAACAATATAAGGTACCTTGAATAATCTTCTTGACCATATCCTGTTCCTTGTTTTGCTGCTTCCATAATTTCAAAAGCTGGAAGGTCTGCTCTTGTGAACTGTGCCTTTGCTTAATCTGTTCGATATTTTCCGTGCTGAGCTTTGTCCCAGGCAAACTGTCCGCAAGGGTGTTCAGCCAGTTGGGTGTGAGATGAGTAGGAACAGCAAACCTAAACATAGCCTCTTCACACAGGGTTACATCTGAAACAAAAAGGAAGAGAAAAATAAAATCACAGAATTGTTTGAGTTGAAAGGGACCCCTATAGGTCATCTAGTCCAACTCTACTGCAATGAACAGGGTCATCTATAGCTAGATCAGGGTGCTCAAAGCAAAATAATATGTCCATCAGTGTCATCTCTGTTACCCTGCTTGTCTTTGGACTACACAGCGTGCAGCAAGGAAAAGTAGTTAAAAACCACTAAAACTACAAAGTGGCCTTTAGTGTTGCTGCTCTCTGTGCTTGAATTCCATTTAGTCTGGCCTGAAAGAATTAAGACTACTCCAGCCACTACCATATCAGGCAAACGGCTAGTTATTTTTATCATAAATGCTGATATTTTCATTTTTATGACAGTCAAAGGTATGTTTTCAGAGTACTCTTGTTTAATATGATACGCACCTATTCCACATTTCTGAGGTGATGTATCTGTATTTTCCTGACAGATGTTGTCACGAACTGCATTTCCTTTTAGTGCCACTTTGAAACCCAGAGCACTGCAGTTTGTGTGCTTTTGACAGACTGCTTTGGATGACGTTTCATTGGAGAAAAATCCTTCTGGACATCTCTTACATACAGTGTCACTCTCAGGAGTACCTGCGGAAACAGGAAAACAATGCACTCAACTACGTATGAGCTCACAGAATCACAGAATCACAGAATTGTAGGGGTTGGAAGGGACCTCCAGAGATCATCTAGTCCAACCCCCCTGCCA
>JANHGO010000063.1:20352837-20397128 GCA_024606505.1 Aquila spilogaster | reverse complement strand
AGGTTGCTTTTAATATACATGCTATCAAAATAAGGTACCTTGAATAATCTTCTTGACCATATCCTGTTCTTTGTTTTGCTGCTTCCATAATTTCAAAAGCTGGAAGGTCTGCTCTTGAGAACTGTGCCTTTGTTTAATCTTTTCGATATTTTCTGTGCTAACCTTTGTTCCAGGCAAACTGTCTGCTAGTATGTTCAGCCAGTTAGGTGTGAGCTGAGTAGGAACAGCAAACCTGAACAAAGCTTCCTCGCACAGGGTTACATCTGAAATGAGAAAAAGAGTATGTCAATTGTTCTGATCTGTCACCCTGCCTGCCTCAGAAAAAAAGAGCAAGCAGCAAAGATGATAAGAAGAAATGTTTAAAAAACAAACTAAGAAGCAGTCTTTATAGTGCTGCTGCTCTCTGTGCCTGAGTTCCATTTGGTCTGACCTACAATAATTGAAACTCTACTATGGCCATCACTGTAGCAGGCAAATGGCTAACAAGCTAGATATTTTTATCATAAATGCTGATACATTAATTTTAACTATAATTAAAGGTATGTTTTCAGAGCACTCTTCCTTAATAGGATACACACCTATTCCACATTTTTGAGGTGTCGTATCTATATTTTCCTGACAGACGTTGTCACGAACTGCATTTCCCTTCAATGCTATTTTGAAACCCAGTGCACTACAGTTTGTGTGTTTTAGACAGGCTGCTTTGGATGATGTTTCATTTGAGAAAAATCCTTCTGGACATCGCTTACATACAGTGTCACTCTCAGGGGTACCTATGGAAACAGAAAAACAATGCATCCAATTACTATAACCTCAACTGTGAAAAAAAAATACAAGAATACAAAAATAAAAGAAAATATTCCTCTCCAAATTGTCATGCTTCTGCTTTTCATATTTCTGATCTATGAAGGAATCACATGTAGAAAAAAAAATATTAATTTTTAAAACCAAAAAAGTTTCTTTAAGAGAATGATGTTCCTGCTGGAGTAATAGACTAAATAGTACTTTTACGTACACTTGTTACCAACTTTAAAATCAGTAATTACTGATTAAATCAGTAATTTAGTAAAGTAATATCTTTAAATCAGTAATTACTTGAGTCTATTCAGACATTACATAATGTCTGACCTTCATCCTTCAACTGTACAAATATTCTGTAAAATAATTAAATGGCACAGGAAACTGCTTTAAATTGTACTCTGTAATATCTGCCCAGAACCTTGCTTGAATGGGTTACTTTAGTTCTAGCTAAAAATATAACCCAACTAAATACAAACTAAAGACCCTCTGAAAAGTACTTTCCCTCCTCAAATATTAAATTATACAGGAAAATAGAATTTCAGTAACATTTCTGAACTTTTTTCTGGGCTTGAATACAATATTATTAAAAGCAAAGAAAGCAAATCATACAATCTAGTAAAAATATTTAATATACATACATATGTTTTGCTTGCTGTTTTACTTTCGTAAGGCATAGTTTTACTTCAGAATCAAATATATGATACAACAGAATGACAATATATGGTTCTATCACATTGACAAAGAGGAAGAAAATTATTGTATGAAATCTGAAACAATGCAAACAGTCTAACCACCAGTGGCAGAAAAATGACAGCACCAATAACTGCTGTATATTCCCTCCTAATTCATCTTTATTCAGCCAACATTTAAGCAAGTGCCTAAAGTCTAATATCTAATATTGCATTACTGAATATGAACTTAAGCACATGCTTAAATTTTTATGGAAATAATTGGAAACTATATTTGAATAAGAAAATGCCTCCATCTAGTGTATTTTGGAAGTATTTACATGTGGATGCTTATTTTAATACTAGCTTTTAAGTAAATTTTATTTATTTGGGGCATTTCCTTAGAGAAAAGAGAGTACGCATCTGAAGTTTTCAACCACCTGTGAAATAAGGAATAATACTCGCATACACCTGACCTAGCACTTCCTTCATCAGACAAGTGAAAAAAAAGGCCAAGTTTTTAGTTGTTGTGCAGCCGAAAAATCAGAGACCCTGTATATTGCCAAGCCTCCCAAAATCCTCTGCTTCCAGCAGCCAGCACCCAACCTGCAGCAACAGTGTCTCCCCTTGCATTTTCTTGCACAATGTGCACTGCCAGCGGCTCTGGGCTGTACAAAACTCCAGCCAACACTTGCACCTGAGCGAGCAGCAATTAGCTTTTCTGAGACATCTGAATTTTTAGCAACTTTCCCTGCTACAGACATGCTGCTGTTGTGCTCTGGCAGTCAGGAAGGGGAAGAAAGGAGAGTTCCTGCAAACAGCACATCGTTCTGCTCAGAACTTCCCATATAACCTTTGCAGCACAAGAGGGAAATAAACCGGGTAATACATCAGCGTTCTCAGGGTTGAGCAGAAAGCCACCTCCCAGCTTTGCCAGCTTCTTTGCTGCTTATCTGGCCGCTCTTGTTCAGGGCACAAACCGCCGCAGCCCAGCCACCCTTCTGCCGCTCCCTCCAATTCGCCTGGAATCCCCCATTCTCCTCAGGGAAACCACAGCCGCTGCCAGGGAGATAGTGCTGCCTCGTAGCAGCACTGCTTCCCCAGTGCGTTGCTGCTAAAAACTCTGCCATGTACAGGGCCGACCACGGCAGAAAGGAACAAAACCTTAATCTGCACTCACAAAAGGGGACTACCAAAGTAAAGTGATCTGCCCAACGTAATCATGAGCGACTGGCAGTGGGGAAACAGATTTCTAATGCTTTAAGCTTTGAATAAGACACTGGACCATAACATCTCCCTGTGTGGCAGTGGAAGCATATTTTTCTACACTTAGGTTTTATTTCACCTGAATTTACATTGTTACAAAGTTCAAGGCTATCATATGGCAGAAAGCAGGACTACAGTGTGGTCCATGCTTATTAAATTCTTAGTCGATGCCTCACCTCAAAAACTGACTATTGACACAGGGGGATGCAATTATTTTTACAATGTTTTCATTCCTTGTTTGAGGTCTGCTTGGGTTTAGCTGGTTTACTCTGATGGTCTTTTGGAAACCAACTTTCCAATATATTACACGACGCAACAATTTATCTTCTTCCAAAGTTTGTTTCATTTTGAACTGAGGGATTCAAATTTGCCTGCCATGGTTTCACTGTGCTCACAGGGATGCAGCAGGCTGGTTGCTCAGGCAATTTATACTTCTTTGTTCATCTCCCAAACGGGCTTTCTGAGAACTTTGTTTCTGGCCCCTTTTGACTTGCTGCTGAGGTACAGTGGAACCTCATTAACCCAAGCCCCTGGGTATAACGATTTAGGTTAATGAAGGTTTATAATATGGAAATGCGGTACCTGCCAGCGGAAATGCTTAACAGTGGCAAGGGCGTCAGGGTAATGCTTAGTTAACCAATTACTCAGGGACTAGTGAGCAGCTACAGCAGCGACATTACTCCTTACGTCAAAGTTATTCTCCAACGAGATGTTCATAATCCAAGAAAGGACTCCCAACCTGTCATTCAGCATAGCTTTAAAATGTACAGGCCAGCCCTTGTGTTTCTCACTGTATATATGTAATTCCTAGGGAAGTAATTCTGTAGTCTGGAGATTGGTTGTCTACAGGTTTCAGCCTGAGATGCTTTGATTTTCCGTATTTCCTTCCTCTTCTCCAGGCAGTTATCAATCTCTGGTACAATGACAGCTTACAATTCTTTCAGGCTGTATTAAATACCAGAGCTAAACTGGGCCATGACATTTGCCAAATGATAAATGATGTATTTTGTTTTGAGAGAAGAACTTATTATTGGTTTAACAATTTATGTTGTCTTAAATGAAGAATACACTCCACTGAAAAGCATCGCTTCGCTCTGTATCCCCACCAGACATACAGCACAATGCCAGCCTGCTTGACAAAGAAACAGTTGTTTGTTTGATAATAGTAACAGTTTCCCTAAGAGTTCCACTTAGGATGCTGTTAATTAATTATTACCACATATTGCTGTGATGCTAGAGCTATATTAATATTGTTATAATTATACACTCAGTGTCAAACACGTAGTGCTCCTGGTGTTTGTCAAGATACACAGTTGCTTGCAACAGCAGATTTCAAAATGAAAAACATTATTATTTATCATACACACAAATACTACATTCCAGATAATGTTCCTTTAAAAGATGCAATCCATCATGTTTCTCATTAGAGTGCAATTTGCTACATTTGCTACTGCCATTAAGTTATATATTACAGTAGGAGCAGGGTATTCCACTGAGAAATGTTCCTTTGGCTACAGTCCAAATGATGCAGACTAGGAACAGGTTCAATTGGCTTTACAATTTACTGTCCTATAATTTCATCTGGACGAGCCTCTTTCCTAATCTTGTAACTGCCACAAGTCGTCGATGTGTGGCAGAGCTTTAATTAAGTCTGTGTGTTGACAAGCAGTACATACCTGGCTGTGCAACGCCGAATCCGGGAGGACACTCCTTGTGCTTTAAACAAAACTCGAGCTCCAGGTATCTGCCTTCGACGCACTCACAGATGCGTTTCTGTGTGCTGGTGCACTCCTGCTTGATGTACTGCAGCTCTTTGCAAACGGCGCTGCAGTACTGGCATTCATCGTTACTGTTCCACTCTTCGGCGTAGTACTGATCCGGACACGGGGCACACTGCGTCGGGCTGGTGGCTGTACAGTGCTGCTTTACGTAGCTCCCAGGAGGGCACTGGTCACACAGCAGTTGACGAGATGTCCCTGGGTCGTAGTGGGGATACTTGGGCGGAGAGTCGTCCTGGATGGTCCACTTAATAGAAATGTCCAAGAGCTAGCAACAGGAAAATAAAACATTGCTCGCTTTAGTTCTGGGGAGCACCGTGGTCACAATGAAACCTACATTTTAATGAGTTTATGAGTCTAATCATGTCGCTACCTTCAAAAAAATGTTTGCGTTAGGAATTTATAAAATATTAGCCAGCTTCCGGACTCTCCCATGTCTATCTTCGAATGGGAAAATTTTAGGATCTTATCCAGCAAATCTTCCCAACGAAAGCATTTCCTTGTTCTTCCAGAGATGTAGATCCGTTCTTCTCCCATTTACACCCTTGTAATATCACTGGGCAATGATCTTTTACCGCCTGGCACCAGAGAACCTGGCCTATTAGTTTCATGCGATGCACAGCAAGGTGGGGATTATGCACTCCTGTGCTCTTAAGTATCAAGTACTTCAGATGCAAAAGAAATGGTATCTGAGCATACAAATCTGACCAGTGTACTGCACCATTACCACAGATACCTTTAAAGGTGACTCCTTATAGTATTTCTTTTTACCAGCAACGAATGGCCAGAACAACATAGGTTACTTTTTAATGCCTTCCATTTAATCTTGCACTGAAATGCAGCAGCTCTGGGGATAAAACGTGGCAGCTATGTCAAGTATGAAGATGCAGCTTCAGACAGAGGTAAAGAATGCTGCAGTTTATGAAGGGTACATTAAGGACTTAATTGCACAAGCTGGAAGAGGCCAGTCTAATGCTTTCAATTCCTATCTAAAACCACAGGCTTACAGCTGTCCTGAGGACCTGGTTCAGTACTGGCACACGTCATGACTGCTACGCTCCTTCTGCTTCCTGCAACAGTCTGCTTTGCTGGTGCAATTTGGGTTCTAGCAACCTGAGATGACCCTGCCCTTCTGCACAGACAACCTCCATATGGCATCATTTTGGTCTTGTAACTGAAAATCTGGTTCTGTGATTCCACCAGCCTATTAAAAAGAAATAACTCTTGGGTTTACTCCCTACGTACCACCGCAAGCCCCACAGGGTCCACTGGCAGCTCACTCTCCCCACTGAAAACCTGGCTCTGTCCCAGCACTGCATGACCAATGTGTCGCTTCTCTTCTAAAACTTGGACATTTTATAAAGATGAAGTAAACTCACTCTGAATGAAGATTTTTTTCCTATGTATCCATTCAAATTACAGATCCAACTGACTTGTCTTTGTTGCTATTTTAATCCCAGTCAGCTAATACAGAGTTGCCAATTCAATTTCAAGAAGGTATTTTTCCTCTTTTCCAATGCAGATGTCCCCAAAGTGTAAGTGGAATTAACTCTTTTTATTCATTTAGACGCTATACTTCCTAAAGAGGCTTCATTTAAGGGCCTCACTTCTGCCACAGCATGGCACTTCTTAAGTGATAGTCTTATTAAGGTTGGAAAGGACAATTTAATTGTTCATCTGCATTAACACAAGTCACAGCGTTTGCACCAAGTAATATTAGGTGCCTAAATTAGGAACTCTTACTGCTTAAGAAAATATTCTTAAGTGTATTCTTCTGTTGCCTATGAATCCACTTTTATACAGCTATTCTTAGACAGGCTAAAGAATGAAATGCAGATCGTACGGATATTCCCTACAGCCTCTTCTAGTTACCCTTGACTAAGTCCTGTAACTTGTCCGATCCGTGATTTCTACAGGTGGAGACCCCACTTTTTCTTGTGGTCTCAATGCATAATCTTTTCCATTGTGAGAAATTCCTTATTAGTCATTGAAGTTTGATGTACCGCTCCATTTTTCTTAAATGACTGGATCTGTTCCATGAGAACTATTTAACAAGAGGGTGCAGCACATTTTTTAATAGTGAATGGCTTTCCATTGATGAAAAATGCACCAACCCTTGGTAAATCTACAGCTATTACTCTAGCAATAAGGAAGTCCTGGTAATCCCATTAATTGTTGATGTGAACAGTCAGGTTTTCTTCTACATTTTTTATTCAGTAATAGATAATACAGCATCCCAGAGTCCAAGACTTGCATGGACACACGCGTTCCCTTCGCAGAACATAAGAAACTGCAACATGCAGTACAGGCGCTACAAAGACAAGCATCAACCCACATTTCATGCAGATGTCTGTGGGAACACAAGACAATACCCAACATAGATGAAAATCTGACACTGTGAAAATGATTAGGGACAGCAACCAGACATCTGGGCAGCAAGTCCTTGTGCAGAAACGCCAGTTTTCCTGCTCTACAATGCACAGCTCACAGCAAATCCCAAGATGTCACTGCAGCAGAACCTGCTCCTCTGGGTCATGCCTCTGCCCTTGGTGACACATTTTCACGTGCTGAACGGTTAGGTGGACCATTTCATGACTGCTCAACTCCCCTCTGCAACATGCAGGAGCAACAACAAGATTCTTCTCTATTTTCCTTACTCAACCATTTACATTGGAAATCATATATAAGGCAAGTGAGAAGTTTTGCTGCAGGGGATGATTCAGGATTAAAAATAATTCAAATTCAATAATCAGGGTATGAGAGCATGGGGTTTTGTAGCGAAAAATGGAGGCACTTGCTTCCTGAAGAACCTACAGCTATGTGAAGCAAGCTGATAAAAATTGAAAACAATTCAACACAATTTGAGAGGAACTGATTTAAAAGATTGAAAAAAAAAAATACTTGAACAA
Organism: Aquila spilogaster; assembly: GCA_024606505.1. Taxonomy (NCBI): domain Eukaryota; kingdom Metazoa; phylum Chordata; class Aves; order Accipitriformes; family Accipitridae; genus Aquila; species Aquila spilogaster. The sequence goes on along the minus strand of JANHGO010000063.1, from coordinate 20,389,706 downwards.
TATGTGTGTGAGACCATGTGAAGTTTTGCCCTTGGAAGTACCATAACTATTAATGGCAACCATAATACTATTAATCTAAATGAGCATAACCAATAAGCATAATAATAGGATTAATAAATCAGCATCACTAAAAGGACAATTGGTCTTTGCATTTTATTTTTTCTTTGTGTTTTTAAAAGAAAAGAGCATCACACCTGTCTTCCCTTCTTTCCCAGAAGCACACATTATGTAGCCGCAGTAATCCATCGATCAGTGACTGAGCCGTATGTATGCAGGATCCAACTCTTATTTAGTAAACAATTATGACAAAAGATTCTTCAGTCAAACTAAAGCTATATATGCAATCAATATCTCAGTATTTTACCAGAACATTTTATACATAATTTTCAACATACAGCTAGATTACTATTACTGTTTGACTGCTATGATCCTACTAGTACAGTGAGCTGTGCAACTCATTGCCACAGGACATTGTAAATGGTTGAGTTCAAAATGTTACTTGACATAGTAATGGAAGAAAATAATAAAGGGCTATCAAACATAAACATCATCTTTTGATCAGGAAATCCCAAACCACAAATTTCTGGAGTCTGGAGGAGTGTTTTGGAAAAATATCACTCTTTTTCTGCCTTTTCCTTCCATCTCCTCTATGCATCAGTTATCAACCCCTGCCATAGACAGCATATGAGGCTTTTTAGGGCATTTTTTTCTGGATTATTTTTTTCTTAGACACAGTACAGCCATTAGAATGTTGTTAAGTACATTTCTAGACTCCAATCCCCAATACCACACTTCTTCATAAGACTACTGTAAGCGCCTTAATAATACTTAAGAGAATACATCTGCAAGATTGTCTTTTATGCATACTGAAAACACCTAGCACACATGAGTATTCTGAATATTCATATGCAACCTGAAAATCAGAAGTTATCTTTGAACCTACATTAAGTGCCAAAGTAAAGCAATCTGTTTGTCAGAAGTTTTGCAGAAATACAGGAAGAATGGTAGAAGGTCATTAAGTATAATTTTTACTAATTTTACTGCAGCAACTTGGCACAAACAGAATGAAAAGACTCTTCTTGTCCCCCAGCTCACAGAATAAGCTAAAGGGGAACGTCACTAAATTGTCCTTTCTCCTGGCCTAAGACACACTGAATTCGTGCTTACATTAGCAAGTTGGATCACCTGTTACAGCAGAGTTGTAGAGCAAAACAATGGTGCCGCGCACCTGACATCCACGTTATGCGTGATTCAGAGGGGATATTTTGGACTAACTTCAGTTGGCTCTCATGGACTGAGCGTGCATTAGTGCTTAAAGTACATCTGGTGCATCTCTGGAGTCTGTCTCTGGATTTACTTTCATCAATCCAGTTTACTTTTGTAAATCCACTTTGTGCACTCCAAGTCTGCTCTGATGTGCAAACATAAAATACAGTAAATAAGGATGATCAGGAAAGGCCCTTCAAAAGCATGTTCCAAAATCAAATTAAAATAGTAATTAAATGCATTTTATGTCATTCCTGACATTTCTCCTCCTAAACTATGCTATGACTAACTTGGTAGCAGATTCTCAGCCACATAAAACCTCTGATTGACCTGGATGCCTGTACTTAAATGTGGGCTATGTACTAAACACCTGAATCTCTGCTGTAAGAAACAGCACTATCTGAGCACATGAAAATGCTGTGATCAGAACTTACTAGTTCTGAACACTGGTCTTCCCAAAAGTTTCATAGAAAGCAGGATTTCTCCCATAATCGTGCTGGCACTGGCCTGTTTTGCTCTTGCTGGAAAAGAAGGCATGTTCCAGTTTGAAAGGAGGAAGAAACTAGAAGTCTGGCTTCAGTTAACTGGAATCAGAAGTAGGAGTAATGAGCATGTTCACCCTTTAACCCTTAAAAAACCAATGCTGGTGTCTATCAGTGCTACTACACTTGGCCAAAGTCATGATCTGGCATTAAGAAGATTGCGTAAAATTCTGTTCATCCGTGTTTAGGAAAGGTTAATTCAGGCTGGGAGAGGTACAGAGAAAGTTTAGAAGGAACTGGAGAGCTTCATCTTGAAGAGCATCTTGACTTGTTCAATAGCTTGGCAAGTCAAAACAGTACCTATAGATTCAGTACAGAAAGACAGTGAACACACAGAGAGAGAAGAACTTTCTCCGTTAAAGGATAATGCTAGCAAATGAAAAGGGGATTCTGTCATCAGAGGAAGTTTGGGAACAGCCTTTTACTGAGAAGCAGGTGCAAGATACCCAAGTAGTTTAAATATAGCTCTCAATGCATTTCTGAAAGCAAATACGCCATTTGGTTTCCTGGAAGAGCTGGAGAACAGACTGAAAACATCTAGGCAGTTTCTTTGAATTTTAAATCCTAAGCAAATCCTTTATATTCCAACACCAATGGAAGCCAACGATACTCAGTATCTTGTTCATCTCAACAAATTAACTGTTAGTCTGATTCAGAGTGCACTCAACTGCAAAATGTTTTCCTAGTGGTAGTGAAATGCAAGGTTCAATTTAAAAAAAAACAATCCCAAAGGTTGGGTTTTTTTGTTCTATGAGTATGAAATGCTATCAGTAACAAAATGATTACAACAGAACAAAACCAAAACAAAATCTAGTATCATTTAACTACCTCTATCAACCTATTGGGTGAAATTCAGTTCTAGTGTCATGGGCTCAGTTCTGAAAGGACTGAATAACTCAGTCCTCATCCATCTCGCCAAATCCTGGGTACCTCTCAGGATGGCTGCCTCTGTGTGAGGAATTGGGATGAACTGTAAATACTGAAATACAAGTCTAGTGTAAGTCTGTGTCATGCAAGTAAATACTGAGAACTTATTCAATGAGTTACCCAAGGTTAAAAAGCAATTCTTTGATTATGTCATTCAACACGTTAGGCCTGAAGCTATATTTTTCCATACCATCTTTATGTCAGCATACACAATGCTAACATAAAAGGCCTATGCAGTCCATTTATTTGAGCCCTTAGAAGATGCTTTTGAAAGAGAAATAATGTGATTGTAAAATTTCATTTCAGATCTTGGGCATGAAAAAAGTACATGCCCTTTTCTTTCATCTTTAAATGTAAGGCAAAGAGCCGCTTGCTTTTTCTTGTTGAATTAAAATGAACTGGAAGACAAAGCACATAAAGCAAAAATCCTTCAAGCATCATCCCCTTAAATCACTGCTTTGTGAGAGAAAAGAAAGTGGCTTTTCAGCATATGAAAATATTATTATATAGCTTGGCTTTGTGGTTTTGGGTTGTAGACCAAAGGAGAATGTTTAATTTGCTGAGAAAGATAAATCTGTTTCTGTTTTGCATTCCACAACTATTCCGAAGCATATTTTCCTGCGTGATAAATAATCATTCAAAGCATCTGTCAGATTGCTCCTAGTGTTTGCATTGGGTTCAAAATAAAACCTCACAACTCTCCTACTTTGCTTTCTACACAAAGTATTTGGACAAAGCTAAGGCAGGAGGCCTTCACTTAACCCTCAGCCCTTAGGCAGAATGCCTCACTGAAATCATGTACAGACCCCAGAGAAATCCCAGTGGTGAAATATAGCACTGAACGATATTAACAAGGTCCTCCTAATCACTAGCATCAAATCAAAACAGTATCTCTAGATCCAGTACATGACAGTGTCATGCTGGATCAGATCCATGGCCATCTATTGCAAATAACCATTGTAAAATATTTGTCATCTAGGGAGAAAGGACTCCCATCCATCTAGGAGATACTCAACTCTCACCCTCGCCACCTTGCTGCACTGGGGGTCCCCATGCAATCACTGAATTCAACCTCTTTGCGCCAACAGCTATGCAGCACTGCTTACACTGTGAGTTGCTGCAGGCTCACTTACAGCACAGCCCAGACAAAGCGCCTTTCGGCAGACCGCAGCTGAGCGTCAGGTACACAACGAAAGCTAAAATGGAGTCGTTTTCGCTGGTTTGAGTTTAACTTACAAAGCTGTGCCACCATTCTGCCAACAGCTGCAACGCAATCCACTCACTTTGGACATAATGGGACCTACATTTGTATGGCAGATGCTTTATAAAGTGGAGGCTGCTCTTTTACATAATGAATATAACTAGTGACTCTCCGGAGCCACCTGTATTTGAAACTGAGGCTAACAACCACTGTTTTCATTTCTCTGTCAGTAAAGCAATATGTCAACAATACAAATCTCGTAGAGACTTTGTGAGGCACCATTAGTTGTCATTCACAAAGCAATTTAGGGGTCTAAACTATTGTTTCATTTTCAGTGGTAGGAAAATGACATTCAGCTGAAGAGCAGGTTTACATCTTATCAAAGAAGTGCTAAACTGAAAGTCTTCGTTTATATGAGTTACATTTGCCTTGAAGCTTGTGGAGGGAGAAAGCAGAAAAGACTAACCAGCTTCTCACCAAAAGATGTATCTTCTCCATAACTCATATTTTGGAACATTACTCACCAGAGTGACAGCAAGATTTAGAGCTAACCCAAACCTGGGATGTTACCACCATGGCTACAGTCTGCCTTGGCACTGAACAGAATTACTACCAACTGACCATCTAGCTAGAGAAACAGTATGTCCAGTATTATGTGCAAACAGGTGTTTTTCTCCAGGAACACCATCAGAGTAGTAAATCTAGTAGCATAAAAGTTAAATACAGAAGGAACAAAATTAAAGTTTCTGTGAGATTTGACCAGTGGGTGCTATTTAAATTGTGACGATATCTTTTAAAAATTCTTCTGGTAACCTTGGTGTTTTATTTTTAACCAACACACATGCAGACAGACAGAAAGAAAGTCAGACAGAAAGATAACTCCTACCCTCGCGGGCTGCAAAGCCACTGCTGCCTACACACAGCAAACCCAACAGGCAGGCCAGAAAAAGCATGTCACATGCGCCCAGAGATCCAAAATAGAGAAAGGTCAAGTTTAAGGGTCAAGATAGTTACGTGACAAGTAACGAGATCCAGCTCTGGGGAATTTCTTTCAATTCAGTCCGATTTCATAACGCTTGTCTGTATGTAAGCAGTTTTAGTGTTCCAGCAAACAACACGTACATGCATGCACCACCACAGCAGGTCCCCTTTCTGAAACCTTAGCAAAGAGGCCAAGGCTGAAAGTACATCATGTCCGAAGAGTCTTTTTTAGCTATGGTGTCTCCAAACTAGGTTTAAGGTATGTGAGCCAAACATACGTAACTTTGAACTGCTGTTGTGCCTCCTACAAGTGTTCTTATAAAACAGGCACTAAAACCTTTTTTTCTGAGCTCCAGCACATCTGACATTACTTAAACTTCACTGATAGTACTTAAACTTCACAATAACTTCAAATAAATTGCTTTTAAATAATAAAGAGAGTTGAATGATGAAGCTCTGGTATGTACTTCTGCCACTGGTGTATTTCAGCTCCAAGATTCATCTGCCAGAAGATTATGCTGAACTTCACCAAACGCTGTTACTTTATAAGAGAACATGAACAGACACATTACATTTACTCAAAATACTGATGTGATTGTTTTATGACAGCCACAGATAAGAAGCCAAGATGATAACAGGCTACTGCTGAAATTCCCAGATTAACTTCCCGTGCTTTCATGCAGACAAAGAAGACACAACATCATACATGAGATGAAAAAGTTGTCCTGTGTTTCAATTTGCTGACCACGAGCCTGACAATTTTTGCTTCCCTTGCAGCATTAATTACATTGGGTTTGTTTCTCAAAAAGCTCTTTCAGAAAGTTGTACAGAGAGTAATAAACATGCATTACTCATCGGATCCTGGAAATCTCGTTGCATTTATAAAGAGCTTTCAAAATAAATGGATCTCAGTTCTAATGCTCTGCCACAACATTAATGCCACTGTACTCAACAAAACAACCCAGGAGCAAGTTACTGTGCAGGCATGCATAACAGCCTGCTCTGAATATTATTTTTAATGGTTTTCATTGAATGTTTTTTTATCCAAAAGATGAATAGCCTCCAAATAGATGTTAAACAGTATCTGCCTGTACGCAGGTTTTAATTAATCTGACATCATATACAATTTCATACGGCTAAATGGATTAAATGACATTTTGAAGGATTTACTGCACTGCTAACATCTCTAAATTTACATCTGGAAGTATCTTGCTAAATCACCGAGTAAACAAAAACTTATTAAAGCAGGGGCTTATACCAGATTTAATAACACAACTTTTTCTGTAATAGCTACAGACATAGCTACTAATACATCACTTTCTTGCACACGAAGCTGAATTTTCTAAGCCAAAACAAGCACCACGCACGTGTGCTTTTTTTTTTCTGGAGTTCACAGTGTTTTTCCCGGGTAAGAAAGCCAGCCCAGTATCTGAGATACTGACCAGTGCCACTGCAGCAGAGATTACACAGGCAGGGATGGAGCTTTTGTAAATCATAACCAAACATCTCAGACTACAGTTTCTAAATTCATCCCTAGATACAGTGTTTTGTGTCAGCTCGGTATGATGAAGCCTTACAAAAGGAGAGAGGAAGATAGGAAAAAAGGCAAAAGAAAAGCAAATCATGTCACTACCTTAAGAATGGGATGAAAATCCCTGCTGCCTCCCTGGAGCTGGACATGTCCCTCGCACTCCAAACCTCACCGGGAAAGCTCGGCGTGATGAAATGAAAAGGGTTTACCGAGAAAACGGAGAGAAGGCAAAACCCCCTCCAAAACCGGAAAAACCCAAACAAACAAAAAAACCCAGAAGAAAAGCCGTATGTCTTTACAGCCTGATCTCTGAAGCTGTAATGCATCTTAAAGCCTATCTACCTCTCTGAAGGGACTTACCACAAGCGTGCAGCACAGGAACTTGTTCATTGTGGTCGGTGGAAGAAACCTCAGCGAGCTGGGAAATCAGGCAGAGAGTCAGCTCCCGCTCCAGTCTCCTAGCAGCCTGCTTACATCCCCCAACATTAAAGACACGATATATATATAGTCCCGGTGTAACAGGAAGCTTTGGCTCAGCTTTGATCACTCATCCCCTACCATGACCAAACTTTTCTCTTTCGCGCGCTCTCTCTCCCCCCCCCCCCTTTTTTTTTTTTTAAGGAACCTGTAAAACTTGATGACTTAATGGAACCCTTTGAGTGCTGTAACCACAGACTGGAAAATGCAGGAGGGAGTGTCAGGGGCTGGCCAGGGGAGGGTTTAATTGGGCTCTGGCTGGCTGGCTGGCTGTCCCCCCTTCCTCCCCCCTGAGCAGCCGGCTTGGAGGGGACACCCGCGCCCCGGGGACAGCAGCAGCCCCCTCGCCGTCCCAGGCTCACGGGAGACACGGTTAAAAACCACTGCTGGAGGCTGAGCCCCAGGGCCCGGCGGCAGCACAGCCGCCCGCCGGCAGGGCCCCCGAGCCCGCCCGGGGCTGCCATTTCCCGGGGAGGAAGAGGGCTCCTTTCGGCTCCGCTCCCCGGCGGTTTCCAGAAGAGGGGCTGACTGGAAAGCAAAGGCCAGGGAGGGGGAGCCTGAGGGGAAGGAGGATCACCCCTGGCTTCCCTTCCCTGCTGGTTTCCCTTCCCTGCTGAGGCAGGAACGCGAGGAATGGCCCCACTGCCCCTGCCGCCTGCCAAGGCAGGCCTGGGTGACATGAGGGGTGTCCGGCTGCCCGGCCACCTGCCAAGGCAGGCCTGGGCCCCATGAGGGGTGTCCGAAATGCCTGCCTGGGCCACATGAGGGGTGTCCGAAACGCCTGCCTGGGCCCCATGAGGGGTGTCCGAAACGCCTGCCTGGGCCACATGAGGGGTGTCCGAAACGCCTGCCTGGGTCACATGAGGGGTGCCCGGCTGCCTGGCCGCCCACTGGCCAGCACCAGCCCCGAGGGCCTTCGTGAGGAGGAGAGACCTGTGGGAACGATACGGGGCTTTTGCACCTGCGGTTGTGATTTCCCAGTGACATTCAGTGCTTTCGGCAAGCCCTTGCCCACAGGAGAAGCCCCACTCAGGGGCCTGTTCTTCCTTCCCCCACTTTTAGTTAGAAAAGGGCATTTTTCTAAAGCCATAAGGATCACACTCTGCTGGTCTTACCTCCCTGGATTGCTCAGAGGGTTCCCTGCAGGGTTCCCTGGAAGCCCTGGGGAACCTGGTGTGGAGCTGAGCATGGCTTTCCAAGCAAAGGTGCGGAGAAAGGATTTCTTCTCCCAACCTGCAGATGTTCAGAAAGTGATTATGGGAGGCTGTGGGATCCTGGGGTAGAAGCCAAACCCAAATGTGCCTCCAGTTTTCACAGATGGTTTTCTCTCCCTTTTCACAGGCCAGACCAAAACCTCAGCTCTGGATATTCCAGCTCTTGAGCATTTGAAATCTGGAGCCCACGTTGGCTCTGGGTTGTCAGTTTTGCCCCTTTGAGTCACAAGGCTGTGCGGGATTGGCAAAAGAGTGAGGTGGAAAAAGCCTGCATATTGTTTCACAAAAATTCAGCTACGCTATGTCAGGAAACCATCTTCTTCAAGAAGGACAGCCTCGCACATTCCTCCCTACACATCTGTAACCATTTGAACATCCATCAAGCATAACCCAAGATTGGAACAGATGCTGACTGCACGCGTCAAGATGATAAAAATTCAAGACACTTGAATTAGTGATGAGTTCTTTGTAAGAGTTGATGTGAAAACTGGCACAGAAACCCTACCACCTGAGGGAGTATTGCTGGCATCTGTTGGGTAGCAATCACCACTTGATTACTACTGCATCTTGAATGGATGCTGTAACTGCTCTTGTAATCATTTCAGAGCCTTTTAGTACTTTAGCATCTATTCTTAGATGTATTTGTCAACATACTGCCCAGCTAAAGGGACAGTAGTGCCAATAAACAGGATCTACCTCTACATTTCTACATTTTCATTGTGGGGTAGGGGGAAGGACTGTTTTTGAAATGGCCGTCTTTGACCATGTCAGGGTAGCTATGCATGAGTCCAGTATTCTCCATATAGGGACCAACTTTAAGTGTCAACCAGAATGCTATAGCAACTCCATCAGCAGAAATTATTTAAGCCAAACTAGCTTTATCCCCTCAGAGGACATGGCAATGTGTCTCTTCTACTGATTGGGAACAGCAAGCTCCAGTGTCTACTCAGAGGTCCCTGAGAGCTGGGTGAGGCCGATTGCTTCCCACTCAGATACAGCAGAAAGAAAAGCACCAAACCCATAGCAAGCTCCCCATGGTTAATTGAACAGTGGAACTGAATTTCAGTGGGCTTTGGATTGGGCTGTGTCTTCTCATTGCTGGTGCTAGCCATAAATACGCAACAGCTGGCTCTCTAGAGAAATAAAAATGTAGCTCATAAGCCTGTATTCAAACAGGTTAATGTGTATAGAGAGCATTGTTCCTATCAGAATTTTCTAGAGATGATTGAAATATTTTATGCTGTGAAATAGACCAGAAAACAAATTTAAAAGCCATTAAAATTCTTTAGCTGAAAATGTGGCTATGGTTAAGAAGCGGCATCTTCTTCAACACATCTGTTTTGTGTATATTTGTGTTCAGAGTTAGATTTACTGACCTGCCTGAAAAGATGTTTCACTCCTATAAGCAGTGAAAAAACTGACACAGGTTAATGAGAAGAAAACAGATCTTCCTCGAGCTCATTCAGCTAAATGGAAGAGGGCCAAGGTGTATCTGTTTCAGTGAGGACAGCAGGTTTGGACAGATGCTAAGGAGACCATCATCTTAACGATACATGAACATGGAAGTTTCAACTATGTAATCTCGTTGGAGTCTGTGGAGCTGGCTGTGGATGTTAGGAGGGAACTATATAGTTGTACTTAGCATGTTTTGATCTGGAAATCACAAATAGACAATAAATACAGGATCCCACACTGCCATTTTTAGTGTCACTTTTCGGAGAAGAACTGCACTTTAACAAGGTTTAAACTGCAGTTTGAATGTTTTCGCAAGTGCTTTACAGCATTGCCACTTTGCCTTTGGGAATTAGTTAAGATGTGCTTTGCAGAGCATGGAATCATAGGACAAGGCAGTAAACCCTGTAATAAACACTTGTCCATACTACAACCAAGCTGTTCTCAGCAGTGTTTAAAAGAACCACGTTTGTGACTACATGCCATAACAGCCTGAAATTATTTTTTAAAAGTTAAGTCCCTTTAATTTTTCATCATCCATAACATAGTTTATGAGATGTAATAGGAAAAGAAACTAAAAAAAAAATCAGGAATTCTTCTTTTGCTAACAAACCTAAAGTGATGAATATAGACATTAAGTAGTAGGTTCCATGTTACAGGAACATGACTAGCTTGTTTTAAAAATCATTAGTTAAAAGTGATACAGAAACAGCCCTCTAGTTAACAGAAATGGTTCATTGCAACTTGTAACAGTACATAAAACTGGAGAAAAAGGACCACTTTCATTGGGCAGACTGAAAGTTACTGATACCACATTACCTTCAATCTGTAATGACGTGCTTTTGGTAGGACATCAGCTTATTGATTCAGTAGTAGTCATATTTCCAGACAGGTATTTATCTTTCCCTGGTTTTTATCCTCACTATTTGTATTGCTGTCCTGGATGTTATGATTGTTATAAATCTATTTTTGTTCCCATGCATCATTATAATCACCAGGTCTATAAATGGCTTTGCTCTTTCAGCCTGTCTGCTATCTGGAAAAACTCACAAGTCCAGACCAGTGAGTTGGTGCTGGCAGGTGAACGCTGCATAGCTGAGTCATCTCAATATATCAGTGTGATGTTTATTGAGCCCAAGCAACAAACAGTGGGAAGACTGTGGCTTCAGGCTTGGGACTCAAAGTTCACCACACATTGCATTTAGAGAACACTCAGAGCTTCGTCATTAACAGAGTTCTGTCAAACTAAGGGGAAGAGGGATCTCAAAAAGATTGATTGCCTCTGAAAGCAAACATATTAGTAGCTGCAAGAAGGAAACAATCTGGCATTCTACCATGCTGTTACAGTAGTCCCTTAGAAATTAATCTCTCTGTTTAAATTGTAAGAGCAGATGATGCGAACTATCCTGGGAAAACTTTGAAAATGGAGTCTTAAAGAAACCTGATAATCTGCAGACAGTGTAGTGGTGCAAGTAGCAGGAAAGCATGTTTCAGATTTTGCGAAGTAGGTGAAAACCCCCTGCAGATATTTCTCCATCCCTTTTCTCTCGTATAACTCAGAAACCTTAGGGAAAAGATTTCATGCCAACATAAACTGAAGGAAGAGAAAAGGTATTTAGCTAATAATGTTGTTAAAAGAAAACTTATACCTAAGTAGTTATCTTTGTTTTAACTGTGTGGCTTGTTTTATCTTGAAAACGGTTTCGCCTCATTTTTTTTGATTGAGACCTTGGCTCATTTTGTAAATCTGAGGCAGATACAAGGTGCTAATATACCAAAATGAAAACCTCACTTGTCAAACTGTGTATCCAGAGAAGGAAAGATGGAGCTTGTCCTATCAAAACAGAACTCGATTTGAATTATAGGATTTGAAGGTTGCAATGGAGGAACTGAAAAATTAGAGTCACAGAATGTGTATAGAGTTACCAGCCATAAACAATTAAATACAAACATCTCCAACTTCAAAATGAAGAAGGCCGTATATTGTTTGCTGTTCAGGCTTGCCTACCTAGGGAGTTAAGTCAGCTTTTGAATCTGAAAAGTGCTGGTTCCCTGTGTGGACACCCTTAGCTTGCAGATAATGTTACCTTCTCTAGTCCCCTTTCAAAGTGGATTCATACCCCATCACTCAGCTGGATTTGTGAATTTTTCAGGTTGTGTAAGCAACCTGAACAAGGTAGGATTAGACTCCTAACTTTCAGATTGCTGTAATTGAGAGTAAGCCCTGTACTGCTGTATGGGGGCCACCAAACCGCTGCACTGTAAATTTGAATCCCAGCCTGCTTCACAGTCACTCCAACCTACAGGCAAACAACCATGAGCGTAAGGAATGCTGGAGGGCTGTGAACTGAGAAATGACGGTTTCATCTAGTCATTCCTGCCCTGGCCTCTTTTGGCCTTGAATATCTTCCTAACTTGATCTTAGTGGTATCAGGAGGCTACTTTCAATGATTCAGACCCTTCAAGCACTCAGAAAGCCTTAAGGTCTTCTGAAAAACTCAGTCGTAAACCCCAACCATTTGATAAGAAGGAACTCATTGTTCCCAGAACCAACATTTCCAGTTAACACCAGTACTCCAAAAGAGACAGCACATACTTTACCGAAAGCTACGGAAACTGGAACTGAAACAAGACAAGCTTTAGACAGTAAGATTTTCTGGCTAACAGGTTTTTCTTTTTTGTCTCAACTAATTTGCTTGCTACTCTGTAATTGAAGGTCACTGGTTAAGGAAAATGGTCCTGTTAGCTCATGAGGAGCAGCTGTAATTTCATCGCTTTCAGTCTGACTTCATTGTGTATATTTGGGTGGTATTAACATAGCACCAATTTTCCCTCCTTCTGGTTTTCCACATACGCAAGGATGTCAGGCCAGCAATGATGCCGTGCTCAGCCTTCAATGAATTTTGCATGGACATCTGAGGTTTTTTTGCTACGTGCTCTGAATTTAAATTTCTCAGATACTGGGTTCATTCAACTGTGAACCTGCTATTGGCTTGTGCAGCTTGATGGACAGCCTGTATAATTTACATCCAAATGGTTTCACCACCTGTGGATTGCTAGGCTCTCCCCTTCCAACCGGGAAAGTAGTTAAAGGCAGTTATCATCTGTGAGAAGAAGCTGGCTGCTCCTTGGCACAGGACCTTGGCTGCTTCTTGTGACAGTAAACCTCCACAGTACAGCAGGGAGTTTGAATGCTGAAGAATCTGAAACACAGGTGAGATAAGAGACTGGAACCTCAAGTGGAGACTTTACTGAGGTTGGACAGAAAAATCACTGTGAGAGACTGCAGTCTTTCAAAGGAAATCAACCAAAATCAGAGTATTGGGTATAAAAGCAGTATCTTCCAGCTGCAAATATCAAGTAATCTGTATGTCAGTCGTATGAGGTATGTAGGTAACATTACAAACCCAGTAATTTCAGACACATATAGCATTGCTTTTCTCCTTATTTAAAAAAGTTTCTGACCTTGCCCTCTGGCATATTGGTACCATGCTCCTTTGAAATTCTCCAACAGCCTCTCCTTTTCCCACTGAATTCAGTTAAAGCATCTTGTCACACCTTTGAGAGAGACATGGTCCTTTCCCTTCCTAATTATCTTCATGTTTCTTTTCATGTGGCTTCTGTTTCCTTCACCATGCCACCGAGGCCAGCCTCAGCTTGCCCATTTTCCCACAACCATCTCTGTCTTCATCAGTACTGTCCTCCATTCATAGGTCACCCTTCTTGAATGAAGTTCGAAGACTCTTTACTTTCTAGTCCACCCAGCCTCTCTGGGAGCAACCCACTGTCTGTGGAAGATGAGTGTCAGGCTAGTATAAAGGAAGATTTTTTTAAAGTGTATGTACTATATGTGTGTTTACGTATTATAAAAGTTGAATGTTCTTCTCTAATGTCTATTTGCTGTACTTTAAAAAACATTTTAAAGTTTCTTAAGAAAGTATGCTGCCTTCCCTGGACTTTGTGCAGCGCCACCCACAGAAAGCCCCACATATGACTATACACAGAAACAATCACAATAAAGAAACAAAATCAGTAATGAACACCTGATGTTTCCTCCCAAAATGGCTATCAGAATTTATTTGGAATTCCTTGTACAATGTCAGCTCTGCAGCTTCTGGCTTCAAAGGAAGTGCAGTAGTGCAAGCCAAGAAAAAAAAGGAGGGACCTTTGTGAAGTAACACAGAAGGAATATGCAATTTGTGGATGATGGCAAAAGTCACTCGGAAAGCTTGCCACGTCCCTGCAGAAATAGCACATGCTCATGTACTAAATGCTCTGAAGCACCTTTTAGGTACTTTTGCTTGTGGCCAAACTTCAGGCATAATAAAGCTTTTGTCCTTTTCTTGGCAGACAAGGTTGAAAACCAAAAAAAGGAAGGGGGAGAAGGTGGAAGGAATTTCAGCCTCCTCAGGAGATGCATTCCAGCCGGCATGGACTGCGCTACATCCTCCCTGGATGCCCCAGTACATTCCTTTGTTCCCTCTGACCAGAAATTTTCTTTTGTTTAGTCCATCAGTGCCCTGCAAAGTATATTTTACCTCCTCAGCAATGTGGAGTGCATTGCACAATCCTTGTCTCCCAGCTCTGAAGTTTCTCCAGATTTAGCATTTTTATCACATGCTGCTCTTTACTCACTCTGTTAAAAGAACTATTAATTATTGTTATTAATTTCTCTTATTCAGTGCTGAGAAGTGAGCTAAATTAAGCTTTGGTGGCAGCCAAACTAACTGTCGACTTCATGCATATTTATTCTCCATCACCACATGCACAGCAGGGTGGCATGCTGAGAGCAACAGCACAAATTCCAGTGCTTCACCCAGCAGGGACCAGGGCTTTTAAAGAGATTGCCCAGAGACAAGTGACTATTGTCCACAAGGGAATGCTGTTGATTTAAAGATTTTGCATCTACCATACTGTGCCTCAGAACTGTGGGTTTGCTGTATTTCATGGAATGTGAATTTTAAACATTGGACGTTTGACTTTGCTGTGTGTATGTGTGTGTGGAAGATGCACCTCTTCCCTGAATCCACTGTTATTCACCCCTGTAAAAAGTTCTAAGGTTCCCTCTCAGCTTTCTTCTAAGCTTGTCTGCTCCCAGTGTTTGGGGCATTTTGCTTTTGATGCTTTCCCTCAACATTCTAGCCTCTGCTCTTTTTCATATTTTCCCTCTCACTTTCATATTTCTAGAGATACAAGAATTCTTCTGGCCTGCCATCAGAGTAGGCAATACAGCTTTGTACTGTGAGACAAGTTTGCGTATTACCATGTTCATTCTGAATCAGGATTCAAGAATGTCATTACTAGGGCAAATATTAAGGAAGGAGCCTAGAGTCAGTGGTGATGGGCTGTGAACCAGGCTTATCTCAGTAAACAAGAAATTAAAGGCTCCTCCCTCCACGCTATTAGTAAGAAGTGCATTTTTTTAGCA
Organism: Aquila spilogaster; assembly: GCA_024606505.1. Taxonomy (NCBI): domain Eukaryota; kingdom Metazoa; phylum Chordata; class Aves; order Accipitriformes; family Accipitridae; genus Aquila; species Aquila spilogaster. The sequence continues at coordinate 20,374,687 of JANHGO010000063.1, read as the reverse complement.
GGAGCAAAGCAGAACTTGCTTGATAAAGCTGTGTATTGCAGATGATCCTGCCCACTTGATCTTTCATGAAATTTTGCAGTAAGTGTTCCTGCAGTTATGATTTCAACTCGAGGGTATGGAAGCATGGCTCTTTGGCTAGGTCTGCTCTTGGACTAGCTTAGGACTCAAGAGTCTTGAGAAGCAAAAAATAAAAATAGAGGAAGTGAATGCTCACCCTATTAAAAAGGATTAACACAGAAGAGATGAACATATTTTTTCCTATGTAAAAGCAAAGATTGCAAACAAGAAAGAATAATAATAATTTTAACGTGCCCTTTCAGTTAAAGAATTCAGTGCTGCAGCTTTAAATTGTTGATGCTGACTGCACAAGGAAAGCTAACAGTGCTCTGATTTGTTGTGAGAACTTCTCTCTAAAATGTAAAAACCTTTCTTATCAGAGAAAGCATTTCCCTTCTTTGCTTCTGCCATCTTTTTTCATATTGCTATAAAAAGGCTAACAGTAAATGTCAATGAAAATGAAGGAAATTTGGAAATACATAGAAACTGCTGCTCTGTTTTTTTTCCCTGTGAATTCTTTTAAATAATTTTGATCTGCATCCAGAGCAATTTATGGAGGCACAAAACAGTGCATGTGGAACAGCAGGCAAGAATGTGGAGTGAATACTAATGTACTCAAACAACCTCCCCCAAGCTCTCTAAGCCTGAAAAATCCTTCTGCAGCATAACTACCAGTTCCTGTAGGGCTTGCTTATATCCTCATGGAGGAAAGTCCTTTAGCATTTAATAGAAAATTATTATCTTTTCATACACTTTTTGAGCTGTTAGAATTTAATACAAAATTATATCCTTGCCATATAGTAGTTTGGGGGAAAAAAAAACCAACCCACCCTACAGACTATCACGAATAAATTCTAAAAGGTTTTTAGGGCAGATTTTGCAGGAGAATAATACTTTTTATAGGACCTGCCTGAATACCTCTTGTTAAATACAATGGGATTTCTTCACAATAGCAGAATCTTGAACTAAATAGATTTTTACAGATAAATTCACCAGGACAAATTTTGGCCCTTTAATGCAAGAGGAGAACAGAAAGGGGCCACCTATGAAAAACAGAAGAAAATTGAGAAAATAAAAAATGGACTTTTTTTTCCCCAAATATAATATCAGTTCTTGAAGCCTAAATACTTAAATTACTTAAACCTATTCTGCACAAAGTGCTACAAAAGGCCTTTCTTTTTCTTCTAATTTCAAAGGCCTAATTACAATCTGACACACAACCCAGAGATGCCAGCTGAAGTCAATGAGGTGCATAGGACAGTTTGGGGCCAGACTGGTATCAGAACATTTTTTTTCACTAAACCATTAATTTTGTGAAAGGGACCATGTGATATCTGGCCTGCAATAGCAGAAGACTGCAATCAGTGACATCCCCTTTTCTGCTCCCTCCACCTCATATTTCTCATAAATTTGGCGTTCATTTTCCCTCCCATTCTGCCTATAAAATGATTTTACATGTTCAGAGTGGAAATACACTTCAGTAGCCACACAGAAGGACAGATGTAAAACTTCAGTGTAAGTGCGCTTTGGATGCCTCTCTTCCACATAGACTTGAGCAACTCCAAGGACAAAACGGCTGCTGTTCCTGCTCACATGCGGAGTTTGAAGTTGTAAAGGGATGAAAAGCATTACAGTTCCATAACTAAATGCAGCAAATTTGCTATTTATAAACCTCGCATGTGGGTGGCATAGGCTGTTTGCAAATGTTTACTAAATCGAATGTTCAGCCTCGTGCCCACACGGACTGGGACTGCCTGGGAGTATGGACATAAAAGGAGGAAGGAGAAATTGCACATTACTTCCCCAAGGCCATTTCTCCACAAAAGGACGGGTGGCCCAGTGTAAGGCTCTCGAAAGAGCAGACTTCAGTTCTCTGCTGTGGCACCGCCTCGCCCACGCACTCCCAGCAAGACATCTACAGTGATCTCCAAGTTATTTTGGCTCTGCAAGCAGAGATGGGATCTGACTATCTTGCAAGATGGAGCCTGTCATTTATTTTTGCCTTTGTTTTTTATTCTGTTTGGGTAAAAAGCCATAAACTGGGATTGCTAACAGATTCATACCTCAAACTGGGATGCAGTTGGATTCTGCAGTGAGAAGAGCTATATAATTACCTTGGGTAGGTAACTAAGAAGTGGTGCTGACAGGCCTTGGCATTTAGTGCACTGACTGTGACAATGGAAAGATTTATTCAAAACTACTGCATCAATTAGAGTCTGTATTTTATTTCGCTGCAATATGCTTCTTGGTGTTTTGCTTTGTAGCTTATTTAGCAAAATAAGCTCCCTGTTGAATACATCAGCTGACTGTTAAAATGAGTCAAAATCCATGGCCTTCCACAACAGCACTGCACAGAAAAGAGAAAAGCAAATTAAAGCCAGACATGCAGACGAGAAGGGTGGCGAAGGAGATTCATCAGCCACTCTGGCAACAGCAAAAGCCAGACAGTGATGGTTATCTCTCCATCTCCCCTCTCCCTGCCACACAGCAGCAGGGGCTGGATTCAACGAGAAGGGGAGAGTGAATCCGTCCATTTGGAGCAGAACGCAGATTGAGGACCTCTGAGCACTCTTGAGTGGATTCCCATTGCCCCACAGTGAAGAGCTGCGGTTTTTCCACCCTTTATCTCCATCTCCACATCTTCAAGCAGCCTTGCTGCCTTTCCCTCATCTCACCCCTCCCTCCCCAACCTTACCCCATCTTCCATCCAAAAAGGAAAAGGCATAAAGCTATGATGTTGCTTGCTGCTACGACCTTACTCATTTTCCTTGCATGTTGTGACATTTCTTCGGGGGCCTGTCTTAACTATTTTCATCTTATACTTCCCTGTTTTACACTACTCACAATCGGGCTGTGGCCTCTTGAATGTTACCCAAATAAATAATATCTTCAAGCATGAGGCAGTGGCATCCCACACACCAATTAAGAGCAGCAGGCACCATCTTAGACATCAAATCAAAACTTAGGTGAGACTCAAACCACGTGCGGGTCCCACACACACCAGCTAGTTTCATTGTATGCCAAGCCTTCGTTCCTGAGATATGTAAGCACATGTCCAACCCTTAAGTGTGTCATAGCCCACTGCTTTGGATAGGGTTACTCACACTATGGAGTACCTTCCTGAGCTGAAGCTTCAGTATTGAGTTAAACAGCAGAGAAAAAAGCTTTTAAGATCCATTGAAAAATTGCTAATTCAAACCCCATGTAAAATGTGAGCTAGTCTGAACCAGTTACAGTATTTCTCAAAAAAAATATACAGCCGTCTTGGCAAAGCTCACTTGTTATTGAATTCATTTTTATACCACAAGTTACGGGAAATTAAATAATACCTCACATTTTTCTTTGTTATGGAAACAATGTGAAAATATTTCAAGTTAACAAATGCTAACATCCTTTAGTAGTCTTCAAAACATAACTAGAAAATTAACGTTTTTCTTTATGATGGTCCTAATTAAATGTCACAGACAGACACAACTTCTTTCCCCCCGAAACAATGGGAAACCTTTTTAAGTAGTGGATTTCAAACAAAGAAAATGCAAGCAGATATAGATCAAATAACATCTATATGCTCAGATATAGCTCAAATAATATTTTTGTTTCTTTTACTGCCAACCCTTGTGGAGGTCCTTTGCTTTCTCACACATGGGATGGTTGCTTGGGGCACATCACTCTTTCTGAATTGTGTACATTTGCCCACCATTGCATTTGTCCCAATGACTTTTCTGTGAAACCACAGTTTGTGGTACCTCCTAAGGGTATTCACAGTGAAAACTTTGTGCATCATTTTAGGGGTGTTGAAATGACTGAAATAAATACAGTGAATAAGAGACATACAGGAATTTCCCTCACCAGCAGGAGATGAAGTAAACAAATAAGAAAATACAATTTCATCACAAACCCATGGAGGTCGAAGTTGGGTCACCATGTCAAGCAGTATAGAAAGAATAGCTTGGTTTCCATGTTCATTAAATACTCCTTCTCTCTGCTGAAACTGCAAGCAAGAATGCTAATTAGCACTTGCCACTCTACATTGGACCAACATTGTAAGATGTCTAAATATTCATCTGGCTGAAAATCTGTAGTTTCTTGTGACCTAAGTTATTTCTGAAGCAATTATTTGGAGGTAAACAATTCTGCTTCCCCTTTTCAAAACCTCTCTCTCCATCTTAAGCTGTTCTAATTTTGAAAAAAATACATAGCTAATTCTTCTAAAACCCCCAATCATTTATTGCTACAATAATGTATTGCATGTTGCTCAAAGGATCACGTGACAGATGTAAAATTTTGCACTGAAACTATGGTATTGGCTAGATTAATCGTATTGGCCAGATTAATGGACTCCAGAGCCAGAGAGATCGTTTGGCTTAGCTAAACCTGACTGCTTGTATAATACAGAGGATGCAAATGCTCTGAACTGACTTAGAGACGATCATGTGGAAATATATCCCATTTTGATTGTAAAATCACTCCCTGAAACCTTAAGGTATTGTTCCACTGATTAATTACTAACAGCATAAAACCAAGTGTGGCTTATCTTGTCTGCATGCATACAGCATCAACTTCTCTTTTATGCCATGCAGTTCACAGAACACCATTCCGCTACCTCAGTATTGAACCCAGGAGCTTTTGTCCACTGTTTCCAAAGAGACATCTAGTCTGTATTCAAAGATATCAAGAAGTGGAGAATGCACCAGTATTCTTGGTATTTTGTTCCAATGGTTAACCACCACCAAAATTATTTCCTGGCTGTTTATTTTCAGTATCTTCTGATTTAAATTATGCAGACAGTTCTTCCTGATGTCATTTTGAACAACTGAGGCCTCAGTCCAACACCTATTTAAATCAAGGGAAACATTCATATTGATTACAAAGAATATTGAACCAAGCTCTGAATTATATATAACACTTCTCTGTGGTTTATAAAATGAATGTTAAAGAAGGTCTCTCTTAATTTTCCCGCAGAAAGAGAGTATGAATGATAGAGAGAATGCTGCCCTCTCATGGTTTTATGGATGAATGTGTTCTCATAATATATTAAAAATACAAAAATAATATTTTAGGCTGCTACAAGCTGGTCTGTTCTCCCTTATGTATTGCACTGAAAGGCAAACTTGTAACAGGCATCACTCCTGCCACAATAAATGATATAAAAGCACTGAAAACACAGCCCATTAATGGCAGATGTGGAGGTAGTGAAGCACAAGGAGAAAAGGTGATGCAAGAGACAAGTTTAGGATCATTGTTCTCCAACTAGCTTTGTTAGCTGAAGCTGGCTGAGATGCAGCTGGGTACTCATTTTCTTCCCCCTGCCTGAAACTGTGGAACCTCGCATGTTCCCAGGATGAGGACTCATTTGTTCTCCAGGTGAACTGTTTCACACCATGCTTTCTCTGCTGGAGAAGTCGTGGGTGCCACTGAGAAGGAGGTACAGGAAGAACTTTTCTAGTTTAAGAGCAAGTCAGTTCAGCAGTGTGCACCCTAATTACTGGAATCTTTTTCCCCTCCAAATGAGTAATCTCCTGTGCATACATAAAGGAACAGAAATAGGTAAAAAGTGACTGCAAGCAAATCAGGGCTTCCAACACATCCTTGGTAGCTGTTGAGCAGTATGGAACATATCCAGCATACCCAACATATCCAGTGTATGCAGGGCTCAGGGGCAGCTCCAGAACTAACCACAAGATCAGAGCTGCCGTTGGCCTTCTGTGTCCTCCGTGCGCACTCTCTGCCCAGTTGATAATTTGACCTTTATTGTCTTCATGACCAGTTGAAATTTCACAATGAAAAACATGACATCAAAGGAGAAGACCCCATGCGGTGATCTCCCTGGAAAAGGATTCCTGCGGCCTATTCAAAGAAGCCTTCTATTTTTTGGTAAGAACTGGATATCATACCGTATAACCTCAGGCCATGAGCTCAGTCATGATGTCCCACATTCTGCGGAGTCCTTCATGTGCAAAACCATGAAAGAAACCACATCAAGATGTGCAGACCATTGAAATCTTCAAGTAAACGTTACCCACATTTATCTATTACTTCCTTACTAGGAATAACCAAATTCTGTCTTGACTAACTGCTAAACTATGTTGAATTGGGAAAAAAAAAGGCATAAAATAGCTAGTTATATTTAAACAATTTATAGGCCAGAATAGACCATTAGGTCATGTAGCCTTGTCTCCTGCATAACACGAGTCATTGAATTTCACCTAATTACTGCCAATAAGTTATGTTTGACTATAACATAATCCTCCAGGAAAGCACTGGTGTTAAAATGTCAAGAAAGAGAATTTCCCTCTTCCTTTGGCAGTTTATGAAGATTAAATCTTTTTCATTCTTAAGTGTTTGAGTATTTCTCCTTCACTTCTCACTGGAAGGTATCTGTTTGTCTTTCAGTCATCATTTTATAGCCTCATTGACAAAGTATATCTTAATTTTACAGATGGATCTTCCCAACAGGTGTTACTCAAAGGATTTTTTTTTTAATGGAGACTTTCTAAAAAAAAAAAAGGCTTCATCTCCACAATGGTATTTCTTAATAGTTATGGGTGTAGTCATGACAACATAGTATAAAATAAGCTTCTGTTCCAATGTGGGGTGGTAAACTCCTGAAGTTACTGCACTGAAAGGGGAACTTCACCCTTAACACATTGTGAATGATGTGACTTACCCATTTTCTCAAAATGGGACTGGGATATTTCAGTCTGGCCATACTGAGGCTAAAAAATGTCTTGGATGCCAAATGTGAGTATTCAATACATTTCAAAGTACTTATTTTGGGGCAGCTTATAACACTGTAATGGGGTAAATGGCAGCACAGTAATTCTGGTTTCCAGTTGGTCGCAGGGAGGAAAACCTTCTATCACTTCTATCACAGTCAACCAGATATAGCCCTCTGAGCACAGACTGGATTTTACTACTCTTGAGTGTCCTAGAGACAGTGAGAGTTCAGGCTTCCCTGGTTACTCGTCTCTGTCTTTCCCTGGTGCCAGCATTGCATGTTATGGTAAGCAATTTTAAAATGTCAGAATAAAGGTAGAATAAAAATATACTGTAAATATTTTTTCTCCTCCATTTCTCTGTAACAGTTTTCTGGGCTTCAAGAGTCAACTCATACATAAAACCATATTCAAAAGATCACTCGAACATATCCCTGTGTCCCTTCCCAAAGCAATTGCATCAGAAAAAAACCAGGACAAGAAAAGCTTATGACTCTCAATATTGCTGTATAGACCAAAATAGGATAAATATCTGCTTGGTATAAGTCTACACAAGAAGGAGATTCAGACTGGCTAAGCAAGCTTACCTCTTTAATCCCTCTCAAAAGACTCAAGTGGAATACGTGTCTGGCAAAGTTATCAGATAAGGCCCACTTTGGGGAAGATCACAGACCTTAAATTTCCATTCCACAAAGACATCTGATGGTGGAAAACAGAAAGAGATGCACCTGTAGAAAATCCACAGATCCAAAGGGAAATCTTCACAGATTTGCATCCTCTCTGATCCGTATGATGGTGTAAGAGGCTTGTGACTCATTCAGACGTGCAGCTTGCTAACAAGGCTATCTTGTTACCCATGTACTCTGGGTTGAAATTATAAATGTTTCCCTAATAGAAGGTTACACTGAAATATGACCAGTTTGCATTTCTCATACTACATTGAAAGTGCATATAAGCAATGATGCAAGTTAAATAATGTTTGTCAAAAAACTACCCTGGCATTTTGATTCACCCAGTCTGCTGGTAAATGTTCTTTCTTCCTCTCCGCAGCTATGCTAAATACAGCATGGCACATTTTATATATTCGGGCTTGGAAAGCATTTAATTCTTTACATCATGCATCTTCAGAGTCTCAACCAGAAATATACCTTGCCAAATATCTATATTTATGCCAGTGGCTAAACCTAATGTTACAGGGAACAGCTTCAGAAGACCATGCAATCCTAGCAAATGATATGCAAGCTCTGTAGCCTGAAACTTCAGAGAAGTGGCTTACGGGCAATATTACAGACTCTCCAACTTCCAGCATTTTGCGTAGCCAGGCACGACTGCTACTACCAAAACCCAAGCTGATAAGGAGAATAAATGATGTTGCTCCAGAACATATTTTCAGTCAGTATTGTCACAGGCCAATGAAGTTTTGGGTCTGTTGCTCTAGAGGACACGGAGCTACCTCTAAGAGAGCTGAAGGGTAGATGCCATAGAGCTATCTGCCACTGTACATGAATGTAAGCTCTGAGCTAAAAGAAATGAAGAATGGGAAATGGCATTTACTCGTAGTTATCTTTGGGTGCACTGAGCCCCACATTTCCCTCGCTCTTGAGCATTGTGAGGTGCCAGAGAGCCCACAGTAGAGACTGCATGCCGGTTGTACTAGACTCAGGTGCTCTCACTGTATTTCAGAGTTGCTGCTCTTGTCTGTGGAAATCTGTTTACTAAAATAGCTGTACAGATAAGACAGCTCCAGAGCTACAGAGACTTACCATCTCCTTTACACATGTTTTGTATTATCTGTGCCTTGGGCTTATTTTTTTACCCATACCTCATGCTGCCTTATTAGTATGGATAAAGTAGATGATGACTACAGAGATTACAAGATTTTTATTCAGAATCCCTCAAGGGTCATTTTGAGCATTTCTGTAGCTATTTATCTACTCAAAACAGAAGCCAAATGGACAAATGAAAGAGAGAGGAATGAAGCAGTAGGCAAAGAAAGGACGGAAAGAACTGGGATGATTTAGTCTGGAGAAGGGGACAAGTCTTCTAAAAAAGTTAAAAGTAACAGCCGAATTAGCTGTTTTATACCCATATTGAGCACAGAAGAGGAAGAAATCAAGTTAAGAGACAGCAAGAGAGATGTAGGCTGCACTCTGGAAAAATACTTTCTGCTTGGAAGACAGTTAAATACTGGAAGAGATTGTGTAGAGCAGCTATGGCTTCAGTGTCATTAGGGTTGTATAAGGAGAGGTTAGATAAACCTTTGTCAGCTACAGCTGATTTTATCTGGAGACAGCAGAAGGTCTCCACTGGCTTCTCAGAGGCCTTTCTAGGGAGCAGCCACAGTCCTGGACAAACTCCGTCAACTTGTGCTCCCCATCAACTGACACTGAAATCACAAGAGCTGCAATAGGTATGAAAGCCTCAGGAAAGAACCAGGCAACATTTCCGACAGGTTTAGGGAGAGGCTTTCCAAGTACACCTGAAGACTTTAGGCCTATTATACCCACTGCCACCACACCGGGAGAGAGGGTTAGCAGAGGTGGATGGATGAAGCTGTGTGGTTAGAGGACATTTGCTATTGGATGTTTACACCAGCAGACAGGAAACCAAATTAACGAACTCTTGGCAGAGTTACTAGGGGAGAGCTTTTTATTTATCGTTCATATAGAAGTATTGCTGTTTTCTCCTCCTAAGCCTGTGTGGCTTTTCCTCTGAATACAGTTCCACCAGTCTACTATAAATTCTTGTACTTGGCGGCAAAGTTGTGTTGTGTATTAGGGGCACATCAGGAGGGCACGCAGTCTGCAAGAGAGCTTGAGCTGGGGATGTTGGTTTCAAAAGGAGATCCGCCCAGGAGCTATTTAAACCTGTCCCTTGTTTTTGCCAGTAACACCAGGAAGAAGGCTTACACACAGAAAATCACTTTCTCCTAATACTGGCTAGAGGCCTTTTTCAGGAAACAGAGAAGAAAAATCTCTCCCAGTAGACCTTCTTTCCCTGTCTCCCTGGTAGTGCTTGCCTACCACGTCTAAGAAGCAGCATGTAGGTGCAGAACAGGTTTGAAACGCTTGATTAGATACGGGGGAAGTTGCAAAGCTCAGGTTTTCAAGGAGCTTAAAGTGCAGTGCTGAATTTGGGACCTACTCTCTGCAAGAAAGCGGGGGAGGTATTCATGCCAACCAGGTGAGGAAGTGCAGGGGAATATACCTACGGACTCTTATCACTGTAAAATTAATGTGCTTAAATCCTCTGAGCAGCTTTGCGATCGCAGGGCAGCATCTTCTAATAGAGCCTTTGGCCAGGGGAGGCCTTGAGAGGCTGAGAGAAACCCAGATGCACATCTGGAACAACAATCTTTCCCCTGGCTACACCAATCCCTTCTGGGGAATCGGGAAGCAAGTTCAAGGATGGTTGGGGCCCTTCAATACACCACAGTGCTTTTATCTAAGCAAAGCACATCCTCTGCCCATCCCACGGGCAGTATCGGGTACTAAATTTCCCAGCAGTCATGTAGCATCTGTCATTCTTAGCAGCCAGTCAATTTTTCTAGTGGGCCTTTTCATCCTTTCCGAGCACTTTAAAGTAAGACTCAGCCTTTTGTTGCAGTCAGATGTCCCTTCCAACCATTTCTAGGATTTATCTCATGTGCACTGCAGACGTGCTGTAGGCTCTGCTCCAAATCATGTTTCAAGGACCATTTGTTTTAGTCATTTCTGGGTTAGTCTGTACCTCCCCACACAGCCTAGTCCAGGCACTTGCTCTCCCAACACAAAAGCAACTCACTGTGCCAAAACACTGTCTTCTCCACCCCTTCTCTCCTGGGTGAACTCAATGTCCCCAAATCATTTAATCTTCCCACTTGGCTGTAGGATATAGCAGCTGCCTTTTCCAATGAAACTAAAGCCACTGGCAACCAAACCTTCATTCCTGGGAGAAACACCAAGAACAGTCCATCCGTCTGTTTCATGATCTTTTGAGGCTGTTTCTACCAAACAGTCAGAGACAGGACGTGGAAGGAAATGTGTTCTTCAGTCACAGGAAATTCAGGGGGCAGGCTTGAGAGGGGAAGTAACTCAGGGAGGGAAACTATAAAACATAAAATAATGAAGTGAAATGAAATGAAATGAAATGAAATAAAATAAAATAAATAAAATAAAATAAAATAAAATAAAATCAGATGCTCAATGCCAGAATCTGAGTGGCATTTATGAGTGTACAGGAAAATACCAGCATCTGTGTGGTCTCAATGTTTTGTGAGTGCAATAAAGCTAATATGGATTCAGTCCAACCTCTAAAATTCTGCCACAGCATGTTATTGCTAATTCTTGAAGATTAAAGCAGCCTCTGGCTCTCCCTCAGTGGCCCAGTATGTATTGCAGGCTGCCAGAAAATAAACAAGCAGTATTAATTGCCCTCTGTGGCAGTGTTTCTTCCAAGAATGGCTGGCAGTATCGTTGTAGCCATTGCAAGTTCTCGCCAATAGCCACAACTAAGAAGTGGATGGGTAATTGTGACCCCTTTTTTCTGGTTTCCTACATTCACCACAGGTGTATCACACCACAGTGAATTTGGTATTAAAGATATTAAGACTGCACCATATCAAATGTTTCTCTTCAGGCATTCATTATCTACAAGAAAAATACTGAACAAGGTATTCCAAGGTTAAACTTCACCAGTAACTGGCGGGGATTTAAATTCATTAAACAGTGGAATTAACACTGGAACCACAAGAGCCTTCTCCTTTCCTGGGCAAAGTTTTGACTGATGACAGGGTTTTCCAGTAAAGAAACTCAATGGACCTTCAATCTTGCCAGCTGAAGACTCTCTTAATTGTGAATCAACCTAGAGCTGCATTCCATGGAACTGGAGAGACAAATACAAACAAAGCATTCCACTCCATTTTAAGACTTTTTTTCTTTTTGTTTGTTTGGTTTTTTTTAAAATCAGTGCAGATAGCAGCTCTGATACAAGTTCTCAGCTTTGCCAGTCTTCTCCATAATACATTCCTTACAGGAAAACCCTAAGTGTGGTCTTGGATTCAGACTTTTTAATGCTTGTCCTCTTTCCAATACGTAGGGGAAACAACACATTTCCAAAGCTCCTTCAATATTTATATTTTAGAGTTAATAACTGGTGTGTGAGATCATTGCACACACCCAGCCTTTTCACTTTGAGGCTATTCATTTAAGTTATAATACAGAAAACATGTTTTGCAAACTGCATTGTTTCCAGGCCCAACGGTTATAATTGTTCACACTTTGCTTAGTATTTTACATATGTTTTCTCTGATCTTTAGATAAAGTGGCAAGAGGATGCATCAGGTGGTGTGGAATATTGACATAATTTTCTGATGACAGAAGAAGGGAGGCTTGCTAATGAGATCTGACAGCTCTGAGAAATTATGTGAGTAGAAGGGAGAATATGGATCAGAGTATTGAATTTCCATTGCATTTTACTTAAAATGTAAGGAAGAAAAAAGAAACTGCTGAGACACGTAAGCTGTTAATCATGGCTGACTACAGCACATGCGAAAATGTAAAAACACTGCTTTGCATTAGATTAAAAAAAAGGTGCGGCATTTCTCCAATGTAACCAAGAAAGTTGAGTAAATAACTCCTGGTGTACAGTATAGTCAAGAAGCTAGTGTTCACTAGGTTCTGTGAGAATGAACAGCATTACATTATTATCTTCCACTTAGGAGATACCTGTATATTCTGGAAAAAGGTTAATCAGGCCCTGTCCCTGGGAATTTCAGCCTAATCATATTTTATAGCTGCCTGTGGGGGACAACGGGGGACAACAGACACTGCAGATCCGATCAGCTCATTTCCTGGTCCTTTGGCTCTGTTTTTGGCTGTGCAAGTTTCTTGTCATTACCACTGGAGCTAGGATTTGAGCTGAGGGAAATATCTGGAATTCAGTGTTCATGAGTAACGTACAAAGTCTCTTTGATTTTCGGTAGTATGTCCTTTTCTCGATTCATGGCTTGAGACCAGTGGTCTAAGTAGAGAGAGGAAAAAAAGGAGGTTGTCATTCCAGCCTCAGCAGGAGCTGCTGCAGCGTACAAACACAGCAAGGCAACGGCTCCCAGCTCCGACTGTATTCTTCTCACAGCTGAGCATGTTCTGGCTTTGGAGATGATGGAGATCCAGCCCACTGGACATCACTGGCAGGACTGCAGAGGCACTGCGTTGCTCTGCCATACCCTGCTTCTGTGCAGAGCAGCCCACCTGGCTGAGGCCACGCAAGTGGTCAGAGTGCAGCCTTGAGACCTTCGACGGCCATGCCATTCATTCAGACATCGGCAGCGTGCCATGGTCCTATGGACTGGGAGCACTGCTTGGGAAGATTATTCACTGCAGGAGTGCCATGAGGATATTTGCAGCAGCAACTGCTTTAAGCATTTGTTATTTATGATGAGGGCACTGCAGGAAGGCAGCCACGGACTTCCTTGCAGCTGGAGTTTTCTCCAGTAGGAGAAATGAATCTCCTAAGTCAGAGGAAATGGTTTCTGGTTTCTGTTAGTTCAATTCTCAAACTCCCTCGAGATTTTAAAGAGAGTTACCTAAAATGCTCTTCTGTGAAGAGTCAGGTTCTCATACAGATGTTCACCCTTTCCCCTTCCCTCCTAATTTTTGTGGCTAAACCTTTGCTTAGAAGAGCAGGCAACCAGAAGGTACGTTACAAGTCCTCTCTTGTCTACATTGTTTATCATAATGGAGTCAGTGGTATTGGCAGATCCTCAGATGCCCCAAGGTTCTTCTTCTGTTAGAAGAACTGTTAGTTTTTTCCCTTTTCCCTTCCAGTGATACAATGGTTATATTATGGGACCAGGACTCAAAGGTTTGTTGCTGCAACATTTTGTCTGTATGACCTTGAGGAATGTAAGAAAGTGCTGAGTCACAAAATAACTCTTTTATTACTATTTGGGAAAAAACCAAAGGCAAATCCAAACCTTCCTTCTCCCAGATTTAATGAAATTAGGCAAAGGAGGACTTTATTCAGGTTCTTTTCAGGTCAAGAAAGACTTCTGGTTGGCCTGGTTTGGGAATGGAGTTAAAAGAATTAAGGTAGAATGCTGTTGTGGGGGATTTTAAAATGTTAAAATTGTAATATATTTATTTTAAAATCATAAAGGTATACACAGGCTCACATGCACAGTGTCTAGTAAGAAATTCTTATGTTTAAAAAGTAAAGCCTTTGAACTAAACCCAAATGTCTTGCAGCAAAAGTGAGAAGAATTTTTGTGTTCAGCAAAGGAAATATTTTGTGCGTTTTTCCTTAGTGGAAGCAGCACAAAGAACAATTCGTACTGAATTGAAGTTTTGTGGTGTCTCAACTTTGTTTAAAACACTTTGGAGAGTCCAAGTTTACACTGTCTGGTAAAAAATCTATTTTTTCAATCATTTAGCTGATGCAGTGTGGTCTCCTTTGAGGATGAAGAGCAGCCAGAGCAGTCAAAGAGCAATTGCCTTTAAGACAAGAACAGGCTTGATTCTTTCTTGAAAGGCCTCATCCCTCATTTATGGAAATACAGAACATTTCTTACTCACTTAGAAGAACTCTGGGCCTCAGAAGTCCTGTAAATAGCTTTTTGGTTTAATATCTAAACAAGGTGAATGAATACAACAATTCACACATTCAGTAACAAACCTCATTTGCAATGAAAAAGACTCCTAAAATGCAATTAAATACATTATTTTGACTCCAAGTGATGCAGGAAAGCTGCATTTAACCCATATATGCACCTGTGGCTGGATGGGCACCTCCAGTTATTACTTCTACTCACAAGAACCACTACCTTGGCTGAGCTTGGTATTCAGAAGCCGTTCTCCTGCCTAGAGCTGTTTGGGATTCATACAAAAGGAAACTGCAGCCATAAATTGCTTGATTCATTGGGTGTGCTCACAACATGAGTGGAGTGCACCAAGACCTGCAGCCACAGCCACCTTCATTTAAAGATAGTGGGAAGAGGCGAGCTACACAGTAACCCGGAGGTTATGGTACTTGCTCAAGTAGGAGAGTTGGCTTGTGGACCTTCTAGGATGATAGAGCCCGAGTCCACGGCTCTTGCTTCACAGGAGAGAGCCTAACCATCAAGTCATAGGACATTCTGAGTAAGGAGGACACTATCCCTTCTCGTTGAAATTGGGACACTCTGCAACCTGAATTTGAGATCCATGAGTCCAGAGAGAGAGCAATGAGGAGACCTACAGCTGGTAACTCAGCAGTGAGGGAGCTCTGCTTCTGAAGCAGGGCTTAGCTTTCAGGTGTTCAGTATCAAAACACTCGACTTTTTTTGTCTTTTGACCCTTCTACCTCATGAAAGAGAGCAAATCTTCCGGTAGTGCTGCTGCTTTGTAACAGAGACCAAAGTGTGCACTGACTGGAACTGGATTGAAGTGAAGAGCCGTTGCAAAGCTTTAAATGTAACATAGTTAGGCTCATAAAATTATCCTTTACCCCTCAAAAGTTTCCTTTCTACCCCCGCCCCCCCAAAGATTTCCATTTCCCTTTACTTTTGTAGACAAAAGTCTTAGTGACGGTTGCAGACCACCTATGTGATTTTCCTGCACTGGATAATTTAAAACTAGCCACATATCTAAGTCATCGTGAAGTGTCTAAGAATGTAAACATATAAAATTTGTGGATGCATTGTTCACTTACCATACAACATAGCCAAGCATTCCTCCCTGTTATTGCCGTCTTATTATTGGGAAAATGCCCAATCCTGCTCATTCTTACAACTCAGCAGGTTCTTTTAAGCCAAAAGAGTGTTTCAATGAGACATAAGCCGGCGAATTCACTTTTAAGTTTTTGTTAACTAATTTCATGTGACCTTGGCAACAAAATACCTGTTAAATAATTTCATATGACTATGATGATCAATGCAGAACCAAGATTTGCAGACAGTGAGCTGGTAGAAATTGCTGGACCTAAGGTTGAAACAAAGACGCTCATTCTTCTAGGAGAAAAAAAGGGATACTACTTTGCCATCCCTCTGGTTTTGCAATAAACTTTTCCATTTGTGCTGTGCTGTTTGCACTTCTGCACTGGTGATGAGTTAAATTCAACAGACAACAACAACAACATCCTGAACATTTCAAGCAATATTTTATTTTGGCTTAAGTCTATTGAAGTAGATAGTATTAAAGGTGAATGGATGGAAACGAGCTCAATGTGCTGAAGAATCAACTCCTTTGAAAGCAGTAAAGAAACAGAAATTGCCATTAGAAGTACTTTAGTAGCAGGCTGGAAGGAGCATTACAGAGACACACAGAACAAATGGAGAGCTCATTAGAGGCTGAGTGCAGTGAGCCAAGCCGATAGGCTGGCTAGGTATTTCTAGCTCCAGCTCCTGATCTTTAGTCATTCAGGGTACCAGAAGGGTGACTTTTCTGAAGTTGCTTCTATTTTGCTAAAGGATCAGCAAGCTGAGTCAAATTAGCAGATCTTAGTAGGAAGAAAGTCCACAAGCAAATCCCCATTACATCTGCTCAACCAACAAAGCACTTGATACAAGCTGCCTTTACAAAGAAGTGACACCACTTCTGCTATACAGCTTCGACCAGAACAATTATGACTACCTAATTTGACTTTGCATCAGTAATTTCTCATTGTGTCTATGTTCACAGCCACCCACACATTGCTACCTCCAACAAGACAGTAGCGACAGAGAAGTTCTTTCTAGCCTTGGGGCTGTTTCAAAGACTCGAGTAGCGAGGAACTGATCTGCACTGCCTAGACAGAATTTGGCTTGGGATCTTGGCAAGGAGAAATATCATAAACCCACAATACAGGTTTGGGTGATCTGTAAGTAAAAAATTTGCATTTTGTCATGTAGTTTATTCACTGTACTGGTCATTCAGGAAAGGGCGTAGATTAGAATCACTAACTCATTCCTCAGTTCCTCTTAACAGAAGCTGTTGTTTCTCAGCTTATGTATAAAGTAAGCTTTCAGGCTAGAACTGATATGTCTTGGTTTAGTTTCACCCTGTTACATTTCTCAGGGCTAAACTAGGGACTGCAGGAGTCCAGCAATAGCTCTCCTTCAGCGGTGAGAATAAGAGAAGCCTTGGCACCAAAACATCCATCAAAACAGAATTCAGTGATGACAAACATAAAGGGATCCATTATCTGCTTTCCTGTATATATTACAGACCTTGGACCTCCCTGGTTTTCAAGATCAGAGAGACTAAAATATGTGGCAGGATATGAGGCCGTAAGTACTACTCAAATTCTCCATGTAGCAATGAAGTAGGGCTGAGGCAGTACCGAATTTTCTGCCAGCTTCCTGCGCAGGTGTGCTTTTCACCCTGGCTAAAGGACATAACATTTGCTTAACTCCTGACAATTGTGGAATGCATTGCTAACCTCACCACAGCCTGCCACAAATGAGAACGGCAACCTACGGCAGCATGACAAACCTTCCTCCGTGTCTAGCTTAGAGCCTTCTACTCCTTCCAGCCACATGCAGCCTGGCAATCATTCAGTCCCTTACTGTCCCTCACCTGCTTTTTGTGAAAACAATATAATTTCCATTACTGGCATCCAAAACCCAACGTTATAAATATAAAAATCAGACGGCTATTCCCTGTTTCTTTATGGGATTTTCCAAGATTGTCTTGGATATATTTAGTATTCATGTGTAATGAGTCAGAGTGTCCACCTGTGGTCTCCATAAACCGATTTTGTAAATAGCATTGACTGATGTGACTCAAAAAAAAAAAAAAAAAAAAAAAAAAAAAAAGGCCAGTTTCTGTTTTCCAGTTTTAGTCTGAATTCAAACACTGTCTGCAGTTCCAAGAACTCTGTGGGTTTCATGCTCTGGGTCAGTGGGTGTGGAATACTGGAAAAGGCACACTCCATCCTGTCCCCTCGTCCTAGTGGGCTGTAGGTCTGTAGAAAGATGACTTTATTTTACAGCACAGCAAACCACCTTTTCATTTAGAAACTGTTTAATATGCAACCTGTAGATGAGGCCCTGGCATACATACTTTCCTGTGTCCATTCCTCACTTGGAGGTTGCTATTGAAAAACATTGAATTTTGATCCAGCACAAATGAATGCACAGAATGAGCTGTGGTCTGGTTTTTATAGGTGCCAAAAAGCATGGAAGGATGTAAGTCTCACTGACTTTTCAGTGACACTTTGAAGAATACAGGAGAACAACTTGACTTCAGTGTTAGTTATCTAAGCTCAACTTAGCCTCATGCTAATAGAGGTGGCCACACTGTGAATTGACACCTGAACTGCTTAGTTTGGACTGGAGTCACCTGTGCATGGTGTGAAGCCCTTTGGGGCTGCGGTACTTCTTGGTCTTCAGATAGCTGAACTGTGGGTCTGAAATGCTCCTGTGTGAATTGACAGGGAACTTCCAGGCCTTTTTGGTGCAAGGGAGAAGTTTGGGGCAGACATTAAAAGACTAGCAACACAGAAGAGGAGGCAGCTTGTGTCTTGTTAATAACCGAAGAGCCGTGTTAGCTGAAGCTTAGATTAACCCCTCTGGCAGATCAATATCTCAAGTTAAAAGGACCCTCATGCATAATGTAGGTATATAATATAGATTTAGGTCTAAAGTCAACTATAAAAGGATAACTGAAATCAGCTCTGCAATGTGGGCAAGCCCCATCTCTCCCTGAAATGGGAACTCAGGTTCCATTTTAAAGTTTGGCGTTTCTTAAGACGTTCTTAAGGCTTTTCTTCAGTTTTTGCTTTAAGATCTAGTTTCATCTGCATCCTTTGTAATCTTTGCACAAAATGAGCAACTAGACAGCTGTCCTATAGTTGCCAAAGGACAGTATAAAACCAGTTCAGATTAAGGTATTAAAAGGACACATACAAGCGCATAGGTACATGCATTAGAAGGCTGTAAATGTTCAAGAATAACCAAGGAAATAAAGTAAGAGGATATGCTTGTGGAGTGCTTAGTCTGTTGAATTTAGTGGAAGTTTTGGCAAAACCTAAAGGCAGGCTGGCCCCTTACTAAATAGAACTGAGTGAAATAATTCCTGATTATGGCAATATCAGCTGTGTGTTTCTTTTAGGTTTTACGTGAAGTGTGTTTTGTTTGGGGCTTAGAAAGAGACCCCTAACTCACAGCACGTGTATCAAAAGGTCCATTAAGACTCACAGAACTTTTGAATCTGCTCTGAGTTGCAACCTTAATAACACTGCTTCATTCTCCTTCACCAAAATTTTATGAAATTTACAGTTGGCATGTTTTCATTATGAAAGTCAGGAAGTCTAGTACCTTGAAGGATTTTTACATTAATGCTTCAGAAACACTTGAATCTGGAGCTCAAAGCAAACTTCAAGGCTTGCAAAACCACTTAGGTTGGAATGTATAATACCATAAAAGTCATGTATAATACAATAAAAGGCAATAGTCTGCATGGCTCTTTGCCAACTGAAACCACCAAGCACCACACAGATCGATTAGGACATGATTCTACCAGGTGCCAACGTGTCTTGTGAGTCACTGTGTACTCTCAGCTCTTTGAAATCAACAGAACCAAGTCAAAAGATACTCAGTACTTACTGAGATCAGGTTTCTACAAAATCAGTACAAGAGTGTTTTCTGCTATAGGCTTTGAATAGAAGAAGAAACTCAAAACACCCACTCTCAGACATCAAAACTAATAACGTTACCAAGGAACCAGCATTTCTCATATTGTAATGAATGCAAAGCAAGCAGCTGAGCTAGCAGATAATGTGAGGCAAGTTAATTTGGAATTACAGCAGCATTTGATAGAAAGGCAATGGCTAAAGTTCTATCAGCTTTTCCATTATAAGCCACCATAAAAATCTGTGGAAAGCAGATATTTGGTGTGTGGTTTCTGAGCCTCAGAGTCATTCCAAAATTTGCATTTGATTAAGTAGTTTCCACTGAAAAGAAATCAAATCAGTTATTATTATGCCATTCTAGATAAAAATTCAACTGAAGTTTTGGAGAATTAAGTTTATTTGTGCTTTTATTACCTAGCAAACTTTAGTCCTTAACATTAATTGCAATGCTTGTTATTCCATAACTGTATGAAAGAACTTCCTTATTTTAAAAATAACCTGCAAAGGAGTAGAGTAATTGCTCATTCTTTATGAGTATGTGATAAGTGCTCCTGATGTAGATACATGTGGCTGACAATTTGCTGGTAGTGTTAAAATATGCACTAGAAATAAAATGTAACTGACTCAAGCCAAGTATGTCTTCTATGTGGGAATGGCGTCTTCTGCCTATTGTACTTCGTGCTTTTTGCTGCCTGTGATGCTATGTAAAGATTATTTTTATTTACTGGCATAGCACAAATTTCCAGTGTTCCTCAGGCTAGCAGTATTCTTATTTGGATACGAACCCCAGTAGGTTGGGCACTTACCAAACAGGAAAGGCAGTTCAGCTTTTGTTTCAACGGTGCCACAAGCTAAAAGGCACAACACAGAAGCAGCAACTCAGAAACCACTGAAATCTAGCCAGGTCCCCTTGGGCATCAAGCAAAGCCAGTCACCCCTAGAAACACAGCAGCTATTATAACAGTGCCAGCAACATGACACAGACCAAGGGGAAGGAAGTACAGAAGAAAGAACCATAGGCAATTAAAGCAACCAGAACTTTAAGGTAATTACCCAGTTTGTAGTATAGCCAAAAGCCAGGATAGATGCTGCTATTCTTGTGACAAGTGTCATCCAATATTTTACAGCACAGAGCAGTCAGGACTCGGAGCCTCAGTGCTGGGATTTACCTGCAGGAGAGCACCCCAGCAGGGCATGAGTGACTCAGGGTGGAGAATGACATCTTCTGAATCACAGTGCCACTTCCTGTGGCACTTTGTTTTTCCTTCCAGGATTCCCCTGGCTGCCTGATACTAGGTAGGTTGTAAGATCTTGGGAAAGCTGAATACATCTAAGGTCTCGGATCAAGTTTGTGCCTGGTGCAATACAGTCAGCATTGCTGGCTTTGCCCCCATTAATTTTCTCTAGTCCTTATAAAGGTAGGAATGGTAGGTCTAATTTTAAAATATGCCCTTGTTTTTGTTAAGCGTTGCTTAGCCTTCCTGTTCCATAGTCATTTAAGGAGCAGACAGTGTTTCCATTACAAACTCCTTTTTCAGGGATTTATCATTGCAATAAAAACATGTTCTTATGGCAGAAATATACTCTCTGCACAGATTTTCTGGTGAAAGAAGGTGAGTTTAAGTGTCAAAAATTGCTATACCAGAGCAGGACACAAGAAAAAGGACTAAGGAACTTGATTCTGAAAAGAATGCCAAATTCTTGGCTTTAAGCACCTGAGGAATTTCATTGAATTCCAGAGCTTTGTTTACATTTTTAAGAAGCAAGCACAGGGACCAGAGTAATTAATAGTTGTTAAAACCAATTAATAAGCAAAAAAAATAAATAAATAGACACCATACATATGCCTAGCATTCATGCAAGAGCCACATCTGCCCATAGAAGAAAGGATGAAGATCACAATCCTAATACAGAAAATAGTGCTATCTCAGTTGTGTAATGAATTTCAGGTGTGCTTTGTACCCTCAGCTATTGTTCAGTTTAACTATAAGAAACTCAAGCTGTTAAGAAAGACGATTGTCTCCTACCCTCTGAAGGAGTTAGGTTTGATAATGCAGTAAGTCTTATGCATCTTCCTTCTACCTGCTCATAATATCTTTCTTACATAGATACAATAGGAAAAATTAATATATATTACAGTTATTGGAAGAAGACTAATGTGTGACAAAGGAATGATGTTTCTGTCGATAACCAATCCTTCTGCTGAGTCTAGAACTCGAATCGAGCATTTCAGCAGTAGAAATTGTTCCTTCTCTCATTAACATGCTCAGAAAATGGTAACTCTTTTGTCAAAAGTATTTCCCTGCACAAATCTAACAGAACCACATCTGCATGATCCTGTGATGCAGGTAAAGGCAGACTTAAAATAAAGCCTGAAACTATTGTCTTCTGATACATAGAGCTACTTACTAGCACAAATTTTACTGTGATTGTATTATGTTAAAGGAAGAGCTGAAACTCTTACTTATTAAGAGGATAGTTGCAATCCTAATTTTATATATAATGGATAG
>JANHGO010000063.1:20329376-20352737 GCA_024606505.1 Aquila spilogaster | reverse complement strand
GTGTTATGTATTAGTAGCATGAACAGGAAGCAGCTGGCGTCCTGTTCAGAAAACAATCTCAGTTTTTATTGCAGAGAGCAATATTGAAAAAACATTGCGTGTGCGTGAGGGGCCTAATCCTTAAAACTGTGGGAGTTGAGATACTGTCCCTTTTCATTGACCGTTCTGAACTATTTGTGTCGATTTGTCTCTCTTCACAGAAAGCTCTTCTGGTGTCAGTCCTTTGGAATACAGAGAAAAGTAGCTCAAGCCCTGAAATGGCTCTTTTGCACCTGTCTGCCACTTCATCCATCTGGTGAGTATGTTCAGTTGTATAGTGATTTTCTCTTTTATTAGATGGCATATCTTTTTGGTCAGCATCAGTGAAAACTTTTCCTATTCTACGCACTAGGTAACATTAAGACTGTTAGGTATGGTTACTGTTTTGTGGGTTCTTAGATTCACCGTTTCCTCATAATTTTGTAAAAATATCAGAAAGGTTTGTTGATAGCTCAAGAACTAGCAGCTAAGAAATGCATTTGAATGTGTCTGCAAAGCTAGTGAAAATAATGTGTACTTAATACCATTCTTCCTTGAGGATTTTGGAATGTACGACGACTATCGTATACATTTCATGATATCTCTGTAAAGCAAACAGGTGTAGTGCCTGGGCAAGGAAGCTGAATCATAAAGGTCAGCCTTGTCTAGATCACGCATCTGAAGTGTAGTCATCCCAGTCTAGTTTCATCACCTTAGGCCCCTCTTGTAGCCAAATATTTTTCAGTTTCAGGGGATGATTCACCTCAGTTATCTCAGAACCTGCACCAAGATGAGAAGAAATGGAGGTCTCCATTGTCCAGAAATAGGGCACAAGGACACTTCATCACCCACATTTGGGCTCTAAAACCAGATGAGATGGAATGACTTGAGGAGTGTGTCCTGACAAGTTAGGAAAAACAGCAGCCAAAGATGAGAGAGCAGGCAAGGCTGAATTTTAATCCCGCTTTTATCACAATTGTCTGTTTGACCCAAGATAGGATCGCTTTCCATCATTATCACCTTTTTGCTTCTTTTCCTCCCACTCTTTGTCTGTTTTGAGCATTGAACAATTATTCAGTGTAGGAGACAGTCCCCCTTTCCTTCTAATGAAGAATGAATCCTGGTGTTTAACTCCTAGTAGAAAATATGATCCACATGGTTAGGATAGCCTGGTAAAAAACTCTTGTAAGTCATTGCTGTTTCAGTTGCATAAGTGACTTAAGCAATCAGCGAAGAAGGGATGAGAAGCCACTTATCATGTTTCTTAGATTACTACCCTAACTACTGGGCAAAACTTCAATTTACTCACTGGATTAATGAATAACCAATTATTGTGAAACACCACCAGAAGCAGATTGAGGAAGTTAATGCTTAGATTTACTGATGGTATGTTGTCAAGACATTTGCTTGAGAAATACAAGAATCATATTCAGGTCATGCTCTGACTGGTTCAGAACAGTGCCTGAAACCAAGTTAGCCTTCAGTACTGGTTGCCATTAGGCTACTGGGCTATTTTGTTGTCAACTCGAATATTAAAATAAAGAGTGTCTGGATATTCAGAATGCCTGCTTCAGTGTCTAGACCAGTCTCTTTGGAGAAAAGTGGCTTGGGTTCAAATTGTGATAAGTGAAAGACAGAACAGAACCAGTCTCATATGTCTCAGCAGATCCATAATTACTGCAAGAGAGTATGAAACTGGAGTGATAGATAACAGCATTATCAGCATCTAGCTCTAAAACCCCTTTTCCACTTGTCCAACACAAACACACATTTTGGGATTACTGAAATTACACTTTCTGGCATGCATTATATATTATTTCACCTGATCTTGATGTTTGAGGTAATCTGTCCACAACGACTACTGGATTTCTAATAATGGCAGCTTTATTAGGCAATGTATGAAGTATGGGAAAAAATGACTTGGAAACTATGCACTCCACATTTCATCCTTAGTCCTTTTGGATTCAGTAGAATATCCAAAATTATCCAAGATCTTAATTCTTCTACTTTCTTTAACAATATTTTTGTCAAATAATCTCTACCCTTTTGGCAGACTCATAATTGTTATTATTCTTCACCACTGCCTCTCTTTAGCTCGTGTCTGCCATATGAAGACGTGCTGTTTTACTAGCAAGGCATTTGTGCTAGAATATGGATTTAATAACAGAGTAAGTTTTATTTTTGACCTAATAACTAATGTTAGTTGAATGATGTCCAGGCCAGATATACTAACAACAGTACACCCTTTGTTTTTAACAATATCGCATTCTGTGTAAAGTTAGAAAAACTTCGTAACAAACAAAAAATCCCAACAAGCCAAACAACCAAATAAAAATTGAGGAACTTGATTCTAGTATAAGCCTTAGAAAATGTTCTCCATCTCCTTTCTTATTTAGAGATGTTAGGACAATATCTTGCCTTCAGAAAATGCTTGTTATCAAAAAATATGCACTACTTAGTTATTTCCTTGTCTGAAGTCACAATTCATGATGTCCATGTATGAGCCTTTTAAATGATTAAAAGTTACAAATAATGCACGCCCTTGTAAAAGGACAGACCCACTTCAGCTCCTTCTCCTGCACTCCCACATGAGTCTTCTGTCTTCTCACTGTCTTCTGCATGAGTAGTTTGTTAATTTATAGCCATAGTAGAATGACAACAATACACTCTGCTTGGTATAAATATGCAAAATGTTACTGTGTATGGAGCTAAGTTATTCTTTAAGCTTTGTTATGACAAAGCAAGCCAAAGTGAGCTCCTTGGTATAAGCAAAAAGGAACAGAGGTTTCAGAGAGGTTATAAGCTCAGAAGCTAGTGGCACCTGATCCTATCCTGGCATAAGGAGGAAATCAGTGTAAAGAGCCTCAGGGAGCATGAGGCAGAGGCAGATTAGGAGAGTGTGGAAATGGGAATTACCGTACTGCTGTGACAGTAATTTACCTGCATTGCTGTACCATAGGAAAAGAGGGTCTTCCTGTGTCTCTAAGAGGGCAAAGAGGGGTATTCGCTTGAGGCAGGGGTGGGACAAACTATGGGCTGCCTTTATCTTACTTCTTGGCTTTCAGCTGAAGCTTTCAAATATAGAGAAGCCCCTTATTTTAACAGGTTTAATGTTTCCTGGGGTCTATGTCTTAGTGGTTATGTCTGTTTTACCACAGAGGGGCTGGTGACAGAAAAGATGAGCCTGTAGACAAAAGAGGAAAACAGTACAGCATGCACAGAACACCCAATACATATCTGAAATTTGAAGAATTATTGACCACTCCCATTGCCATGGTAATCATATATATTAACACAAGCTTCAAACCTTAGTCTTTCTTATTCAATAGCTAAGAATTGAATAGAAGACATAAAGGCTGGTTAGTAGGATAATGGAAAAAGAGTACCCAAAGACTAAATGCAATCTGAAATCCATGTGCACATAAATCTTTCTCAAACAGAATCTAATCTTAATAGCAGGGAGAAGATTCCTGAATGTCATCATCCTATTTAGTAGAAGTGGTTTATTAGGCTCTTACTTTGTTATGTGCGTTGACTAACTGTTGATCTTTCCAGAACAACAGAACCATGACTTAGGCCTTACAATCACTCAGGAGTAGTGGTTTGAAAACTTAAGGAGGTGCATAAGTACAAAAATGTTGTAAATGGCAGGAAAATTATCCCATTTTTAGAAAAGAAATATGGTTGCTATTATTACTGCTTGTATAAAAGTCCAGTAGTTCTTTTCACAGTTTGTATAGGCATGTTACATTTCAGGTGTTTGCCCTGTCTGTCTTTCTGATACATAGTACATTATTTGCTTTAAGGTATATAAGTAGCAGTGATTCGTGGTGTGTGATAAATAGAAAAGTATGATTTTAAAAGGAAGAATCATATTTGAGTTCTATATGTAAAAATATAGATACTCTGTTATAAATTATAAGTTGCTGTTGTTGCTGCTTCTTGTTATGTTGAAAGACTATACAACCCAAACAACATTCAATGCATGCCATGTCCTTGAGTTATTAAAGGAGAAGCAGACAACCATATATCAGAGTGTCAGCATCAGCAACACCCAGTCAGTTAATCTCTAGCAGTCTCTGGTATAAGTTAGACTACCCTAGAAGTATATATGCAGTCTCTCTCTTTGAGTAGGGAGTTGAATATCAAGTATGAGCTTTCTGATGTAAAAGCAGGAAATGGGAACTGTGCTTTAAAGTCATTAACAATGACGCTGAAATGCTTTGGCTCATTTGGTTTACTGAGTGATGTCCATAGAAATGTTTAGCTGGACCATCTTTTAGTGACTCTGCAAAGATGTAATAAACCATGATATGATTTTCATGTTCTGTAAGGTGCAAGGACCTGTCTGTGAAAAGCAGGTGATTACCAGTCTATTCAGACTGGAATACTGGGTAAAGAGGGACTCTGATATCAGCTTCTAGTCAGTAACAAAGAGCTGGTCTAGGGATGTAGAAGGCTGGTAGATGCACATGCTTAGCAATTCCTCGTTTCCATTCAGAAAGGTATTCTATAGTAACAAGTCCTGTGAGAACAACTATAGCTTCTAGATGATTGCCTCTCACTCCTAAATCCCCCAGGAAGTTTCAGAGTCTCGGAATACATGAGGAGAATCATCCCAAGACATATAAGTTCTCTGCTTGGTACTCCCTAGGCAAAGAAGGAAGCAAACTTTGCTTTTGCTTAGATGAAGTTGAAAGAGCAGTTAAAAGAGAAGTTAAAAGATGTTGAGCAATATGACCAACTTTTCTCTAGTTGACTGCTTTCCCTGACATAGCTGTTTCCAGGATGTAAATGATGAGAAGCAAATGTAGCTAATTCTGTGTGCAGTAGATCAGTAGATCTGCTTTCACCAGTGACTTGTAGTGATCAATGAAATCATGGTAGATGGTCTACAGTGGAAATCTGAAACTATATTAAGAATTATTTTCCCTATTACCTTCAAGTTTTAAGAATGCAGAACAATGTTGTTTAATTTGAATGACAGCAGTGGCTGATTGGTCCTAAATGTTTGGGAGCCTGCTGCTGAAGGGCAGTATATCTCAGTGATGTGCTGCTCTCTGTATCCTTTGTGCTTGAGACAGAATTCATTGTAAGTCTGTGTACACTGGATACATCTATGTAATTATGAATACTGGAGAACTTCCCCAGTTACTACTTCACACTTGAGAACAGTGACATCCACCAGTAAGGAAGAGGTGACAAACTTTCTCTTCTTTTTTAAAAGGTATGTAGAAACCATGTTGGTGAGCAGTTACTTCAACAGTTTTATTAATAATTTTTTTTTGTTTTTCTCATAACTAGGAAGAGATATTTGACATTGAGGGGTCACCAGCAGGGACAAGGAGGTGATTGTCCTTCTCTACTCTGCCCTTGTGAGGCCCCATCCAAAGCACTGCATCCAGGTCTCGGGCCCCCCATACAGGAAAGTTGTGGGGCTGTTGGAGAGGGTTCAGAGGAGAGCCACAAAGATGATCAGAGGGCTGAAGCACAATGGGGGACAAGGGGGAATGGTTTTAAGCTCAAGGAGGGAAGGTTTAGATCAGATGTCAGGGGGAAGTTCTTTACAGAGAGAGTGGGGAGTTGCTGGAACAGGCTGCCCAGAGAGGCTGTGGATGCTCTGTCCCTGGAGGTGTTCAAGACCAGGTTGGATGGGGCCCTGTGCAACCTGGTCTAGTACCAGATCTGGAGGCTGGTGGCCCTGCCTGTGGCAGGGGGGTTGGAACTTGGTGATCCTTGGGGCCCCTTCCAACCCAAGCCATACTATGATTCTATGGTCTACAAGAAAAGTATTACACAAGGTACCCCAACTAAACTTTGCAGTAACTGAGGATTCAATTTCATTTAACAGTGGAAGTTGCACTGGAATCACAACAGCCCTCTCCTTTTCTGAGCAAAGATTTGACTAATGACAGGATTTTCCAGTAAAGAAACTCAATGGAGCTTTAATCTTTTAGTTGAAAACTCTTAATTGTGAAACATCTGAGAACTACATTCCAGGGAACTAGAGAGAAAATGAAATAAAAATGATGCATTTCATTCCATTGTAAGAATTTGTGTGTTTTTTTCCAATTTGTTTGTGATATATTTTTTTAATCAGCTCTGGTATCAGTTCACGTAGAAGTTCTCAGCTTTTACAATTTTCTAATATATTTCTTATGGGAAAATTGTAAATGTGGTCTTGGATTCAGACTTATTTATGATTCTGTTGTTTCCAGTACCCAAGAGAAACAACCCATTTCCAAAGTCCCTTCAATATTTATATTTTAGAGGTAATAACTTGTATGTGAGATCACTGAGTACGCCTAGCCTTTTCACTTTGGGGCCATTCACATAAATTATAATAAGGAAAACATGTTTTGCAAACTGCACTGTTTCCAGGCCCAACAGTTATTATAATGGTTCGTGCTTTGGTTAGTACATTATGTGGGTTTTCTCTGATCTTTAGGTAAAGTGGCAAGAGGAGGCAGCAGGTGGTGTGGAATATTGACATAATTTTCTGATGGCGGTGGAAGGGAAGCTTGCAAATGAGATCTGACAGCTCTGAAAAGTTATGTGGGTAGAAGTGAGAATACAATATGGATCAGTGTATTGAATTTCCATTGCATTTTATTAAAATATAAGGAAGTAAAAAGAAACTGATGAGATACATAAGCTGTTATTCACTGTGGACTACAGCTCATGCAAAAATACAAAAAAAAACTTGCTTTGGAATAGATTAAAGGAAAGGTGTAGCATTTCCCTAATGTAACCAGTAATCTTGAGTAAATAACTTGTGTTGTATAATACACATAGAAAACTAGTGTTGAATTCTGTGAGAATGAAAAGCATTATGTTATCATATTTCACTTATGAGATACCTGTGTATTATGGAAAAGGTTAATCAGGCCCTGGGGATTTGAGCCTAGTGATATTTAATACCCACATCATGGAGACAGCAGGAGACAACAGACACCGCAGATCTGATCAGTTTGTTTCCTGGTCTTTAGCCTCTGGTTCTGGCCTCTCTGCTGTGCTAGCTTCATCATTAGTTCTGGAGCTCAGATTTGAGAGAAAGGAATTTTTGGGATTCGGCATTCATGAGTTCCATACACACTCTCTTTGCTTTTCAGTAGCAGTTCCTTTTCCCACTTGATGGCTTGGGACCAGTGGTAGAGAGAGAAGGAGAGGAGGGTGTCATTCCAGCCTCAGTAGGAGCTACAGCCTCATACAAAACAGCAGGGAAGCAGCTCCCAGCTTGTTCTATATTCTTGATGCTGCTGAGTACGTTTTGCCTTTGGAGACAATGACAAGGCCCAGCCTAGCAGAAATCTGCCCTGCAGGACCACAGAGGCACTGCTTTGCTCAGCCATCTCATGCATCTGTGTGGTGCAGCCCAGGCCGTGCCGGTGTCTGCATCGTGGCTGCCTGCCCATAGCCCTACACTGCCATGCGCTTCATTCAGACAATGGCACCATGCCACACTCCCATGGACATGGAGCACTTCTTGGGAAGATTATTCATCACAGCAGTTGCATGGGGATTTTCACAGCAGCAACTCCTTGACACATTTGTTGTTTAGAATGAGTGCACTGCAGGAGGGCAGCCACAGACTTCCTTGTGGCTGGAGTTTTCTCCTGTAGGACAAATGCATCTCTTCAATCAGAGGAAATGGTTTCTGGTTACTGCTCGTTTGATTCACAAACTTACATGAGCTTTTAAGAGAATTACCTGAAATGTTCTGCTGTGAACAGTTGGGTTCTCATACCCAAGCACATCCTTTCCCTTTCCTCTCTCATTTCTGTGGTTAAAACATTGCTTACAGGAGCAGGCAAGCAAGAGGTATATTACAAGTCCTCTCTTGTCTATCTTGTTGGTCAGAATAGAGTCAATAGATACTGGTAGATCCTGAGATGCTCTCGTGCTCTCCTTTTGTCAGAAAAACTGTTAACGGCATTTTCTTTTTTCCCTCCTATTGATACAGTGGCTATATTATAGGATGCGGACTCAGAGGTTTGGATCTGCAACATCTCAGTATAACTTTGTGCAAGTTAAGGAGGTGTTGAGTCATCAAAAAACTCTTTTCTTGCTAATGGCAAAACCCAGCCAAACTAACAAACAAATTCAAATGTTACCCTACCCGATTTAATTAAATGAGGCAAAGGATTCAGGTTCTTATATGATCAAGAAAGACTTCTGGTTAACCTCGTTAGAGTGGAGTTAAATGAATAAAAGTAGAACACAGTTGTGGTAAATTTTGAAGGATTTAAAGTGTAATATATTTATTTTAAAATCATAAACGTATACACAAGCTCAACATACACTGCGTCTAGCAAGAAATTATCATGGTTTAAAAAGTAAAGCCTTTGATATAAACCCAAAACTCTCGCAGCAAATGTGAGAAGAATGTTTGTGTTCAGCAAAGGAAATTCTTCATGTGTTTTTCCTTAGCTGAAACAGCACAGAGAACAATTCGTACTGACCTGAAGTTTTGTGGTGTCTCAACTTTGTTTAAAACACTTTGTAGAGTCCAACTTTACACCAACTGCTAAAGAATCTACTTTTTTTCAACAATTTAGCTGACACACAGTGTGGTCTCATTTGAAGGATGCAGAGCAGTCAGGGCAAGGAAAGAGCAACTGCCTCTAAGACATGAACAGACACATTAACCTCTTGAAAAGGCCTCAGCTCTTTTTTATTGAAATACAGTGTTTCTTACTCACTTAGATGAACTCTGGGTCTCAGAGGGCCTGTAAAATAGTTCCGCCTTTTTTTTTAATGTCTAAGAACATATTCAGTAACAAACCTCTTTGCAAAGAAGAAGAGCTCCTTTAATACCTAAAATGGAATAAAAAGCACCATTTTGAATCCTAGTGATCCAGGAAAGCTGTATTTAATCCATACACACACCTGTAATTGGCTGGGCAACTCCAGTTACTGCTTTTACTCACAAAAACCTCTACTTTGACTGAGATCAGCATTTAGAAGCCCTTGTCCTGCCTAAGGCTGTTTGGGATCTATAGAAAAGACAACTGCAGCCATAGATATCTGGATTCACTAGATACGCTCACAACACAAGTGGAGCGCACCGAGATCTGTGGTTACAGCTACCTTCACTTAAAGACAGCAGGAAGAAGTGAGCTGTACAGCAACCCAAAGATTTCCTTGCCCAAGTAGGAGAGTTGACCTGTGGCCCTTCTATAGGATGATAGAGAGTGAATCCATTGCTCTTGCTTTGCAGGAGAGAGCATAGCCATGGAGCCATGGGACACAGTGAGTGAGCAGTACCTTTTCCCTTCTTGTTGACTCAGGGATGCTCTGCAACCTGAATCCATGAGACCAGAGAGACAGCTGTGAGGAGACCTACAATTGGCAATAGAGCAGTTATGGAACTCTTCTTCTGAAGCAGAGCTTAGCTCTCAGGTGTTGAGTATCAAAACACTCAAGCTTTTTTGGTCTTTTGACCTTTTTACCTCATGAAAGTGAGTGAATCTTTGGTAGTGCTGCTTCTTTGTGATATAGACCAAAGTCTGCCCAGAATGGAGCTGCACTGAAATGAAGACATACTGCAAAGCTTTAAGTGAAACATGGGCTAACATAATTATTCTTCACCCCCTGAAAGTTTTCTTTCCACTTTCCTCCATAAAAAGACTTACATTTCCCTTTACTTTTGTTGGGGGGTACTTAGAAAGGCTTAACAGAAGGCTGCAGACCACCTATGTGATTTTCCTGCACAGAGTAACTTCAAACTAGCCTCGGATCTAAATCATTATTAGTTGCCTAAGAATATAAACATATAAAATTCGTGGATGCATTGTTAATTTACCCTACAACATAGCCAAGCATTCTTCCCTGTTATTGCTATCTTATTGTTGGGAAAATGCCCAATGCTACTCATTCTTACAACTCAGCGGGTTCTTTTAAGCCAAGAGTGTTTCAATGAGAGATGAGCTGACAAATTCACTTCTAAGTTTTTGTTAACTAATTTCATGTGACCTTGGCAATAAAATACTTATTAAATAATTTCATGTGACTATGATGATCAATGCAGAAATAAGATTTGCAGACAGTGGGCTGCTAGAAATTGCTGGGCCTAAGGCTGAAACAAAGGAGCTCATTCTTCTAGGGGGAAAAAAAAAAAGGACACTACTTTGCCATTCCTCTGGTTTTGCAATAAACTTTTCCATTTGTGCTGTGCTGTTTGTGTCTGGTGATGAATTAAATTCAACAGACAACAACAACAACATCCTGAGTATTTCAAAAAATATCTTAATTTATTTTAAGCCTATTGAAGTAGATAGTACTAATGGATGAAAAACGAGCATAAAATGCTGAAGAATGAACTCCTTTGAAAAGAAGTCAGGGAGCAGAAATTTTCAGTAGAAGTACTGTACTTGCGGACTGCAAGGAGCATTACGGAGACACAGAACAGATGCCGAGCTCATTAGAAACTGGCTACAGCAAGCCAGATGGACTAGTTGAGTATTTCCATCTCCTTCTCCTAAATTTTAGTCATTCAGGATACCAGAAGAGTGACTTCTCTGAAGCTGGGTCCAATTTGCTAAAAGGATCTGCTAGCTGAGCCAAATTAGCAGATCTCAGTAGGAAGACCATTGATATTTATCTGCTTTATGGTTTTGAATATAAGAATTACAACTAGCTAATTTGAGTTTGCATAGGCATTTTCTTATTGTGTCCATGTTTGTGGCCACCCACTTATTGCTTCTTTCAACAAGGCAGTAGTGACAGAGAAATTCTTTCTTGGGGCTGTTTCAAAGACTGGAGTAGTGAGGAACTGCTCTGCAATGTCTATAAAGAATTTGGCTGAGGATCTTGGTAATAAGAAATATCATAAACCCACAATATACTTTTGGGTGATCTATAAGTAAAAAAAAGTGCATTTTGGCATCTAGTTTATTTACTTTAGTGGTCATTCAGGAAACTGGGTAGATTAGAGTAATGAACGAACTCATTCCTCAGTTCGTTCCTCCTTACGTACGCTGTTTCTAAACTGACGTATAAAGTCAGCTTTCAGGCTAGAAATGCTATGTCTTGTTTCAGTTTCACCCTGTTGCATTTCTCAAAGCCAGCCTACGGATGGTAGGAAGTCCAGCAATAGCTCTACTCCAGCAGTGAGAATAAGAGAAGCCTCGGCACTAAAACATCCATCAAAACAGAAGTCAGTGATGACAAACATAAAGGGATCCATTATCTGCTTCCCTGTATATATTACAGACCTTGGACCTCCCTGGTTTTCAAGATCAGAGAGACTGAAATGTGTGGCAGGATATGAGGCTGAAAGTACTACTCAAATTCTCCATGTAGGACTCAGTAGGACTAGGGCAATACTGAATTTTATGCCAGCTTCATGGGCAGGTGTGCTTTTCACTCTGGCTAAAGGACACAACATTTGCTTAACTCCTGACAATTGTGGAATGCATTGCTAACCTCACCACAGCCTGCCGCAAGTGCGAATGGCAAACTACTACAGCATGACAAACCTTCCTCCGTGTCTAGCTTAGAGCCTTCTCCTTCCAGCCACATGCAGCCTGGCAATCATTCAGTCCCTTACTGTCCCTCACCTGCTTTTTGTGAAAACAATGTAATTTCCATTACTGGCATCCAAAACCCAAGGTTATAAATATAAAAATCAGACGGCTATTCCCTCTTTCTTTATGGGATTTTCCAAGATCGTCTTGGATATATTTAGTATTCATGTGTAATGAGTCAGAGTGTCCACCTGTGGTCTCCATAAACCAATTTTGTAAATAGCATTGACTGATGTGACTCAAAAAAAAAAAAAGAAGAAGAAGAAAAAAAAAGGCCTGTTGCTGTTTTCCAGTTTTAGTCTGAATTCAAACACTGTTTGCAGTTCCAAGAACTCTGTGGGTTTCATGCTCTAGGTCAGTGGGTGGAGAATACTGGAAAAGGCACACTCCATCCTGTCCCCTCGTTCCGGTGGGCTGTAGCTCTCAAAATGATGACTTTATTTTATAGCACAGTAAGCCACCTTTTCATTTAGAAACTGTTTAATATGCAACCTGTCAATGAGGTCCTGGCATACACCATTCCCTGCGTTTGTTCCTCACTTGGAGGTTGCTGTTGAAAAGTCTGAATTTTGCTTCAGCATTAATAAATGCACAAGAAGAGCTGTGGTCTGGTTTTTACAGGTGCTGAAGAGCACAAAAGCATTAAGTCTCACTGACATTTCAGCAACACTTTGAAGAACATGGGAGAATAACTTGACTTTGTTATTATGTTATCTAAGATGGGTTTAGCCCCTTGCTAACAGTAGTGGTCACCCTTTGAAGTGACACCTGAATTGCTTTCTTTGGATTGAAGTCATCTGTGCGTGGTGTGAAGCCCTGTGGGGCTACAGTACAAGCCCTCAGACTTCAGACATATGACTTGTAGGTCTGAAATGCTCCTGTGCAAGCTGAGAGGGAACTTCCATGCCTTTTTGTGCAAGAGAGAAGTTTTTGGAAAAACAGGAAAAGAACTGCAGCAAGGAAAAGGAGGCAGCTCGAGTCCTGTTAGTAACTAATGAGCTGTGATAACTGAAGCTTAGATTAGCCCCTCTGGCAATATGGATCAATATCTCAAGTTAAAAGCACCATCATGCATAATGTAGGGATATAATGTATGTTTGGGTTTATAGTAAACTATAAAAAGATATCTGAAATCAGCTCTGCAATGCAGACAATCCTCAGCTCCAGAAAAACATACCTGAAATGGGAACTCACGGTCCATTTTAAAGCATGACATTTCTTAAGACATTCTTAAGGCTTAAGTTCTTCCCTTAAGATATAGTTTCATCTGCATCCCTTATAATCTTTGCACAAACTGAGTACCTGGACAGCTGCCTCATAGTTGTGAAAGGGTAAGTTGCCAGTTTGGATGAAGTGGTTCAAAGGACCTGCATAAATGCGCAGGTACCTGCATTAAGAATCTGTAAATGATCAAAAAATAACTGAGGAATTGAAGTAAGATGATATGGTTGCTGAGTGCTTCAGTGTTCTGTTGACTTTAGTGGGAGTTCTGGCAAAAGCTAGACGCAGGCTGGCCCCTTACTGAAAAGAACTGAGTGAAACCATTTCTGATTGGGATCACACTGATTCTGCTTGCTTTAGGGTTTAGATGAAGTGTGCTGTGTTTGGGGTCTAGAAAGTGACTCCTAACTCACAGCACATGTATCAAAAGGACCATTAATATTGACAGAGCTTCTGAGTCTGCTCTGAATTGCAAACATAATGATACCGCATAGTTTTCTTCCACTGAAATTTGAGGAAATTTACAGTTTGTTTGCTTTCATTATGAAAGTCAAGACATGTGATACCTTGAGGAATTTTTACATTAATGCTTTAGACACACTTGAATTTGAAGCTCAAAGCAAGCTTCAAGGCTTGCGAAACCATTTAGCTTGGAATGTATAATACAATAAATGGCAATAGTTTGCATAAAGTTTTGCCAACTTGAAACCACCAAGCACCACACAGATTGATTAACAGCATGGTTCTGCCATGTGCCAACGTGTCTTGTGAGTCTCTGAGCGCTGTCAGCTCTTTCAGATCAACAGAGCCAAAAAGACACTCAGTACTTACTAAGATCAAGTCTCCAACAATGAGTAAATGATGTTTTCTGCAACATGTTTTGATTAGAAGAAGAATCTCAAAAAACCGACTCTCGGGCAGTAAAATTAATAAAATTACCAAAGAAACAGCGTTTTTCCACATCATAGTGAATGCAAAGCAAGCAGCTGAGCAAGCAGATAACATGAGTCACGGTAATTTGGAATTACAGCAGTATTTGATAGCGAGGCAATGGCTGAAGTTCTGTCAGCTTTTCCACTATGTCACCATAAAAACTGACTGAAAACAGATATTTGTTGTATATTTTCTGAGCCTCAGAGTCATTCTAAAATTTACATTTGATTAAGTAGTTTCCACTGAAAATAAATCAGTTATTATTACAGCCTTCTAGATAAAAAAATCAACTTAAGTTTAGCAGAATTATGTTTATTTGGGCTTTTATTACCTAGCAAACTTTGGTTCTTAACATTAACTGCAATGCTTATTTTTCCATATTTGTTACAAAAAGCTTTTTTATTTAAAAAATAAGCTGCAAAGGAGTGAAGTTACTGCTCATTCTCTATGACCATGTACTGAGTGTTCCTGAGGCAGATACACACGGCTAACAATTAGCTGGTAGTGCTTCAAGTATGTGCTAGAAATAAAGTATAATAACTGACTCAAGCCAAGTATATAGGAATGGAATCTTCTGCCTATTGTACTTTGTGCTCTTTGGTGCCTGTGGTGCTATGTATTATTTACTGGCACAGCACGTCTCCAGTGCACCTCAGGCTAATGGTATCCCTGCTTTGACAATAACCCCACCACTTTCCACCTCTGAAAGGCAGTTCAGTTTTTGTTTCAGTAGTGTCACAAGCTAAAAAGGAACGACTCAGAAGAAGCATCTCAGCACTCACTGAAATCTAGCCAGATCCCTTCGGGCACCAAGCAAAGCTCATCACCCCTAGAAATGCAGCAGCTATTGTAACTGTGCCAGCAGCATGACACAGAGTAAGAGGAAGGAAGCACAGAAGAAACAGCCATGGACAATTAGAGCAGCCAGGACATTAAGGTGATTACCCAGTTTGTAATATAACCGAAAACCAAGATAGATGCTGCTGTTCTTATGACAAATGTCATCCAACATTTCATGGCACGCAGAAGTCAGCACTCAGAGCCTCGGTGCTGAGACTCATCTGCAGGAGAGCAGGAGAACAGCCCAGCAGGGAAGCTGCCTGTTGTTGCACGACTGACTCAGGGTGAAGAATGTCATCTGCTGAATCACAAGTGCCACATCCTACGGCACTGTTTTTCTTTCCATGATTCCCTGACTGCCTGATACTAGTTAGATTGTAAGATCTTTGGAAAGCTGAATATAACTGAAGTCTCGGACCAAGTTTGTGATTGGTGCAATCCAGTCAGCACAGCTGGCTTTGCCTCTGGGTTAAAGCCGAACCATTAATTTCCTCTAGTCCATATAAAGGTAGGAATGGTAGATCTAATTTTAAAATATGCCCTTGTTTTTCATAAGCATTGCCTAGCATTCCTGTTTCATAGTCATTTAAGGAGCAGTCAGTGTTTCCATGACAAACTTTTCTCTCAGGGATTTATCATTTGCAATAACAACATATTCTAACAGCAGAAATATACTCTCTGCACGAATTCTATTGTGAAGGAAGATGAGTTTAACTGTCAAAAATTGCTGTACTCTCTCTAATGGAGGTCTTCTACCCTCTAATGGAGACTGGTTTGATAACACAATAAGTCTTATGCATCTTCCTTCTACTTGCTTACACAGATATAAGTGGAAAAAGTAATATATATTACAGTTATTGGAAGCAAACTAATCTGTGACAGAAACTGAACGACCTTTCTGTAGATAACTAAGCGTTCTGCTGAGGCTAGAACTCTAATCCAGCCTTTCGGCAGTAGAAATTGCTCCTTCTCTCATTAACACGCTCACAAAATGGGATCTATTTTGTCAAAAGTATTTCTCTAAACAAAGTTAAGAGAACTGCATCTGTATGATCCAGTGATACAAGTAGAAGCTGACTTAGAGGCTGAAACTATTAACTCCTCAGACACAGAGCAACTTACTAACACAGATTTTAGAGTGCTATAGCATAATAAAGAAGAGCAGAAACTCTTCATTACAGTTGCGATACTAATGGTATATCTAATGTAACAACATATTGATTCTTTCTACAGTAGCTACAAAAATTGTGTAAGACTTCTATAGGTGCTTAGGCATAACAGATGCACAATATTGCTTCAAGAAGAAACTAAGAGATGGTATACAAAACAAACAGTGACAAAATCATTCCCAATATTTTAACATTGTAATTATAAGCCTTGCAAGAAATAGAGAGAAACTGATAGAAAAGTGAAGAGAAGCCAATAAAAGAGAGAGATC
Organism: Aquila spilogaster; assembly: GCA_024606505.1. Lineage (NCBI taxonomy): Eukaryota > Metazoa > Chordata > Aves > Accipitriformes > Accipitridae > Aquila > Aquila spilogaster. The sequence goes on along the minus strand of JANHGO010000063.1, from coordinate 20,336,759 downwards.
GGTAGGCATCTTGAACCCATTTGTAGAGTTTATGCCTCTTAATTAAATTCTCTACTGCAGTTACCACAAACCCACATCAAATATTCCAAGAAACTGCCATGCCCAACAGACTTAGCTGTAGGCCAGCTGCATATGCCTGTGGAAATCAAAGAGGGAGGTTTTGGACAAGCAAGCCTACCAACTTTTTTCTTCTCCCCTATTGAATTGAGCTGTAGGTACTCATAAACAACAGCAGTCATAATCCAAAATAAAAATCCCACTTTCAACAGCATCCGTTAAAACTACATCTTGACAACAATTTTGTGGTTTTTTTTCCCCATGTGGTCCATTTCATCTATTGAAATAGCAGAATAATAACACTTCTAGCCAATGAAAATGCTACACCACGCTTTAATTAACCACTCAGGTGGTTTTAATATTTACACCCTGAGTGAAATGTAGTGAAGTGACTGCACAAGGTTTGCTCCCCTCAACCCTCCTCTTCACATTGCATCTGTCAGTTCTGGTACTTCAATCTCATTCCATAAATTCTTCCTAATGGGACCATTTTTAGTGTAAAATAGCTATATATCATGGAAAAAATGCTACATAACATGGCATGCTGAAACTTAACTTTATATTTTCTTCCTAAAAAGAGATATTACAGTTCTTCATATGTTGGAATGGCAATCTTCTTTGAAAGCTTTCTCCTGCTCAGTCACTAACCAAACAGCTCTCCGCATTCAATTTCAGCAGGCTTTGATCAACTTATGGAGACCTTACCGGAACGATCTTTTTCATATGTTTGGCCTGCAAGGCTAGAATTACCACAAGTTAGCTGTAGTGACTGGAAAATCACTTTGAATAAATGTACAAAAGAACCCTTAATATTTTCACACATGGAGACAAAAAGAAAGCTAACAAACACACAAAAACAGAAAAGCACGAACAAACCAACAAAGACACACAAAGCTGCAAACCACAGAGGTAGCCGTGCAGGTGAAGCTGTTGGACACACGGTATGAAGAATCAGGACGGGCACTGGGTGCTCTTAGAGCCAGGTGCTGTGTTGGGACTGAATCAGAGTTGACTCATTTTGTTTAACATCTAAGCTTGAGAGGCTGGAAGAGTACCAAGATGAAAAGAAAAACTACAGCCTTTATTGAAAATAATTTAAAAAAATACCACAGAGATCTTAATTTTCAGGAAAGATTTCTTGAGAAATTTACCTTGGAGCCAAATTCCCCTTTCTGCATCACACGCCTCTCTCTGTGGATTGCGAGTGGAAGAATATGCATGTCTGGGGAAAAGATATGAGGAATGTTGTTAACTTAGACCTTCTTGTCATGGAATTTATCTAAAGCTACTAGTCCTGTTGGACTCTCATTCCACTGGGCAGTCTGCTGACAGGTGTTCAAGGAAGTGGAGTCACTGAGGAATTTCTATAGGAGTTCTCCATAACAGTAAAAGACACCTTAATATCTAATCAATTTTTTCAGCTCCTTTTGTTCTAGCCAAGGGAAACCTGAACGTAACAGCAAAACATAATAAAACTGACAAGGAAGGGCTGTGTGTTCAAGGTTGAGCACATCAACCCATCCTTGACAGTCTGTGAAATCAGCCAGCTGTGAAGCTGGACTGACTATTAAAAGGTTTTATTTCCCCAAATTAAGTAGAAGGAGATGTTGCAGGCTTCCCACCTGCCCTTCCCAAGGGAATTTCTCTTCAGAGCAAACTTCACTTTAAATTCTGGCTTAGTAATAGGTCTTAGAGAGGCTTTATGCATGTGCTACCTATTACAGAGGCTGAAAGTAGTGCTACTTCTCCTACAAGAGCTGCTTTGAAGAGTAAGGCAAGAATCTGGGTCAAGCCTCATCCCTTTTACACTACAGAAGTACAATAGCCTGTGTGCTTTGTGTGTTCTGCAACCAATCTCAGGACTGGATGTATCCCCAAGATAACAAAGTGCTGCACTCATTTTGCTGAAACAAATCCAAAGTAACAAATAAACCAGCTGAGGATACAAACCACTCCTAACAATTTTCTCCATGTGGGTGCTAGGCTTTTTTCTTTGATACTCAAAATGGTGCTTAGTCACATTTAGTCTGAAAATGACATCAAGTGCCATTCTGTTTCAGATTAAAAAAAATCTCATAGTAATATCTTCTCAAAACTCAAGTCACTTTCAACCACTTTTAGTTTATAGATACAAACAACAGGAATTCACATGCCTTCGGGCACTTGCAGCAAAAAGCTTTTGCTCTTTGTAAGGGGTCAGCACACTCAGATGCAGCAAAGTGCTGTTGATGCAGAAAACTTTGTCATACTTAGTCAGTGTGTTACAACGGAGAAGAGCCATTTGGGAAGGGCTCTGTCTTAACAATTCAACTGCATTTCTTCACCTCCGCTGGCATTGCAATACAAAAAAGTCAGCAAACGATTCTTTGCAGAAAAAGAAAATAAATGAGAGCTGAGAACTTGCAGGATATTATTATTAGATTCACCTCAGACATTCACATGGAGGAAAGGGAGAGTCTGCAATAAAAGCCTACCCCATAAGTAAACAAAACACTCAATGTGCAGATCTGCAGCCGGTCACTAACCAGAGCAAAAGCAAGGTGCCAAGCCTCAGCTCAGCAGCCTGCTGCAAGACTCCAAATCATAATAATTTAGAAGTGTCTATAATATTTGCACTTTATTCTGTCTGAAGTTGTTTTCTAAGAGTTCTTCATAAGTTGTTTTGGGTTCTGGAGGGGTTCTCTTCCAATTGATTTTAAAATACCTGCCAGTTTTCTTACAATTCTACTCCACTGTTAAGTACAAAGGCTGAATTTCCAGGTACAACCCACACATTACTGGCTTTTCTCATTCGTGTGCCTTGAAGTTTGTAATAGCCTTTGGTTTAGTTACTTGAAAAGTGATGACAGGTGCATATGAATGGATGAACTGATACACTAGTGCAGTAATGTTGCATTGGAAACCCACAATCCATTCACATTGCTGATCCTTTAAGACTATTGGAATACAAAGGAATTTTTCTATATTGTTTATTACCTACCAAAAAAAGAGCATTAATAGATTGCAACATTCGCAAAATCAAACTTTCAGAAATTAGGAAATCATACGTTCCTGTTTGACCCAAAAGCCTTAATTCTGACATTTTTAATTGAAGCTAGGAATAAAATGGAGAAGTTGCAGAATGAAGGATACTTGGGAAAGCCCAAATTTCGTACTTCCTAATTTCAAAGTGTTGATTTTGTAACCAGACTGAACTTAATCAGGGCCCCTGGGAAGACAGAGTCCACAGTGAAGGCAATTGAAGATCGCACCAGAACACGCAAACACGACACTAAATTTAAGCTGGCTAGACAGACAAATATCTGGCATTTCCCAAATTCAAAGCACTTCATTTTCCACTTGTAGAAAGAAAAAAATAAAGGAAGTGTGAGTTTCAAGTGTGTATTGCTAATTTATATTTTAAAGAAAGCCTACGCTCACCCACTTCTTCTACACCAATGGGATTTCAGTTCTGACTGCTTGTGATTGCTCCACAGAAGCCAGCTGATGGAGAAAGCAGGTTAGCAGTCTCAGCTACCAGCCACGCACACTGTGTGGAGAGAGCTGCTGCAAGAGGGGTCCTGCAGCAGGGCAGAGGAGGAAGCTCATCCCACAGCTGTTCCAGCATCCCTGCAGCTGCTGGCTCACCCTGTCGCGCTGCACTGGCAGCAATAGAGCTACAGACACACTGGTTGTGGTGCTCCCAAGCTGTCACAGTTTTCCTCAGCTCTACTGGATCTCTGGAAAGCTTAAGATCTCTGGAAAAACAGTTCTGTGAGACAAAAGAATGTAATTTTTTCTACATTTAGAGCTCCCTCCTTTTTCTTCTGCCACATTTGTATGTGCACACCCTTCACATAACTATTTCAAAGGCCTGTTGGAAGCCAAAAAGATGTTAGAACTTCCCAGGATGGAGTAACAAGAACTTTTTGTACCAAAATGGGTCAAGGCTCCCAGATGAGCAGGTAGCACAGCTGCCACCTCAATGATTAAAGCAGCATTAGGTACAGCCTACTTCAGTGCACTGGGTTCAATGAAAATTTCCTCCTGCTTTTTATCCCTTCCTCCAGTGAACACCCACGTATGGGGTGGCCACTGCTGGTCCAGATTATCCCAATAAAAATGCTACCTCTGACTTCAGGATGACAGGAACCCTAGGCAACTCTGTTATCCAGCCTTCCTGAATGAATCAGAATTTTAAATGCGCAAATGAGTGCTGAACATCTGCCACAGCTTTTACAGGAAGGAAAAAAGAATAATGCCATCATAATAGCACATTTCTCTCTCAAGAAGCTTTGATGTCAGGAAACGAAGCACCCAAGTACAACTGTTTTTCTAACTTGTTCATCTCTGGGGATTGCCAGAAGGGGGTCTTTTTTGTCTCATAGGCCACTACAAAGTTTAGAAATGGAGAACAAGTGGTCGTCCACGTGACTGTTCTGTGAAAGCTCTGGATTTTCCAAGTGCAAGTTTACAGTTACATCTTTATTCATTTTTCCAGTCAGTGAGTATTGCAAAAATAAAGGACAGAAAAACAGAGGCTATGCTAATAGTTCCCAAGTGACTGTCAACTGCATCATGCCCTTTTGGTGTCTGATGCAGATGATGCCAGGTTCTCTCAGGAAGCTAAGGAGGACACAATCCTTAGACAAAGAGTTGTGGAATTATGTAGAAGACAACAATCCGTAAAATCATTATCTATAAAGCCATATCAGCTACTGGTTTTTAAGGAGTTCTTTGAATTACAGGTAGCTTTCAGCATGTTCTCCCACAGACACCAACTCTAAGAGGCATAAGGAACTGTCGACATATCTGAAAAGCCCTTAGGTGAGCAACTACATCTATCACTTTCAAACTGAAGAAACTACCAGATTTTTGATCTTCTGTCAGACATATTCTGTAGTTGAGGATTGACATTTAGACTGTTTTTCCTTTTAATTAGATTTTCTGTCTTAAGAAAAATAAATGAAATTAGTAAAATTCTGTGGAATTGACTAAAGACTGAGAATGATGGCCTATTTTACAGCTCTGCAGCATGATTCACTGAACTGAACAATGCCACAGGTAGTCTTCAAGTGGTGGAACAAATTCCATTGCTTCCTTGTTGGGATGTTGATATTAGATAAACTGTTCATAAACATTAAATGTAACAAGCCTTCTTTGTGATTTCTCCTTCTGCAAACTTCAGAAACTTCAGCACCAAACATAATACAGATTGATGAGCCATGACAAACTGAAAACATTAAAGGACACAAAATTGAACTGCTGGATTGTCTTCTGCTTAAATCTCGCTATCTTTATAGATGATTTCTTTTTTGAATGCAGCCTGTATTCTTTTTTCTGCTTTCCAAAGTAAGCAAAAGGCAATCACTTGGAATGGAAGGATCTTTGGTAAGTCCATGCTTATGTTCTTCTGTATATACCTTTTCACACTGTGAGTCTATGCCTTTCTGTAGAAGTGAACCAGGTAAAGAGGGGGACTGAGCTCTATGCATTTACGCATACTCTGCGTACTCTCGTACTATACATTACGAATACTCTGTTTTCCATGCTATAAAATTCACAAGGATTTAGTCCAAAGCTGAGAAACACTGATGTGAGTTTGTGTGTTTCTCCATCACAGATCTTTAACTCTTCATTGTTGTTCTGAGTGTGCACCTTCAAAACTCCTTCTCTGGAGTTTTAATTCTTCATTCAAAGACCCACTGGAGTGGGTCTCTCTACCTGATCTCCACAGAAGGGCAGCTTGGGATATTCTCTGTTGCTCTCATCTCTTTTCCAATTTCACCATGCATCTTTCTCAAACCTCATGTCACGTGTAACAAAGTGGGACTAAAAGAGCTATCTGGCTTTACTATTGTCATTCATCATGGAATTTATGTTTCCCCCAGAGAGAGGTACAAAGTCAAACACTTTACAGAAATCCATTACAATTAATGCTCCACTCTCCAGAGATATGAGGTACCACAGAGAAAGGAAAAACACAGACAAAACTCGTTCTGGACCTGAACTTTTCTTGGGAGTAATTGCACAAGCAATACTGTGGCGTTGAGCTTGAACTCTTTAGCTCTTCTGGACCCAAACTGACTTACACAGAATTACCTTAGCTCTCTCCTTAGCCAGTGCACTGGCTGTTCTGCAAACCAAATCACCTTCTCATGTGTGATGGGGAAATGACTCTATCCTTTATCAAACTGGATGTCTCATCAAAAAGGATATTCAGGCAAAATGTTGAGGTTTGGTTCCAAATAATTGAGCTCAGTTTTTCTCGGCCAAGACTTTACAGAACATCAAAAAAAACAACCAAAGTCACTAAGAACACCCAGCCAACATCTCAGCCACCCCCTTCCATGAAAAACAGTGGTGATACTAAAGCCACCAACTTAAATAGCTGTGGAGTTTGTCAAGAATGCTATATGCTGCAACAAGATAAGATCACTGGACCTCAGGATTGCTATCTAGTGTAAAGGAGTAAACCTAGGAACATGCATTGCTGTGTGCCAAAAAAGTTCACTGCTGAAAACTGCAGTACTTCGGGATGAAAGTTGCTCTCCGTGATGCACTGTGTCATCAATCAGCTTTTAGGATACAAGATACAGAACTGTTTGGCATTTGGGCCTAAAACTGATAGAACGTTAAGGATACTTTAATCTTATTTAAACAGCCATACATATTAAGTATGCTCAAGTAAATATACAGTGGAATGCACAGTGAAAGAACTAGCAGGTTATAAAATTAGCATAACTGGGCCCCAGAGCAAGTTAGTTGGTGCATTTTCGCTCACTGGAAGTACTTAAATAAAAATTATACACTTTTGTACACGAAACTTCCCAGCATCACCTGCAGTTGTGAGCAGGAGTCACTCAGTGACATTCCAAGGCTTCTGTTACGTAGGAGGCCAGTGGGGATCATCATAATGATCCCTTCTTGTTTTAAAAGCTCAGAGTGCTATATGTAATCCCTGTAATTAATCTAACTCCATAGGCTTCTATTTACCAGTCCGTTATTTTGGCTGTCTGTATCAGGTGAAATAACTAGTTGCAGCCAGTCAGAGTTTATTGAAAATAGGGAATTACTATTTGGAGCAAAGTCTGTTTCTAAAAAGCCTGCTGTATAAGTCTCTGCTCTCTGGAAACACCGAAGTTGATCTCTATGACACATCCTATTTGCTGAAAGTTTACGGTAGATTGACTCATGCAGTTTTATGTTGTGCTCTGTTTAAAATACTATTTTTTTTTCGGTTGAGTGATAGCTGTTTCAGTGGTTACCCCGTCCCAACCCTGAAAGCATTCAAGAGCTGATCTCATTTCTTCTGCCAGCGTACCCAGCGCTTCTTGCATGTATGCT
>JANHGO010000063.1:20275990-20321423 GCA_024606505.1 Aquila spilogaster | reverse complement strand
CAGTACTGCCTGAAGAAAAATGTCATCCTGACATTGATTTCTTTGGGGAATGAATCATGCAGCTATATAACTTTTAGCAGTGCTGTCTGTCTAGATTTGTGATCTTTTTTCTTTCTTTTAGTACAAAGTTTGTTGCTTGAAACAATGCGTGATGTCTCGTCTTAAGCATATTTATAGTTTTCCCTCTGTTTACTAACAGTTCTGTTCTGTGTGTCACTTGTGTCTGGCATATGCATCATCAGTAGTTCCATTTCAGTATAGAAACCCGTAATTTCACTTTATATTTTGTCCATATGCATCATTTTTGTGGCTATGTTTTATCCATGATGGTGCATTACAAGGAGGCCTTCTTAATGATAGAAACCATAATATGTCCCAAATATAGCACAGTATGGATAATTGCAGACAGGAGTGTAGGGGTATTTTTGGTTTTGACAATTAATGACTGCCTGCATGAAAGTTTTAATGCATCGCATCACATACAAAACCACCAACAGAAAACCAATGGCACATTCCTTTGGAGAGTTCCCTTGAGCTCAGCTAATCCAAAGAAAATCAAAACGGCCAAATCTTTAAATCAGCACAAACAGAAAACCTAAGTAATGAATACAGCTTTATGGATTTCTTCAGGCCAGATTCTGCTCACTTGAAATGTTCCACTTAGGAGGAAAGGGCTGAGGAATCCCAGGAGCAGCAAAATCAAAGCAGCAGATGCTTCTAGTCTGGTTCTAATCCCATGTAATTAGAATAACAGATAAATCATAAATTCTCATTTCCTCATCCTTCCTTTCTTTTTTAAGATGGCTCAATTCCTTTGTTTCCTTGCTCTGTTACTGTGTGTCCCCATTACTTACTATTTATTAAGTGCTGATTGATGCAAATCATTGGAGGTATAAAGCCATCATGTTTGCCGTGATGTTTAGGGGCTCTAGTCAATAAATCTCAGCTCTTGCCCTTTGCCTCCTTGAAAAAGGGCAGCTCAGCATTCAGTTTGTGCCTCCATCACCCTCCCCACCACAGCATGGACTTGCTGAACACGCGTCTGTCCGTATGGCATAGCATGACAGTGGGTACAGTCATCACATCTGAGGGAGTCAGCACTGAGGACACACTGGCATCTGCACACAGGGAAAGACTCGCAGTTACTGACTCATTCCCTGCCACAGATCCTCCTTAAAGGAAAACACGTGCTGTCTGTGAATCTCTTCCTAGTGCTAACAGGCAGTAATTCACTTTCAGATCAATTAAGTCTAGAAATTAAAAAAAAAAAAAAAGTTATCATTGAAAAGAGGCCAGTTCCAGCTGGGGAACTGGCGTAGGCAGCATTGAGCAGGATGCCAGTCTAAATCCACTTCCAGTGCTCATGTGTACCCATGTGAAATTGGCTTCCCACCTCTGTGAGCAGGCACTGTGCCATCCTACTGCATGGGCACTAGGGTGGGCAGCCAAGCGATCGTGCGCACGCACTGACTGTGGGCAAGAAGGGCACGAATCCAAGCCCAGGAATGTGGATGCAACAGCATGGCTGGAGCCTCTGCACAGATTCAACAGTTAATGGACCGTGTCAACAGCATGAAGCTAGAATCACCTCTGAGATCAGCCAAATAGCCTCCTCCACTGTGTGAAGTCATTTTTGTTGCTAAGGGATCAGGACATATATTGCACAAGAAAAGAAGAGGGAGGAGAGGAAGGAGAAGAGCAATTGGAGATTTCTTAATGATGGGTTGTACATTCAAGCTCTGCCTGTCCTTTGCATAGTCCTTATTCTTTTGATCAGGTTGTTGGTCTTTGGAAAGAAAACATCTGATCTCTGATGCAGCACTGTGGATGCTTTGCATGACAAACCTCTTCTGTGCTATAAAGCCAAGGACCAGTTAATATTAGAGGTAATCTCTTACCATTAACCCAGCTGCCCACAAGTTCAGGTTTATTCTTAACTGCTTCTGGCTGGTTATGGCCCAAGGGGTAAGACCTCTCTACCACAGCATAGGACAAAAACCTGCCGGGATCTACTGTTTCCTCCCAGCACATGCTGCTCTGACCAAACTGCAAGCACTTAGCAGGTTGTGGCAATTTCCTGTCCCTTAGACTGAAAGCAACTGTGAATCCCATAATAAAGTTGGAATCTACAAAACCCTTGGAGAGATGACAATGCTACATAATGTTTTAGTGACAGTGTTGGACATAGTCCGACGCTGTCCTTGGAACTGATTTAATGTTACTTCTAAACTCATAAATTCTTTTGAACGCTGTCATAAAAGCCCACACATTAAACAAAACCATGCACCAGTTTTTGGTGATGAGAAATACTGTGCTGATTTATGAGCCTTTCTTCTATATCTGTACTTATATTGCTGCAGCTAGAGAGTAGGTAGATTAAAAAGCAAAGCACCCAATCAAGTGTCACTTGCTATGTGGGGATGAGACAAACAAAAACTTGAGGTTGGGGGAATCCTGCCTTGGGGAAAAATTCTGAAAACTCAGTGGTTCCCAACAGTTGCCATCAATGGCAAAGTAATTAATATTCAGAAATCTTTTTATAAGCCCTGTAGCTCAATTTTTTCCTTGCCAGAGGTGGCTCAGCAGTAGTTCCGAGCGATGTGAATTACTCCAAATGGTAGAAGTCACAGCAGTCCTTTTATCCAGTCTGTGCTAGTGCTGTACTTTATATCTTAAACTACTGTTAAACTAAAACCCAGCCATAATGACACCACATAGTATATCTAAGCAAGTATCCATAATTCAGAGACATGCATATGAAGTAGGGACTGGAATCCAGCCTTCCAGTTTCCAAATCACAGATCAAAAGCTCCAGAGGTACTAGCAATAATCAGAATTGAGCAGAAAAATACCTTCTTTTTTTTATCTTTCTTCATTACACAAAACTTGAAGTTGTAAAACTTCTAGTTCATTATCAGGTTAAAAAAACCCAACCAAACAAACAGCTTTCTGTATATGAACTGAGTGAAGGTTTTTTTCTCCTTTGTTTTTTTTAGGCTGTCAAGCAGAAAATATGCCACCATCCTCACCCTCCCTCCCCTTCACTAGCAAACAGCCTGTCAGACAATAACTAGGAAGGTGGGAGAATGAGGTTCAAAACTTTCTTTTTCTTGCCAGAAAGACACCCACGCAGACATGAAACTAAGGTTACGATACACATTACACAACACTGTGCGTCCCCAAACACCAGGGAAGCAAGTCAGGAGGTAAGATAGAGTTCACTGAGCAGGGCAGATGTCTTGAGACACATTTGGTAGCATGGTTCAGGCAGTGACCAAGGCCAGGAGCTCTGAGAGCAGCAAGTCAGCCCCTTTGAAGCAGTGAGCAGCCACTGTCACCACTGATGGTGTTCAACAACACAGCAGAAAAAAAAATCTGGAATGCCTGTTTGACACTACGCACATATTATCACATACCTATGGGCTAGGAGGGACGTCTTCAAGCTTTCTCTGGTTTCCTGCGGATTCTTCCTTGTTCATTGTGTTTCCCTCTCTCTCATCTTCCTTACACCCTTGCCTTCCCTTTTTGCCAGATGAGCTCATAAATCTTCCAGGGCAGGTAGCTGCCTCCTGGTTTGTTGGGGTTTCTTTTGCAAAGTGCTGAAGAAAATGCTAAAAGCTGTTCGGCTCTGGCTCCATTTAGAAAGTGTGCAGCAGAGTTTGAACTGAAAAAGATGAAAAACAGAGAAACTAAATAATTATAAATCTATATAATCTGTAAATACTCATGTTCAACAAGAAGGTCAAACAGGTAATGCAAGGCACAGCAGCTGAATGCTAGGACCAGGAGACTAAGATCCTGTAGGACCGACAGAGCTTGTGCTTTGAAGTTTTGTCATTGCTTTACATGATAAACAGGTTTCATATAAAATCCACAGGTCAGCACATCACCTAGGTACCACGTACTCATTTGCATGCTTTATCCTGGGCACAAGCTTAGCGTCTGCCATCTCTTGTGACTATGTCTTCCACCCACCACACGGCTTTCTCTGGAGCACCCAACACAGTCCACCACTTCATGGATGTGAACCACTAGTGTGCTGGCAAGCAAAGCTCAGCTTTGCACTAGTACAAGGCTTTGTACAAGGCTCTGTCAGTCTGTACTTCAAGGTCAGTGACTCTTCTGTTCTCTTAAAAAATGTTAAGGAGAGCAGGATCAACCTTTTTCAGTTTGTCGTGGTGGGGAGTATACGTGCTCTCTTGGGGCAACTTGTGCATAACTTTGCCACTGATCCCTACTATAAACTTAGAAAGCAAACTCAAAAGACTGCATGCCAGTTCTATTTCAGTTCACAGCAGTGTGTTTAGGTCTGTTTCTAAATATAAACACATTCATTAGCCATGAAATTTTCTGTTTAATTGATTACATGATATATTATTTTTTTTTTAAGAGAGGAGCCTCAAACTAGAATGGGAAGGGCATAACTAGGCAGGACAGAAGTGTGATTCCAGACAGAACGTTACATTTGGTCCCTATTTCTGCAGCTCAAAATAACAACTCTGCAAAGAGCATCGGGGATGTTCAAATTCCAGAGCCAGAACTAAGCTCTGTGGCTCAAGACATGATGCGATCTCTAGGAGTAGAGTGAAGGAGAACTCTAAAAGACAGAAATGCCTGAGATAAGATTGTAAAAATCCAAGGCTGGGTACACGCCCGTAATCTCTCATGTGTAAACAAACAGTTAAATTTGTGTCAGAGAGCAGCATGTTCAGTTTTCTGAAGAAGACATGTTTCCCAGAAGGAATTACATAAATATTTATGAAAATGAAGCAGGAAATATTTTCCCAGGGTAGGACACTGGTTCAGCACTGCATCAGGTCAGCAGAAGCTAGGGTTTATTTTGTCAGTCTTCCCCTGGAACTGAATCATTGCCCTCTTGTTTGCAAAAATCTGTTCTGACACAGGAAGAGGCTGCGCTTAGATAAACACAATTACAAACCACACCAAGTATTTCACTTTCTATCGCATCTCTGAATGCATATGTGAATGCCTTACTTTTTTGGACAGCTTCTCCAAGTGACTGCATGGAAAACAATAGCAATAGGTATCTGTCTTAGGCCTCTCAGGAAGGCTGTTGCCATATGAGTAAAGTCAAAGGTGTCTTCAGTAGAATTGAAAGCCTGCAGGCTAACTGTCACAGAATATTCTCAATGAAAGTGTTCAAAATAAAACTGCTTATAACACATTCACTTTGAGCCAGTAAATTCTTGCAAAGTGCAAAAGTTAGAAATGCAAAGTTGTAATGCAGTGTTACCTGAGTGAGCAGAAGTTACACACAATTGAGGTCTGTTTAAAAAACAGGGTCCAGGGTTTAGTACTGCACCTCATAAAGTGTCCAGCAGCTCTCTGAATCTGTGGTCTGTAACCCAAGCTCCTTCTGAGATTTCAGTGCTGACCAGCTGTTCTGCTCCCTGGGCACCAGCTGTCTCCAAACCCCTCCTGCCTCTCAGCAGACACTTTCAGCTGGAATCTGGGTCAGGTTTTCTGATTAAACGGCTAAAAGCTGGGGGAGATAGGAGTGGGAAAGGAGAGGTAAGAGTATCCCAAGAAAGGGTTGTAAGCTCTAAAGCAGACGTAAGGTTCTCCCAGAGCACCATCCCTGTGTCAGACCAGGGAACGCTCATGCCCGTCCCTCAAGGTACCCAACTCAACAGACTCAAACTCACTAGCAGGAAACCAGGGAGATCATAGTTGATAGGGGAACATACATTTCTACACTGCTGAGGCTGATGAAGCCCCTCAAATATCCAACAAGGATTACCTAAAATCATTGGAGTCCTACAAGCTCTGTTTACTGAACATAGAAGCAAAGAGATTTTGGACAATTTTGTCCTTAGTTTGGTTCTTTTTGTCAGTTATTTGCAGGCATATCAAGGTCTAGTCATTGTTTATATCTTACTCAGAGGAACAACAACTGGTGGAGACTGTGTTTACAGGCTCAAGTAGTCATTGCGTGGTGTCAAAACCAAAAATGACATTTTACAAAATAGCCCTAGGATTACTTTCCTCCCTACACTTGGCAAACCACATGTTACTGCTTTTCCTCTTCCATTCTCTCTAAACTTTGCCACCGTGATTGATGTATCCGGTATGACAGGCTGAAACACTCCAAATCGTCATGACCTCTGATACCGGGAGAACTGAAACCATCTAGGATCCCAAAGCTGAGAAATATTGTACTTTTTTTTCTTTTATTTCAGATGTCCCCAGATTTATTCAGTACAGTAAGGTGCAGAACAGGAAAGCTCTCCTTAATACTAAATTTGGGTTAGAAGGGATGCCAGTGGGCTCAGCACTTCTGGCTGAATCAGCCCATGGTTATAAGCAAGATGTATTAACCTGGAGTTCTACCACAGGATCTGGGACTCTACAAATTATTAAAATTGGCTGTAGATCTGACCACCTTTGGATGAACACCATTTCAGGATGTTGTCTGTATTCCTCATAATCTATTGGCATTTAACTACTAATGTCTGAAGAATAAGCAAGTGAAGGTAATACAAATTACAAAGGAAGTACTTGGACTCCAAGGAGGCAATGCACTACACAAAGGTTATCTGGCTACTGCTCATCTCAAAGGAACAGAATCTTTCAGGATTTTCTTTTGTGTCTTCTCAGAGTGTCCTTGTAAAACATTCACACCCTAGCAAAGGTTTGCTTTATGTCTTTTATGTCTGGACAACACTGCCTAGTTTGTTTTTCTCTCTTGCCTACAGACATTTCTCTAAGCCCAATTCAATGAGAATTAACATGCACAATAGGCAATGTGCCTCATTAAATCTCCATCAGCAATGAAGCTGCTTGCAGATTTTTCAGTGAAACTGGTTTGATAAATACTGATTTGCCAAAATACCAAGCTTTTCGTGCTAGTATATCAGTTTTGATGGATTGCCTGTTAAGGCAGGTTTCCTAGCTCCAGGACAGGATTTCTGGTCCAACATACAGGAAGACATAACTGATTAGCAAACAGCCTTGTAATAAGGCAATATAACCTTAAGGCTCTAGTGCAAACACTAGTTTGAATTAGGCAGAGAAAGAATTTGAATCTGGATCTCCTACATTTTAAGTAAGTGCCTTCATCAGCAAGTTCTTGGATATATTAAACTTCATTTCTCACTGTGTGTTTAGGGGTTTTGTGACTGTCAGGAAATAAAAAAAAAGAAGGGTCTTGACTTCTTTTCTAATGTGGAATGAGAACATTTGTAAATGAACACAGCAATAGTAGTATCAGAAAAATGTTCCCTGCTTAGTCCTGGTCAGCAACTGAAGTGGTTAAACAAATGGTTTCCTCTCTCACTTACACTTACCCCTCTTTATCCCAGATAAATAACAAAGAAGTCACTGTAAGTCTCTCAGTACTGTGGAACAGATAGCATCATTCACGTCAGTTTGGCAACATTTCCCAAAATGCCTCCTCCAAAGCTAAGTACACTAGCTTCCCACTCCTACGCTCTCTATTCTTGCTCTTACATTGACCTTCTGCTCACAAAATGGAAAGTGAAGAGAAGAAAAAGATAAATAAAACAGATTTACAGTGTACAAGTCAGAGGCACAGTGCCCAACGCAAATCACAGAGGAACAAGTTTATTCCTGGTACGACTCTATCCATCTATAATCCCAGCTTTCTTTCCTCCCCCTCTAGCTGTGGTGTATCCATTATCAAGGCCACATTTGAGGGTGTTAGTTAGATGACACTTATTAGGACAGAGACCACTATTTACTTCTGAAAAGTACTGTATACAGTTTAACAAAAAAGAAAAGTGTTTTGAAAAGTGGGACAGTCTATGACCAGGCTAGAAAGAAAGAGGGAGAGGAGTGTCTTGACCCCTCTTGGGACTTTGGCCAACATTTCATCCCAGATGAAAGCTTGAAATCAAAGCCTTCCTTCAGCCTTTAAGAAAAGGTATTCGCTTTTACATCAGTGTTGCTACTTATTCTGTCTACCAAAAGGCTAAAATGTTGTAGGGCTAAGGAACTAATACTCTTTTAAATAATGAGGAAAGCATCTCAAAAGCTATTATTATAGGAAATAATTTTTGCCTAGAATGGAAAGCAAATGTGCTCTCACACACTGGGCAGTTCAAAAGCATAGTTCAGCTTTTTGAGTAGCTGTCTCCTTCGTTGTGTGAGAAACCAGAAGTTAACGAACTTCCTGGAAAGATTACAAATACTCATCTCCCCTTTGTTTTCTGCTAGGCTACCTCGAATGGTCTGCTGTCCCCGGTTGCTGTGCTCTCCCTAAGAGAAAGCTAGAGTTTTTTCTAGGAAGGGATTGCACATGGATGGGTATCTGTCACAGTTCCTTCCAAAAGGATATATAGAGGTCTTGCATGCTACCTGTTCCTCCATCCAAGAGGCCTCTTACACCTGGTTTCAAAGTCCTAGCACCCAACTGAAAACCTGACAGCTACCTCATGTGGATTTGAACCAGCAGCAGCTCCTGGACCACCCAAAGATGATGTTCTGCTGGGACCTATGCTACACCACTGTCCTGATATACGGTCTCTCCCAGTACAGGGGAAAGGTGATATGGGAGGAGGTACTGCAGTCATTCAAGCTTCTCCTGCTCTGTGGTTTCAATCCTGAAGTCTGTCCTTCTGTACTGTGTCTACCAACATAATCTGAGCTTGCAGCAACCATTGTGGAGCAATCTGTAAGCACAAAACCATCATTTGTGGGTTTCTGGCTCAAATACCCATTGATAACATCAACTTTTCATTTGCTATTCTGGGGACTATGGGTACATGGCACCCAAAAAGTGTGAAATAGCACCAGTGACTTCCACCCACAGCAGACTGGCAGCTCATCCATTGTCACTAACAGTCCCCTTGGAGGAAAGATTTTGTGGAAAAGTCTCTCTACATGTTATAGGGAGTCTGCATTACTCTTCCAGCATACAACCAGCCACAAGTATCCTATAACTAATTAGTACTCACTTGGATACAATACTGAAGTCTTTTGTCTCTTGAGTAAGTGAAAAGCTGGGCATGAAGAGTCAGTGCCGAAAGGAAAAAAAAAAATGACAAAAGAGATATTCCCATCTATTGAAGAAATTTTCCATGGCAAAAGCAGCTAAACATCTCACAGATAAGAGATAAATTGGAATAAACAGCTGTCAGTGTTAAATAAATATCCTGGATAATGTGCAGGACAGAAATAACTACAGCATCGTCAAACTCCTTTCTTCACTTTATTTAGCTGTTCTTGCATGTAGCTCCCAATCTTTGCACTGCTCAGTTAGTGGAGCATTTATTTTTGAGTCGGCTGCATTTGTTAAGACTGTAACAACGAAAGGCATTTCCTGAGAAGCTGCAAGGATGAGCAGCAAGAAAGAACAACAGCTAAGGAAATACGGGACCCTAGTAGTGCTTTTTATCTTCCAAGTTCAGATTTTTGGTTTTGATGTTGACAATCGACCTACAACAGATGTCTGCTCGACACACACAATTTTACCTGGACCAAAAGGTGAGGAATATCAGGTTGCTAATGCTGAGACCAGTACTGATAAAGGCTGATTTTTTAAAAATAGAGACATGGAGGGCTTGTGGCATGGGCTGGGGATGAAAGATGTGAATTATTGCGGACTGTACAAACGTCTAGAAAAGTGGAACTGTGATGGGGGAAAGTGATGAAGCAAGGAGATTTGAATTTGCTTTTCTTCAGTTTCAGGAACAGTGTCACATATTCTCATATAAATTAGAGGTGTCCATTTGCATCTTTCTCCAGCCACATAAATCTTCACTTACTTCTTGTATTCATCACACAACCAGCACAGCTAGCAGCCACAAATTGAGTTACTTTGTCTAAAAGTAGGCACCTCTTGTGAACTGTTAATGGTTCACTTTGCACCTGCAGGTAGGAAGAGATGCAATATTTAAAATGACTGAACTGTCATTATTTCTAAATGTTTACTTGTAAACACAGCTCTACTGTATTCATCAGACCTGATCCAGCAGCTCTTGTTGAATTAAACAGGACCTTCGCTACAGATTTCATTAAGAACAGGATCAGCTCTGGCATGTGCAGGTCTTTTATCTTCAAAACACTTTGCAAATATCTGAAACCAAATATTCTGCATTAACTTACTTTTTGTGTAACACAACTAACGTCAATGGAATTGCCTGGAGGGTATCTCAGCCAAAAATTAGGTCCATGACGTACAAATCTATCTTGCAGTGACACATCTAAAATATATATTCCACACCATGGCTCTTGCAGTTCAAACTATTGCTTTCTTTTTAGTAACTCATTGTATTTTTCTATAGGCTACAGACTGAGAGAAAAAAATGCAACTGATTTAAATTTTAAGCAAAAAAAAGATTATCAAGTCAAAAGCACTGTTACAGACTCGTTTGTTTTTATGATGGATTATTCAAATGCATGTTGCTTAAAGGACCATTTTTAATCAGCAAGTTAATTTCTTTATGATTACAATCCAAGCTTAAACTTTTGCTGCCACAGCATAAATGCAGAGAGATGTAATGATCCCCAAGGGAGCTAGTGGGAGTTTGTTTAGTTAGTATCTGAATAATGGCAGGCTGGAGAACAAAGTTTGACAGAATTGTGTTTAACAAGTCACAAGGCTAATGAGGTGGTCTGGTGACAACATGAGAGTAGCTGGGACTCCAGCTGGTTTCTGTGGTCTAGCTTGTATAGGGAGCATTTACAGGTTAGATATTATGGTTCTTTGCAAGCATGATACTGAGAAAGTCAGGATTTAGTCATTACCAGTCCTGCTGCCTCCTGGCTGACACCAAGACACAAGAGAGCCAAACAGTATATTGGCATGGTCCTCACTACTACTTTAAAATTAGATTACCATGCCCAAGATCCATGACTGGTAAAAGGAGTATTGAGTAAATCACCTCCAAATTACTGGCTCACATCCATTGCAGGTCATCAAATACATTTTGCAGTCTATGTGATATGATCCTATAGCCCAATTTCAGTTCCTACCAGAGCTGAGCTCATCCAGGACAGTTACAAGCGGCTCTCAATGGCACTGGTTGTTTTGACTGTCAGTCAGCTGGGCAATTAAAGACTGACCAGGCTGGGTGTGTGAATTACCCTGTAACTCCTCAGGCATCCCTTGTAGTCAAGGATGAAGCATGCTGACCTAATACGGCAGAAGGAAGTCTGTCCCGCTGCCAGTTTTCCTCTATCCATCTTATGTCTACAGACTCAGAGCACATGATCCCCAGCCTACTACCACACCACAGCCAGAGGCAACACTTTGCTGCTCAAACTTTAACCCTAACAATGGACAAGTCTCTGACTTTTGTTGCTTTAAGTTTTACTTTCTGTGCTACATCTGCTGTGCCTCTTTGTCCACCATTCTCCCAAAAATGGGTTTTGACCCACCCTGCACAATTTTTACCCCCTCACCTCCATCTGTTCAGCACCTTCGGCTATGGCAGAACACAGTGGTGCTCCCACAAGACAGAGGTGCTAAGCTTGCACAGTACATTGGCCAGCTTTTTGTACCACCACAGGCCAGATTCCTATTGTGGCAACTTCATCCTTCCATATGATCATGGGAGTGTCTAATGGGCCAAAGCAACTAGCTGTAAGACTTCCTACACTGTCCCACCTCACCTATCTCAGTGCAAGGCAGAAATTGTCCTGTAGGCTCGATCCAGTCTGTGGGCTACAAGTGGGATGGTCTCTGGTGCTATGCAGCAGCAATAATGCTGTTCCCATCACACAGCACAATGGAAAGGAGAAAACTGAGGGAGAAGTGAGGTTGCTTGCAGAGGCTCAGAATTTATAGCCCTTTATTTCTTGCGCTATTGGAGGTTGCATTACTCACTTCATCATCTAGGCATTCACAGTTGCTGCAGGAGCAAGCACCCAACCTCTCCACATGCTCACCCTGAAAATCATCTATGCAAAAATGGTCATTAGAGTTGTGAAAATTCGCCACTTCTTGTACAAGCCAAATGTAACTTGTCCAAGTTAATTCGTGCAAGCCAAATTCTTCCCCTTCAAAAATATACTCTGTTATGCTCATACCTGAGATGTCACAAGAGAAGTATGATATGAGCGATGGGATGAAAAGGAAGGGTAATTCCAGGCTGATTATCAGGAAAGTCTTCAAACCAGTTGTGACAGTCCCACCAGCTCCCAAAAAGCATGAGGCAAAACCAGAGGCCTGTGTGTATAACACAAAGAACTAGAAAATACTCTGGAAGGATGCAGTCTCCCAGGAACAGAAGGAATGCAGTAAATGTCCTGTAAGCCTTTTCCACTTTCTGTTGCAATGATAGAAGTCAGTCTGAATTAAGCTGCTCAGCATTAGAAACGAATAGGAGTTTAAGTCTGACCTCTGGTGGTTCTGCGTGATGCAAACCAGGAGCCTTGCTATCCCCTTCATCTATCTGCTGCTTTTCCGTCCCCGGTGCAAGCAAACAAAAGTTGAAGTCTATTTGTAAAGAATTATGCAAAGAAATTTTCTAAAGAGGCATTCCAGAAAAAGGTGAAAAAAGAATAAGAGAAAAGCAAAAGCTGGCACTCCTCTCCCAGTTTCCTTTTCTAGGCAATAGTCGGGTCTCTTCTGAAAAAGAGGGGATTATTTTTAGTGAACATAGCCCTAGTGCAATGGCCATCTTGTTCTGCCTTCCTGAAAAAGCTTTTGAGGTACACAGCAAGCTGGCTGATATAGCAGTTAAAAACAGAAATGTGTGAGGCATTTTCTAGGATCCATATCGAAATACCCTAGGAAATGAAAAAAGGAAAAAAACGATGTGCTTTGGACCAAAACAGAATTTCAGTATTCGTAACTAGTGATTTTCGGTGTTTGACCTGAGATGTTTAGGAACAACTCGGTCTTAGCTGGAGTGCTGTGGCACAGGACCTCTGAAAACTTATCTTAGGTAATGCTGATCCACAGCTGAGTAACTAGGGCAATAAATGCCAAGTTCTGTGCTCCATCGACTTCTTGAGTCCAAAGAGAACCAGATAAAGCATAAACAAAACAACGAATTTCCCAGGGCAGCCAAGTGCTTGCCCTAGCAAAATTAGTCATGGCCCTATTGCTTACTTTCCACCCTTCCAAGCCTGGAAGCAGGCTGGCTGTTGCTGCTGCCGAGACAGGACCTGGGACTGTGGGGAGGCAGCAGCTAATGCAGTGAGAGCAAAAGCACCAGTTGTTGGTCCATGGCCTGGCAGCGGCAGGAACACCAGGGTCTGCTGCCCTGGGCTCTGCCTTCGACCGGTGTCCCAGCTCTGTCCTTTCTTCTAGCCTGCTCTCGCCTGGAGACTGCAAGCTCAGTTTTGTCTAACCTGCAAAGGAAGTTTTAAGTGGGCTGTTGACATAGATGAGATGGGATCTGACCTGGTCTGAGTAAGTCAATAAGCAACAACATCAGGGCAGAAATAAGCAGAGGCCCCAAAACTTTGACTCCTAGACTCCTATCAAAAGCATGGCCGGGGGAGAAGAAGACCGGGGCAGGGCTGGCTCTGCGGAAGCTGATTTCACGTGGATTCATGGGAGCTCAGTGCTTCAGAGACCAGCTCCAGATCTTGCTATCTGTCCCAGGTCCCAGCTCATTTCCTTTGAAATCCAGACACAGGAACTTCAAAGGTCTTGAATCAGATCCAGGTTGAGAAACTGGAATGAGATGAAATCTGAGGAATACCGGGAGTTTCCCATAGCAATTTAGATGTAAAACGTTTCCTTATTATTACTTCTGACAAATGATGCTTATAAACTCTATGACATTGGCTGGCCCCTCAAAATAGCATTTACTGTGGTCTCCAGTATAGCTGTCATCTCTCAGCTTTAATTGCGCTTACACAATTCCACTCCTGGAAAATCTCAAACTCTCTCAGAAACCAGATATGCTGTTATCCACATTTCCTTCCGAAAATATAAAATGTCTCACCACATCCTATAGGCTGTTCAAACCTATAACTAAACTTTCCTCTTAGCACCTCACGTTTGATCTGGAGCCCTTTAATTTCAACACATAATTCTATTTTTCATGTCTTTTAGACTTCCTCATTTTAGCATACATTAAGTTTCTGACATTTATCAGCCTGAGCTACAAAGCATGTATGTGTGGACTTAAATACATAAGTTCAAAAGATATTGGGTCTGTATTTCTTACCAATGTCAGTTTGATTCCTCACTGAAGCCTCCGAAATCTGTGGGTCTCTGAGATCACGTCAGAATGGCAGGGGAATAGTCTGGGAAAATTAAATTGGGCAGACTAAGTGAAAAGAGAATCAGGAATAATTTTAATTATTTTTGTGTTATTAAAGAAATAATATATGTCCCAGTCATGCCCAAAGGCCAACACTTTCAAATAATACAAGTCAGCAGAGCTTCACTGAGCCTACTGAAGGCTTGAGTCTGGCTCATGCAATGCAATAGGAGAAGAGGGTATTTCCACTGAAGTTAGTGGATGTTTATAAGTGGAAAGCAGAAAAGCGAGCAGACAATCCAGTTTATACTTGAAGAGTCTTTCTATTTGACAAGGGAAGGGCCCCTGTTGTCTAATTTGGAGCTGGGTAAAAAAATACAAGTCCAAGAACTTGTGAGAAAAATGCTTTATTTCTGATGGTGGAATCTGTGGGAGCCCTGCCATGTTCCTGCAGGACACCTGGGAGAGTGGCTATGGGTGCAGCTGCACACTACAGCTGCACTCATCTGTCAGGTTTTCTGCCAAAAACGGAGGCCCAACATCATCTTCTTCCCCCACTCTGACTATGTGTTCCTACCTTCACCTTGTGCTGGCTCGGCTGTTTACTCATCAGACTTCTCACTCAGCTGATTCAGCTCACTCACGAAAAATATGTATTATTTGCCTTATTTATATTCCTCTGTTTAGTGAGTTGAATTACTTCAGCACAGGATCAGAAGAGTGCTCAACATCAGGCAGAGGGGAGGGAGGCATGCAGGCTGGTGCTGGGGGCTGAAGGGAGGAGGCACAGGGAAGAGGACAATGTGTCAGATAGGCGGAGGATGTCAGGAAATCCTGTCCTCACTAGCCAGATACAGCTTGAAAGCAAGAATCCCCACTGCTACAGGAAATTTGCTAAGGATCTAAAAGACACCGAAAGTAAAATTAGAGGAAATCTTGAGGCTTTCCATTGACGTAGCTGTGATGTGCTCGTACACTGGAAAGACAAACTGGGCTGTATTTGCTTATTTCTTGGAGTCTGCGACTCCCTCTGGTGACAAAACCTCTCAATAGAGATTGTGCGTGCTCAAGTGCTGCAAAGGTTCACCCTGCTTGGGGTCGTCACTCTGTGTCCCCAGGCTGCAGAGCTAATCCTGTGGCTATCTGCAAAGCTCTTCCAGGAGGGCAAGGCATTCAGTTGCTCCTGGAGGGTTCTCAAGGCTTCAGGGCTATGCACATATCCTTGTCTCTTTAGTTTAACACCCAGGACAGGGAGAAATCACCTGTACTCTTCATATTCTGTCTGTGGATGTGGGGAGGGTCCCTATGCCACCTCAGGTGGGACTACGAGCATGAAACATGGAACTCAGCAGAACTGTGTCACGCATGATCGGGGCGGGGGGGGGTAAAACCCTGTAATAGATTGCATACAAAGCCTTTGTGGTGGGACATTGGCTATGCCTAGGAATGCTAAATGCATCTACTGCAAGCAGTACAAAGCATCCAAGTGCATACTAATCAAGATTAACCATCCTTCCCCTCCTCACTGCAAATCAGTCACGCCCCCAGGGCTTCTCAAGGACTTTTTGGCTGGATGTAGGCTTTTTTCAATTCAGAGTATCTGATGTTGGAGGACAACTGTGCTGTAGCGCAACGTAAGTGGTGTTTCTATCATTTGAAAGGGTGGACATGCCCTGCAGTGTGGAGGAAAGTATACCTTCGAAAGAGGAGGCTGAGAGAGCATTAACATTTCTGTAGTATT
This sequence comes from Aquila spilogaster, assembly GCA_024606505.1. Classification (NCBI taxonomy): domain Eukaryota; kingdom Metazoa; phylum Chordata; class Aves; order Accipitriformes; family Accipitridae; genus Aquila; species Aquila spilogaster. Next base: position 20,305,538 of record JANHGO010000063.1, on the reverse strand, counting down.
TTTGGTCAGAAGACAGGAACTGGAGCTGACCTGAGGCCATGGCTTGCCAGCACACCTGACAAAGTGTCTCAGTAAGACCCTGCGTGGACCCGGGGAGTCTCTCAGCAGAGCTCCGAGTGAAAAGACTACATGCTCACAGAGAAACACACACATAAACCCGGCTAGGAGTCTCCTCCCAGCTTCAGCCTTTAGGCAGCCTGCAGACATGCTCTCACCCTGATGCAGAGCGGTCTCTATAGATAAATGTGGGCTCCATAATCCCCAGGGATTACACCCTGATTCTCCAAGAACCAGGGTCAGCCCTCGATCACAAGACTTAGAGAGTTACTAAACATATGTGAACAATTTGACCTGAAAACTTCCTCAATTCATGAATACAAAATAAAAAATACAAGATAAATTGCCTACAAAAGATTCATCAGGGAAATCTAAGTCACTTGAAAGTCAGTAAATTCTTACTAATTAAATTCTTACAAAATGTAACCTCTCAACATTGTGTTATTTAGTGAAACTCCTAAAAAGGTAGAGCCCCTTTCAACTGCCTAAAAATCCTGCTGATTATTAGACCTTCAGCATCTTCCTGAGCTTGTTTAAAGGAGAAGGAAGGACTGAGGTTCCCTCTCAATTACAACTAAAATTTTTTAATGGCTGCAAGAGTCATTTACTGCTTATAGCTTCTGCTTTCCTTCTGTCTCGCACAGTCCCAAGCTGGAAGAGTCTAGTAATTTATTGTTTCATGTGTTCATTTTAATAGTCTGGTATTTTAAATCTGTGACACAGAAGTGAATCAGCTTGAGGGAATACTAACAAGGTTGAGAAATGGTCTTGCTTCAGCTACTGGCTCCAAGTGCTTCACCCATGCTTCAAATGCTAGTGGAGTACATTATCTGACATCCTTGCAACCACAGTTTTAAGGTGACAATCCGCTAATTAGGTTAAAACTTAACCTGACACTGCCCCAAGTGTAAAGCAGCACAAAGGAGAGGTTAATCTCTAGGTATAGGCTACAAGCATATGAGGTCAGGGACCAGAGGGGTTTTCTTCTGTAAGAAAACTCGTGTTGCACAAAGCACAGTAGTACAAAATGCAAAAACCCAGTTCAGAGTACTGCCAGGATTTAGATTCAGTTTTCTGGAAGATTACAAAAAAGTGGCTAATACAGCGGTATGGCCTGTCCACATGAAGTCCCAGAGGAAAGGGAGAGATGCTTATTATAAATTAGAGACAATGCCAACTCAACCCCTGCCCAAAACAAAGTCAAACAACCTCTCACAATCCCGCCTATCTGGTTGCAAATCATACCGACACCACAAGGGGGGAGCATAACCCAAGAGTTCACGTTTCTTGCCAAAATCTGAGATGACTGCACAGAACAGCTGAAGGAGGACACAATGCGTTTATAATTATAACACCATATCATCAAGCACTGGGCGTAATTCAGTCTTAAATTAACAATGAGATGGTACCACTCATTAATACTGTTTGCTTCTACCCTTGCTTTGTAATGGCCTACCCATTCTCAGCTGCAATATGAAAAGAAAAGCAGGATTTCCCTCCCTTACAGATAGGCAAATTCTTATTCTTCCCATTTTCCTAGGTAGGGAAACTAAGGCAGAGTGTGTTAGGCTGCTTTACACCAAGATGAAACAGGTGATAGTTCTTACTTCCCTCTCCCTTAGGCTTCGAGAGGGCTTGAGCAAAAATTGGGACTACATGAGGTGTTAGCAACAGAAGTTGAGATGCTCCCTAATCTCTCAAAATCTTCAGAACAAACTTTCCCACACCTTTTACCCCTTTCATCTGCCAACTCTCAGTCTGATGGCCCATACAGGGCAACTGAGCTTCATCTCCAGCAGCCCTGTGTGTGAAAAGCTTGCTCCGAAGTCTCTCAGAAAAAATCGTTGCAGCTTTTAGCGGCTCAAAATGTTGAAACTGAGATTGGAAGAAAACACCTTCAGAAAGTAATCACAGCTTCTCCACTGGTATATTGCTTTTCTTTCCTGGGCTCTATTTCTAAGATTAACTGTCTAAGCAATGTTTCTTACAAAGGAAAAAAAAAAAAAAAAAAGCATCTTTCTCACACAGAGGTCTTCCTTCTGCAGAAAACATCAGTCTCTCTAGAGCCTTTAACCCAACAGAGCAGTCTGCAAGCCACAGGGAATGTAAGTAGCTGGCCTGAGAGAAGCGATCAGGACTGCCAGGGTGACGGGTGGTCCTCCTGGTTTGGAAGGTCAGCCGGAATCTGGTTTGCTTTCCTGTGTGACGCAGGCCAAAGAAACTCTCAGCAGTTTCTACACCAGACCCAGAGTTACAGCGTACCTTAGACAAAGGAATTCATTGCATGGGGAAAGGTTGGACATGAAGAGCCTCCTACTTCTCCCTCCCCTTCTGGAGAGCACGGTCCATTTGTTAATCCCCATGTTGCATTTCTAGTCAGGACTCATCCAGCTTTTGCAGCCTTTGAATCACACCCTGCTTCCTTTCTATTATCACACATTTCTCCCCCTGTATGGGTTTGCAGACCGTGATCAGATCAGCTCTTAACCTTCTCCTGGAATTTCATTTCACAAGCCCTTTGTCAGCCTCTGGGAATCTTTTCTGAATTTCTGAACTACTGGGAAGTGACTTTTACAGTTTTCTCAAGGGTTTCATAGGTGGGTTTGGAAAGGAGAATTTCTTGATTTCTCAGTTGTAAATGTTGTTAGCACTGAGGCCAACAGCAAAATTAAACTGTACATTCTCTAGCTCTGCTGTTTGATGATCTCTAGACAAGAACCCAGTACAAGCAGGCATTCTTCCATCAGCTCCAGGCTCAGACCCACAGCTTCAACTGGATATTTAAGGAGCTTGGCTTTTGGAAACATATACTGACTTTTTGAGCATTTTTTAAGAACTAGTGAAAATAGAGATATTTAAAATTTCTATTGCTGGCTGCTTACAGCCTTTTCCCTTCCTACTTTGTCCTGTAGCAGATAGGGTTAGAAACAAACAAAGCACCTGAGTGAGCCAGCAAACACACCACGACATGTTTCCTCCTTGTCCATCCCTCTAGCAAATGCTTCCTCCCTCTAACACCGACAGAAGTTCAGCCCTTTATCTTCCTCAGCTTGGACCACTGACCATCCCCCCTCAACGGGAACATCCTCCCCAGTGGGATCCCCCCATCCTGACCAACGGGACGAGTCTGCCCTCCACAAGAGAGTCCCAACACTGAAGTTTGTTTTGGCATACAGGGACAGACTCAGCCCAGTCCATGTAACTGACATGGAAAGGAGCCAAACAGCTAATACTACATTTTATATGCTGCAATCAATATGCACCACTTCTCATCTGTCATCACCCCACGGAACAGCCCACGATATGCTACCTATGGCTACGGAAGTAGGAGAAGGTAAATCAGGAATGAGTGGGCAGTATTTTTCAGAAAATAAGAATGAGATCCAATGAAACGATCAGTCTGAAAGCAACCATGGGAAGCTACTTTCTCCCTCAGCACATAATTATATCATTGACCTTTTTGCCACAGGATATTATAGGGGCCAAAAATATAAATGGGTTTAAAAGGCACAGGACTAATATGTGCAGGGAAGAATCACTACTGGCTGTTCACGAGTGGTCTAGATGCAGTGCTTGGCTCAGGCAAGCCCTTTAAACCACTCCTCGTGGGAGGCTGGAAGCGGCTGCCTGGGTCGTAGTCACCCTCAGCACACCCAGTTCCATGAGCACCTTCTGCCAGGGCTGGAGGCAACATCCTTGGAGAGACAGGTTATTGGTCTTGTCACGTAATGCTATTCTGTCCTCACTTCTCTTTTGCTGACATCCAGACTTCCCTCCCTGGGGTACTCCGTATGCTGCCTCTTCTCCCCTTCTGGGCTGCAGGCACAGACACAACTGGCTGCCACTCACACATGAGATCCTGGCTTGGCCAAAAGACTGTAGCACTGCTTCCCACCGCATGGCAAGGCTTATTGCAGACAAGGGTAGGGGACAGGGGGAGAGGCTTTGGAAGGCTGCCTGTATTCAGTGCTGGTCATTTGTTGCAAAGGGGTGCAGGGTTTGTCTCCCCTCAACATTTGTCTAAAAAAAAAAAAAAAAAAAAGAGGAAAGGTGTTCTTGGGATTTGGCTCAAAACTAAGAAGTAGAAGATAAGAAAATTAGCTCCAGACGTGCCTCCAATATCCTGCATAATGTGAAGCAAAATTGTATGCTGCCTAAGGAAGGAGGTAACATTTCTTTCCTACTAATTGCCGTCTTCTCCTTTAGACTGTAAGCTGCTCAGTGAGAGACTGTCTCTTACAATAGTAAGAGCACTTATATAGTACTATACAGGAACCTGTGTAATAGGGTCTTGATCTCATTTGGAGAAATCTCTGCACTACTGTAATAAATGCAATGATTTTACCTCTTACAGATACTCTGTGTATGACATTTTCAAAACAAAGCATTGGAGTACTTGCAAAACATGTTTGTTATATCAACATATAAATGTCACCTGTCAAAAATTGAAGGCAAGACTTCTGCCACACTAAGTGCTAAGGTCTATGTTAAGATCTATTTCAACATATTTACATTCCTCTCATTCCAAAAGCATCTGCATACCTTGAACACAGGGTCACTACAGAGTCACTAGGAACAATTAATAAATTCCTATTCCTTCCCTGGCAGTTCTTCCATGCATGTACAGGTTTCCCAACAGAGAAAGACTGGCTTACTTATCTGCTTTATAGCTAATAGGGCTTAGAGGGTAGGACTAGAAATTGGTGTTGCATAACTCTCATGTTGGAATAGCCTCTCCAAAAGGGAAAGTTTTTAGCTTTTCCTAATGGTGGTCAGATTCATCAGGTCTTCTCTGGAAATTTATCCCATGGCTACTGTGCCTTCAATGTGAATTAGTAGGAAAAAAAAACCTGTGAACTTTACTTTCTGAGGATGAATTGTTGCGCTTACTGCACTGAAAGAAATGTACCATGATGCTTTTTTTCTGTGTTTTGGAAGGGGATGAAGGTGAAAAAGGAGATAGAGGAGAAGTGGGCAAACAAGGAAAGGTTGGACCAAAAGGACCAAAAGGTATTTATGACACTTTGTTGGCTATTACTGATATGTGAATATCATTATATACAACCGTACCAGTGCATATGATCAGTGATGTTTAATGCTTTCATTCCTGTTGCACCAGTGGATTTCACAATCCTGTCAAACATTAATCAGTGAACCTAACAATACTCGGAGACCTTGGTGCAATTCCTACTTATACACAGGACAACTATATATGGCACTGAATTCAAAGAGTCATTTAATAAACCTGTACATTTACTGCTGCTCTCCCAAGTGGCTGTAATGAGTGTGATCTGGAAGACCCAGATCATATATATAATCATTACCCAGATTATGTGTATAATCAGAAAGACTACTGTTTGCTTGCTGAAATGATCCTTTAGTTAAAACTGAATTTTGAGAGTTATTTCCTAGTAATACATCAGGATGCCCAACAAAATTTGTTCTCAGTTGTCCCTATTTTGCAGAAAAGCAAATGCAGGCATACACTGAGGAACAAAGTTCCTCTGATCAAACAGCATCTGAGCTGAGAACAAGGAGTCACAGATGTCTCAGGACTCGGCTCTATTAAACATATCCCATATCCACAGTTGTGAGCTGGGCAGAGCATTCAGAGGCACCAGATGTGATGGTGTCAGCCTTGTTTGCATACTCTAAATCAAAAGCTTAATTTATCATTAGAGTTTAATGATAATGCATAGCCATGGTCTTTCTTCCTTGACAGTGGTTTAAGACTTTAAAATCACCCTGTTATTACTGTTATAATAAAAAAACTTTTCCATTTTTAAATGCATTCATATGACTTTGCTTCTTACCTTAAAAAGAAGATCGGGTAAGACACAATGGAATCAGGTAACCAACCATTTACGAAGCATCTTAGTGATGTTAAATTCGGTGTGTAAACTGAGATTCTCTAAATTGGGCTGTCATCACTAGCCAGCTATTTTAGAACTTAAACTATTAATCAGTTAAAAAGGCATTCATTATTTCGGTGCTCTGAGTACTGGGAAAGCACATACAGAAAAACTAGTAGCTTCCTATTTGCACTCCTGCTTTGAGAAGGATTCCCCACAAAGCCACAAGCACTCTACCTCAAGGAAGAAGGAAAGGCTTTTGTCTGGGGTGGAGAAAAAAAAAACCCAGATAAAACCTGCCATCAGCCTGGTTTGGCTGTGAAGTAAAATCAATATTTGAATACTCACTAGCAGTTTTAGTTTGTGTTTTCTGTAAGACAACATGATGTTTCTGGGCATTTGAACAGGCAGTTCTACTAAGGTGCCTTGCAATGTCCTACTGTTGTATCCTACAGTAGCAGAGATTTGTGCTGTCCTCCTCCAACCATCCTTGGGGCTCCACTCATTTTGATTTTGCCAAACATGCAGACCGGCCATGCCCAGGAAAAATAGCAGCAGCAGAGACCTAAATAGTGCCTTGGGAAATAAATTACAGAAACCATCCATACTCTTTTCCTCTTTATTTCTTCTCCTAGGAAACAAGGGACCTGTGGGGGATGTTGGTGACCAGGGAATGCTTGGGAAAATCGGCCCAATCGGTGGAAAGGGTAAGCTCTGGTCCAGGAATTTTCTTGTTTTTCCCCTCAAGGTAAATATGTGTTTTGTGAGAGTTCCAGGTATGGAGTAATATCAAATAATGACTGTGACCAATGCCCTCCAAATAAAGTTATGCATAAAGATTGGTGACGAGAGCTAACTGAGATATTCTCATTTTATTTCCCATGTGCAATATATCTGACTTACTTGGCTAAAATAATTTGCTTTATGAGTAAAGAAATCAGTCCTCTTTGATGGTAAAAGAGGAAGGGAGAAATTGGGCCCTCGTGAAATCAATCCCCTGAACGCTCTAAAAGAGAAAGCCAAAATTTTGCCTCTGCTTTGGACGCTGAAGGCCTAAGTCAATATTCTGCTGCTGCTCAGGATGCCTCACCTTGCCACCTGCACTGCTGTGGGACACGTGAGCAAGCAGTGCACAGGACAGCTCAGTAAGGAAAGGATTTTAGGAGTTTTAAGAAAGCACTCATGTAACCAGGGACAACAACTACTTGCAAATCAAGGTAGACTCCAAGTCTACCTGGACAATAATTTCATGAAATTATGCTCTAGTCATCTGAGAAGAGGCCCAGGCATTCCTTTCCAGTATTCCTAAAGAGCTACTTAAGAAGGAATAGTACTTCTGCCACAAGGAGACCTGCCTTGAAAGCTGAGCAAGGACTCCACCATCCCCAGGGGAACTCTGTGGTCTCTAACCAGCACATCAACCCAGGCATGTGGTGGCTGGGTGGAACAATCTCTCCAGGGAGCTCCTCAACCCAATGTTTTTAATAAACCTTTGATGGCCTCTAGCCAGCCTTAGTATCAGAGAAGAAGAAAAGAATTTGGCCTGAGGGACTAATTTTCAGAAGTACCTAGACAACTGAAAACACAGATAGTTATCTCCCAATATGTCTTCAATCACCAAAGAAGAGGATAATTTAAGAATGCCACAAATTGCTTATCTTTAAGTAAACCAATGCTCTGAGCCTTTAAATCAAGCTTTCCCTCAACCTAAATGTACAATTTATTGTCCCTTTCACGTTTTTCTCATTTTCTTTCTTTATTTGCAGAAGCAAAGGTCACTAAGTCACTGTTTAAATCTACCATTAAACATTCAAGTTCTTAATGAAGCAACCCTGAAATTTCAGCTTGTAAGTGTGCAGTGTCAAGCAATACTAATTAAAATGACAGCCAACTCCTCATTTTTTAAAAAAACACAACTGTATAAAGGAAAAAGCCCATCAAAACACGGCCATCAACAAGGCAGAGCAAGCATTAATATTTTTTGACCTCTGAAGGTTTTAATTCATAACAGAAGAGCTGACATGAATTTCAAGTGAAGTCTAGCTGTTCCTGATCCAAATTACAGCTGTAATTTTTTTTAAAAAGCTAGTCACCTTCACTTATATAGTAGCACAGCATTTGGAGAAGTATTTCTATGATTTTTATGATTTACAGAAGAAGAGGAAAGCAGTGGATGAAAATAAATCACACTTCCATGACCTGTATCTGAAAGGAAACACTGCTCCTTACTGACCTCATTTTGTGCAGGTGCTAACTGCTGCCCGCACACGTAATCTGTTGCACAGTGGCTTAGTGCACATCAGCCTCATCTGGTGCCTCATCCCATCATGGAGCTACTGAACCCAGGGAAGGGCTCTGTCCTGCAAGGCAATGAGAGAACCCAGGTCTCACCTCTCGCAGATTTCTTGAGTGCTTTCAGCCTCTCAGGATCTTTTCGCAGTTTATATTTAAAGTAAGTGGTACCAGGAACCAGCAGCACACAAGATGCCTGTGTTATCAGTGAGTTAGCTATTAAAGGGTTCCATATACCAGAATTAATCATGGTTTGTTTGACTTGGCACATCTGTCAGTACAGTCCATCAGGGCCTCCTATCAGAAGTACAGCGTTAATATATTATTAAACAGGTTTTTCAAATACAGTCCCCTGACATGTGCACTGTCTGAGATCTGAGAATATATTTTCCTCTTTATTCAGGTGACAAAGGAGCCAAAGGCTTATTGGGGGTTTCTGGAAAAAAAGGAAAAGCAGGTACGCTATGCATCCTTCTCTGCAGAATGGTCAAGCCTGCTGGGTCTTTGATTTCAGGGTTAGTTTGTCTGGAGTTTCATAAAATTTTGAGGCCCATGGGAAAACTTGAGAATAGATGAAATGAACAGGAGGAGACCGAAAAAGTTTTGTTTAGCAAAATGAAGGCTTGGGTTGGGAAATGACTGATGCCTATGAATATACCAACATACACAAAATATGGAGAAGAGCTACCTAAATTAATGGGCAATGTTTGCTACCATAAAAACTAACACATAGAGAGGCCAGCAGTACATTTATGCTGGAAACTAGAAGAAAGTTTCTGAATACCAAAAGAATGAAGTCCTTTAAGAGTTTCCTAATGGGAGCATGGGGATGAAAAAATAAGTGATTTTAGATAGAGGATAATCTGTTGTCAGATGAATGCAATGCATTTGCTTACAGGAGGAGAATTTGGATCTGGTGACCCAGAAAGTTCTCACTCCTAATAACCTTGAATGTTTTCCCACCTTGAATGTACAGTGGTGTTCATTTTTAAGAGATTCCGTATGCAATGCCAGTTTGGTTCTTAATGGGAGACCATCAGCAACTCATTTTCTTCCTGAGAATAACAGAGGAACAAACAAAACCTGTATCAAGCCAAATTTCAGTTTACCAACAAAATATAACTGAGATTTCAGTGCTTGAAAGTTATTATCTGAGTTGGTATCGACTATTACTGCTGTACCACAGCTGCATGCAGCAATTCACTAACATAGTCCTTCCACCAAAGTTTTGCCAATCCCACCTCTATGCATACTCACAAAACTCCTTCACTGAGGAAGCAGCAGTTCCCCATTTCATGGATGCTTTCATTTTTATTAGAAGGCTGGGGAACCTGTGCTGTTTACGGATACAAAGGTAGACCTTTGGCATTCAGATGTAATCCTGTAGTGATCACCATGACAAGCCACGTCTCTGCAGCTAGATGGAATCCATAATGAGAGGGGCAGAGGATGTGCAAATGCCACACTGATATGGGTGGAAAGAAGATGGCAAATTCTTCTATCCACATTTTTAAAAGTAGGGATTCTTAGGCCAGGGAGTGTACAGAGCCAAAGAATTAAGTGCTTTGATCAACAGAGGTATGGCCAGTGGGGCAGTGTGAGACTGGCTCTCCACAAGTAGCAGCCAAGTCTTCAGAAGTTTTGGAAGTGGGCTACAGACAACCCTCCATGCACAAGCACAAATGGTTCTAAACAGATAAATCCTCTATCCTTTGTATTGCATCAGGCACAGTCTGTGACTGTGGAAGATACCGCAGAGTTGTTGGACAGCTGAATATCAATGTTGCTCGTCTTAACACGTCCATCAAGTTTGTAAAGAACGGTAAGGATCCTTATGTATTTGATGTGATTTATTTGGCTCCTATAACATTTATCATTGCTATTCTTCTATCATTGCTGCTCTATGGCAGCATCCATACATGACCCAGAGAGAGAGTCCCACTGTGCGAGGCACTCTGAAAACATACAGAAAAGAAAGAGTCTTACACCTGTAAAGATAGAAGCAGCAGATGATTAAAAGCAAAAACAATCCAGAAATTATCAACAGCACAACAGAAAGAATCATGAAAAGCACAAGGCATGGCCTGCTAACCACCTCTGCACTGTCAATCTGCTCAGGCTCAGCGGCCACTCAGGCAATGAAAGGAAAAAGGTTCTTTCAATCTGCTCCAGAGAGGCAGGAAAAGCAATGGGAACCTCTTGGTCTTTCCGCTGCACAGGGAAGGCTGCAGACATGATACTCCTAGTGCTCCCCTCAGTGCAAGCATCATTTTCCTGTAACAAGGGACCAACACTCAAAGACATGGGTTACAAGAAGCCATGTCTGCAGGCAGTGCTGTCGGGTAGATGGTGCAAACTGCCCCCACTGAAAGGAAGGAAGCACGTTTCCTGGCATAGCAGAGATTTTGAGAAGGCTCCACCGCTGCTTCTGGGACTAGGTCTGTATCAGCAAATTAAATGTGTTTGAGACTGTTCCCTGGCACTATGGGCAAGCAGCACAGAACAGCACTCATCTATATTATAAATCCTATAAAACTGAATGCCATATTATTAGGAGTGTCCCTCTACTAACTCCTAAACTGTGCCTGAGGTAACTCCTGAATTGTCTGGGAGAGTGTCAGTTGCCCCAGGCCAAAGCTCTGCTCAGGACCATTCCAGAAATCCATCACCTGGGACAATCAACTTCCACCTGCCCAGGCATGCTCCTTGGCACTGCTTAATTCACTAGGATATACACTGTTTGAGTAGTTTGCCTTTTAAAGCTGCTCAGCAGCCACAGTTTTATTCCTAGTCAATGCCACTTAGTGGCTACAGCAGCTCTGAACATCAGGCTGTCTTTAAAATGTCTTATTTTAGCAGTCATGTTGATTTTCCTCTACATGGAAAGGGCCGGAAAAGCTATCTTTACCCCTGTGCTTCTATCCCAAGGCACTCTTTCACAATCTGTATTCAAGAACATGCAAAGCAACAGGGGTGACCCAGAGTTAGACATTGCTATTTGACCATTTAGCATGCCTTAATTTGATTAGTACTAGATATCTGTGAAGTAAAACTTAAAAGTCACGGGAGACACATGCCAATCAGGACTGAATAGTTCTTGTCCTAACACGTGCAAGGTGCTTGTCAGTCCCATTAGTAGCATCAGTCTCTGATCATGTCCTCATTGTTCATCACAAATTCAGTGGTGGGAATACTTTTCCTCTCTCCCTTTTATTAATTCTAATGTAAAAATAATCTCATTGTCATATTGGAACAGAGGCACCTTCAGTATCTGTTGACATGCCATTAAACAATTTATTTTTCCCTTTTAAAGTTATAGCAGGCATCAGGGAGACAGACGAGAAATTTTATTACATCGTGAAAGAAGAGAAGAATTACAGAGAAGCCTTGATCCACTGCAGGGACAGAGGAGGAACACTGGCCATGCCTAAAGATGAGGCAACCAACGCCCTGATTGCTGACTACATCTCCAACAGCGGCCTCTTCCGAGCCTTCATTGGGCTGAACGACATGGAAAAAGAAGGACAGTTTGTGTACGCAGACAGCAGCCCACTGCAGAACTACAGTAACTGGAAGGAAGGGGAGCCTCATGACCCAACTGGCCGTGAGGACTGTGTGGAAATGCTCAGCACAGGAGAGTGGAACGACTCTGAGTGCCAAGTCACCATCTACTTTGTTTGTGAATTCCTCAAGAAGAGGAAATAAAAGTGCTGTAGAAGGTGCCTGGCACCTGCTGTACATATAATAACATCTCCTCATTCATCCACTGTAGGGAGAGCAGACAATCAGGGTTAGGGCTCAATCCAGCCTTCACCTCACTGGGTTAAGCAAGAGTAACTACTGTTAAGATGACAGCGACCATAAAGTCAGCACAGGTCTGCAGGGGGCATCCAGCCAGTTGTGAATTTTTATTTCATTTTTATGTGCAATTTAGGGTGGGCATTTCTATATGTAATTTAGGGGCAAATTTAGAGCACGCAGAGGTGAATATGATTTCACTAATGCCAGAAATAGTAAACTCACTAGTATATGAATTACTGATGTGCTTCGCAAAGTCCACAGATGGAAAGAGTGTGATCTTTACTCATCTCTGACCTGCACAGGAAGTCCCAGTAATTTCCCTGTGACTTCAGAGCTGGGAGAACAGATTTGCAGTTTCTCTTGAAAAAATCCTTGTTTTGTTAGAATCATAGAGTAATTTAAGTTGGAAGGGATCATCCAGTTGAATCTTCCATGGAAAGCAGGGCCAACTTAAATTTAGATTAGAAGTTGTTATACTCCCTTGAATTTGGCTTTGCAATTATATTGCCTGATATGCAGGGGAGGACTTGTTTATCTCTGCTTCCAACTCTATTACCCATCAGGCTGGTCTGAGGTATGAGGAATTAACTTAGCAACAACACTTCTGCATGCAAGCCTGCACAGCTTATAGGTAACCTGAGAATAGACAGAGCAGTTCTAGTCTCTGATGTCCCCCAAAATCTGTGAAAAACATAGAAAAGTCTAGCACAAAGAGTACAGTGCAAAGGAAGCAAAACCATTGCTGTAGGCTGTGAACAGGCACATGTAGTATCAGCTATACCAATGTGCATTGCTGGTTCAACAAGTGATTCTAGGAACATGTTAACTCCCTAACTAAGTAGCCAGTGATGTTTGATGCCTAATGCTAAAATCACCCACACCTTTGCAACACAGGAAGCAGCTATAGAACAGGCTTTATTCCCCAAGAACCCAGATTCAGGTGTGGTTGAGCAACTTAGTCATGCACTTCAGCAGGGCTCTCCACAAATTATGAGCAGTAAGCGTGAAGACTTTGTTGTCAGCGCCAGGCTACTCAGATCTCCATGTCAGTATGCCCACAATGGATCACATTTTCATATCTTTGATAATACTGAAGGAGATATTTTCTTCAGACACGGCAACTATTTTGCCTTCAGAAGCGAGCCTGTTCTTAGTCATGGTTCATCTTTCCTCACAGCAGGAGATGTCAGGAGAAACCCCAGGGCCCCTGCAATGAAGGTCTATAGATTTTCTTTCCTACTTGACACTAAAAATGAAGGAATGATATCTGGAGGCTAAGGAGAATGCTAGACACTAGGCACAGTGCAGCAATGTACCTGCAAGTCGCTGAGCACCTGTTGCACATAGTCTTCCTCTGGGTATATGAAGAGCTGGACATGCCATCAGCTAGTAATGCAGAGGGTCAGCTCCAAGTCTCCCTTCTACTGCTGTGTACAGCACTGCAAAGGCAACTAGACAACAGTCATACTTCTGCAACCTCACCCTCAACAGGAAAATCGTCTAAACCATTTAGCTGGTTGTTAGACTCCAAGCTCATCTCTGAGCAATGACCAACGCACGAGCAATGCAGGAGACTGTGACTCAGAACCACTCTTGTAATCCAGTTTTACTGCCACTTGTTCCTCCAGAAAACCACCTGTTGCTACCAGCAGTAAATTAGCTGTGCTGCTACACACCCTTCAGGGAACTACTCAGACCTGTGAATGAAGGGGTGGGACCACATTTCTTTTCATTGCTCCCCTACTATGCTATGAGAGTATTTGGCCAAACAGGTTCACTTAGCACAATATAACTCGTCCTGAATTGTTCCCTTCCTGGGAATCGATATTCTGCCAAATTAAGCAGAACTACACTTTTTAGGATCTATAGTAATAAACTCATTAAGCTAAACACTTTGGGTTTAGAATCATTAATGGGTAATGATAAAGAATTAATGACTAATTCAAGGCAAAGTTTCTTGAGGAAAAGTAATGCCAGGGCTGCTAGCCTCACTCACAGCAGGTCAGGCCTTACTAGTCCTGCAGAAGTGGCATAGTAACATCCCTGGGGGTAGGCACAATCACACTGGTACCCTCTCCACACCTCATCTTTACTTCTGACCCAAAAAGTCACCAAAACATGCTTGCCAGACTGGGGTCCAAGTTCTGGAACCCTCTGGCCATACTGAGACCACTGACTGACAAGTTCCAGACGTGTCCTTAATGCTACAATCATCATGAACAGGCCATTTTCCTGTTCTTTAGGAGGAAACTCGGAGCTGGGAGAAGGTGAAAAGGAGCAATACTTTGCTGCAGGATCAAGCTCTGCCTGAGATTGGACCAGGCACTCCCCTTCACACACAAAATCACGGAATACATGTCTAAATTGAAACTCTGGTCTTTTTTAGGAGACCGTGAGTTATAAGTAACCCTGGAGCATGCTCCATGTATGGCGTCCCAGTTTCAGCTAGGACAGAGTTAATTTTCTTCCTAGTAGCTGGTACAGTCCTGTATTTTGGATTTAGTATAAGAATGTCGATAACGCTGATGTTTTAGTTGTTGCTAAGTAGCGCTTATCCTAAATTAAGGATTTTTCAGTTTCCATGCTTTGCCAGCGAGGAGGTGCACAAGAAGCTGGGAGGAGACACAACCAGGACAGCTGACCTGAACCAGCCAAAGGGATATTCCATACCATAGGAAGTCATGCTCAGTATATAAACTGGGGGGAGTTGGCCAGGAGGGGCCAATCGCTGCTCGGGGACTGGCTGGTCGTCGGTCAGTGGGTGGTAAGCAATTGCGTTATGCATCACTTGTTTTCCTTGGGTTTTATTTCTCTCTTTTTTTGTTATCTTCCTTTTCATTACAATTATTATTATTTTTTTCAATTATTAAACTGTTCTTATCTCAACCCATGAGTTTTACTTTTTTTTTCTGATTCTCCCCCCCATCCCACTGGGGCGGGGAGGGGGTAGGAGTGAGCGAGCAGCTGCGTGGTGCTTAGTTGCTGGCTGGGGTTAAACCACAACATACGGGAAGGAATGACTGTCATGGTCTCTGGCTGCATGGCTGAGGGAAGCAAGTGAGGAACTTGTGTTGGGTTTCTGAAATGGAAAGGCTGGAACTGCCCAGTTCCTCCATCCTCCTCCTCTCCTACCACAACAGCTTCATCCTTTCTTAAATAGAAAAAATAAACAAAACCAACCCTTTTACCCACCGCGTATTCATGCAACTTTGGGCGAGGCTATGCCAGTTGAAACAAGTAGACCTGGGGTGGCTGTTCCTTTGCTAACTACAGAAGAGGGACAGTAGAGGAGCACAGCACAGATGTTCAAGCTAGCCAGGCAGAAGTGTGATCAGGTGCTTGTCCAACCCATTCCAGCACTAGATCCCAGTCAATAAATTGTGCCAAGAAGCCTAACACATAGGCCAAACCAAATAAAAGAGGCTATCCCACACAGGAAACCTGGCAGGTAGATCCATACAGCTCTGCGCCATGCCATGCGGACACAAGCTTGAGCCTGCACTAACTCAAATATTATAGCTGTGTTTTGCAAAAAAAATATTCTTGTTATAATTAAGAATTTGGGCTATATCACAGGTTTCACTGCTAGCCAATGGAAATTCACTGTGGTGGGTAAAGTACCTTAGGTTTCTACATGAAGTAGATGGAGCCAGGAGCACAGGAAATGGTGTCTGACTATTCAGGATTTATGGTCTGTTAGAGCTTGGCACCTAAGCTGTTTTACCCAATCCCAACATTATGTTTTTCCCAGTTTCTCTTTTCATTATTCGCAGTCTGAACCTTTCTTGTTTCAATTTATGCCTGCTGTTTCTTGTCCACCCACCTATCGCCACTGTGAAGACCCTCACTTCGTCTTCTTGAAGACCCCCTCACAGGTCCTGGCAGGCTGCCATGAGGTCCACCTGAAGCCACCTCTTCTCCAGGCTGAACAAATCGGGATCCCTTATCTCCTCCTCACACGGCTCCGGCTCCAACAATCTTGGGGGCCCTCAGCTGAACTTGGCTCCATTTTTTTACTGTCCTTCTTGTACTGGGGGTCTCAAAAGGACACGGTGTCTAGATGTGGTCTAACAGGTGCTGAGCAGGAGGATAATCCCTTCCCTGGCTGTGCTCCCTCTAGCACAGTCTGGATGCTGTTAGCCGCCTTTGCTGCCAGGGCACACTCCTGACGCACAGGCAGCGTGCTGTCTGCCAGGACTCCCCAGGGCCTTCTCAGTAAAGCCAGTCAGCCCCAGCCTGTATCAGTGCAAGGACTTGGCATTCCCAGATGAAGGAAACTTTGCATTTGTCCTTGCTGAATTTCATTAGGTTCCTGTTGGCCCATTCCTCCAGCCTGCCTAGGTCCCTCTGTATGGAAGCCCTGCCTGCTGACGTACTCACTGTTCCCTCCAATTTGGTGTCATCTGCAAACCTGAGGAAAATGGGCTTCACCATCTCCTCCAGGTAATTGCTAAAGATGTTAAACTGCACAGTCCGAGTATATAGACACCCATCACACTCTATTTGTCCTCTGGGTAGAGTACAACCCATTAGCCTTTCTCCTCTGAGCCCAATCATCCAACCAGTTTTTACCCATCTGATTGTCCACCCATCCAGACCACAACACCCGCACTCAGATGCAAGAATGTTGTTGGAGACAGTGTCAAAAGCCTTGCTAAAGTTGAGATAAGTGACATCCACTGTCCTCCCCTCATCCACAAATCCAGTCATTTTATCATAGAACACAATCAGGCTGGTCAGGAATGATTTACCCATGGTAGATACATGCTGATCATTCCCAGTCAGCTTCTCCTCCTTCATATGCCCAGAAATGTGCTCCAAGAGGACTCGCACTATTAAGTTCCATGGGGAACAAAGTGATGCTGATCAGCTTATAGTTCCGTAGATAGTCTTTTTGGCCTTTTTGAAGGCTGCAACATTCACCTATTTCCAGTCATTAGGAACCTTCCATGATCTCCAGAACCTTTCAAAGGTGACAGAGTGGCCTTGCAGAGACATCAACCAGTTCTCACAGCACCTTGGATGTGGTCTCTCTGGTCCCATGGAACTTTCCAGTCAAACTCTCTCACATAACCCCCAATTCAACCCTCAGCTACTGCTGATGTTTCTCTATGAACCCTTGCCCTAAGTACAGAGGAATAGGATGGCTTGTTGTAAAGGCGACAAAGAAAGCATTGAATACCTCAGCTTTATCTGTGTCTGCTGTCACTACATCACCTCCTCCATTCAGCAGTGGTCCCACGTTTTCCTTGCACAGTCTTTTTATATTAAGATACCAGTGGAAGCTCTTTTTGTTACACTTTTCGTGCAAGTCTCAACTGCATTTAAGCTTTGGACTTCCTGAGGCTACCCCTACATACTCAGGCAACGTTTCTACTTTTTTCCACTACAGCCTGTCCCTGCTTCCATCTCCTCTATACTGCCTTTCTGCATTGGAGCTCCACCAAGCTCCCTGTTTAGCCACACCCATCTACTGATACATCTGCTTGTAGATGTACAGTGAACATAAGACAGCTCCCTAAGATCTTGCTACTTCATAGCAGGAATACTACAGTGTTCTTCCTGCTCTTGGAGAGCCAGGATTTTATGATCTCCTATATTCTGAAGATTGTCATCTCACTCAGTGCAAGCATTAACTACTCCTGCTCTCCCCAGGTCCAGAATGAACATAAGATACAGGTATGCATGGTAAATACACTGTTTTTAAAACTACTTCTAATAAAAATGATCACAGAATCAATATATCCCATTAAGAATATATTTTCCTCAAACTTTTCAAACAATCTCACATGGGCATTGAGCAGATCCACTTCTTTCACTGCCTTTAATCTGTTCAATCAATTTAAAAAAAAAAATAATAAAATTAGCACCTAGAGCAATGGAGTGCCACATTCTTGACCACAGCCACAAGAATATACAGGCAACTCTATTTAGTTTCACATACAGTCTTAAATAGCACATTGTAGTTGTAGCTCAACTGGCTGAAATGGTTATTAAGAGATGTGATCTGACACTGTGTGTGATGATAATATTAAATGTATCACAGAGACAGGGATTAACTTGTGGTTATTTGGAAAGCATTGCTCTAGATTGTCTTGCTTGAATATGTTTGCACAGGTACAAAAGCCATGAATTGCCATTTCTTTTCTTCCTCTCTCTTTTCTTATTTAGTAAAGTCATACGTAACCTACTCAACATGTGTAAGAAAGAATGAGCAAGATGAAAGCCATAGCTTAATGTGGGTTGCTTTTATGCTTGTGTGGTAAGGGAGAACAGCAAATAGTAGAAGAATTCTCTGCCTACCTGCTGCATGCAGCGCGCCCAACTACAGCCCCAGGGCCCCACCCGCTCCTGGCCTGGAAAGGTTTCTCTATGCAGATATTTCAACACAGGGAGGAAAAGTTTCACTTGATTTTCATTAGGTGGGTCGGACCAGGAACTTGCATCGCCCTGTTTTGCAGACAGCAGTAGCAGCCTACCAAAGCATAGTCGCTAACTACACAAAACTCTCTGTGGCTGGGAAGTGTGTGTGATCATGTGCATTTCTGATTTCTGAATCCCTAAGACCCTTAACATCCTCAGTGCTATACCTATGCTTAAATCCCATGGAAGTCCTGTGTCTAATCAAGTGCAGATCTAAAGATGTTGGGGCAGTAAAGGGGCTGTAGCTCCTCGCTGGTATGATGCAGTACAGCATGGGCGCATCTGCAGAGCCATAACCTTCTCATACTATGCATTTTCATTATATATCTTTCCCTTCCACCCAGATAAGAGCTGCATTTGTCCTTGCTTATGCATTTTACAAAACAGGTATAACTTTTTAAAAGTAGCCAATTATTTAAAAGATGCCAATTATTACTTTGGTCTTATTGTTGCAGACATAGTTCAGTCCTTGAGTACAACAAATGTAAGTAATGTCTTTTTGGAAACAGATTTCAGTCATGAATGTCCTGTTCATTTCGTCCCCTTACTAGATGTTTCAAGCCTTTGCTATCTTATTAACCTCTCAGCAGTGAATTGTCTAGCAAGAGATGCTAATTTTCCCAACGTCATACAATAGAAGTCTTTATATCAGTTGCCCCACAACATTCCCTGAGCACGTGGGACACTCTACCATGTGGAGGGTGGAAGGAGCAACAATGATGATCAGTCAGTAGAAGATTAAATAAAACTGTGCAGAAAAATGTGAATACAGAGTTGGCGGATGTTTAGCATGTGAACTGAGGAATTTATTTCCCACTGTGAGCCAATTTCTGGGTCTTGAAAATGCTTTAAAGCTTGTCAGAGGAAATCTAAAAGATTGTCAATAGATCCAAAAAGAAATCTCAATTACATAGCTCAGGAATCCCAGACCTTTCTGCAAGTTCATATATGCAAGAGAGCGCGAGCTTTCTCAGGACCTGAAGAAGCAGAAATTTTCTGCAGAACCAAGAACAATTAGAAGCCTTTCCTTGTGAAAGGCGCACTTTTTCCATTCCTACTTTCTCAGATATGAACATTTTCCAGTGTAGGCACATACCAGTGGACCCATTAAAGTTTAAGCAAGGAATGTATATGACTGCACTGCACTGTTTTCTCCTTGGACAGGACAGTGTGTGACAGATGGTAATGACTGTGCATGCCATGCCACTAAAAGACTCTCATAAAAGAGAAAACAAGATAATAATAATAACAATAATAATAACAATAACAATAATAATAACAATAATAATAACAATAACAATGATAGCAGAAGAACTCTACATCAGAACTACCCAATAGCCATGAGAGTTTGGGAAGCAGAGGAGGGAAGGTTATGGAATAAAGATAGGTATCCTTGCTTATCCTCCCCAGTGGTTCCACTTACACATAACTCATTAACTTCTGAGGGTTCAGGCCATGGTTCCTCCTAACACACAAGGATCTGATTTGTAACTTAGAGATGTCACACTGCATATGCTATCATCAGTCCCTATATTCATCCCCTTTTGGTCATTGCAGACAGGTAATTTTTTCTGTGCATGGAGAAGGGTATTAGCCAGTTCCTATTCCAATGGAGGTGAGGCTTACTAGAAAAGCTGGAAATGAGGGCCAGCTGCTTGTATGGACAGCAAAAAATGGGAAGTAGAGGTGAGAATTGGAAAAGGTTGAAGAGACCCCCTCAGAAGCACAGCCCTGCACTGGTCCATCTGGAAGACCAGTGCTGAGGGAAGCTGGAGAAAGACTTGTAGGGACACAACACCATCCTACGCTGTGAAAGATGTTTTCATTTTTTGGCTAATAAAGTTAGCAAAAACCTGAAAATAAAGATTTTCTAGAGAAGAGCCAGACTGGGACATGCAAAGATGTCCCTGGAAGGAAAGAAGTTGTTTACGTTTGAGGTAAAGTGTGCCATTCAGTATTGGGCAACCAAAATGTGGGTAGATGTGGATTCCACTGATCACCTGAACAACTGCTTCTGTGGAGCTGCAAGGACTCTCGGCAGAAGACAATCAGTTTAGTGTGAGGGAAGCTGGAGAGAGCTTTGTGTCTGCCAAAGATCCAAGAAGGGAGGAAGGTCTTATATTTGCTTTGTGTTCACCTTACCACAGACCATGTGAGACTGTGACTCAGCTTCAGAGATACCGCTTGCACTACTGACCAGAAGAGAGGCTAAGTCTCTGTAAGGAAGCTAGGGCAGACTGATACAGCCTCAGGCCTGGATGGGTTTACTCTAGGAACTTATTCTGCTAGGCTTTGACAGAAAGAAAAACACAGACTTGGAGGGCAAAGAAAAAGAGCTTAACAACATTTTTCACTCTCTATGTCAAATATGCTTGGAACCAAGTACGTATGTATATGGCATACACAGTCTCTTCAAGTTACATCGAGTCAGACCCTTCAATCAACCAGCCCAGGCTTTTATTTGACTCATTTTAAGCAGCCTTCGTATTTACTTCCAAATCACTGCAGAAAACACCAAACTAGTTTGGACCAGGGGTTTCACTCACCTAACTTTAGTTATCGTCAAGGTAGATGTCCACATCAGGCCCAACCACCATAAACTTTGTTTGCAGTCAAGAAGAAGACACAAATGATTCATATGCTCTATTTTCAGATACCTACTTTAGTATGAAACAAATTTTTCCTCAAATGTGGCAATTTCTTTCCTCTTTGTAGTGGAGGTCTAGCCAGGTAGCTCAGAGATACACACAGGCACTTGGTCAGCTGAATCCCACCCTGGTTTCTTTCACTGTGCACCAGAAACCCAAAAGAATTTCATGCAAGGTTATTTCTTTCCAAGTATAGCTAGATGTAGAAGTGTATGAACACAACATTAGTCCTGTACAACAAATTACATCTTCAAAGTACCCTATAAACACTAACTACACAGTAATTAGACTATCCTATTAGTAAAATAATGCACAGAATACTGACCTATTTATTCTTTTGCTATTATGTAAAATTAATGAGCTGCGTTTTTTGAACACTGATTCATCCTTCTTCCAAATACCTGTGGATTAAAATTTAAGCTACTTAAATAGCTCCACAAAATTACTGGTAGGCAGGAAATGGCAAGGCAAGTATTTGAAATGCACTGCTACAGACTGTAAACACTCAGAAGAATACGTGAACATAAGGTCCCATACAGAATCAGATTCCAGAGTAGAAGAATAATTTTGTTTAAAGGTGCAGGGAAGCTACTGTTTTAAGTTCGTTTGGTTTTATTTTTTAATTACTGCCTCGTAAATAAACTACAAAATTTTCCTGGTAGCTAATTCATCATCCTTTTCTCTCTCCTCCTCCAGCATCTCTGAGAACAATGTGCAAGTCCACTGTGAAGAGTTATTTACTGTAGAGGATGAAAACACTCACTACGTAAGAGGAGCATGTACAAGAAGTAGAAAGATGTCAGGAAAGAAAGCACAAAGTCAGACACTAATGAACACAAGAAACTATTAGCAGCTATGAGTGAATTAAAATATTCATTGTTTGTGTGAGTAAATTCTGTGGTTTTCACATCGAAAATCATGAAGGGAAAGTGAGATAGTTGGTCTTTAACTTATTTTTCATAGTCTAAACCACATCTTAGCAGAGTGTGTCTCAGTGTGAGGACTGCACGAACCACTTCAACTTCCTTAATGATTCGTAAGTTAAAGGATGCTAGCAGAACCACAGATTGTTTTCTATCCAGAAATTGCATACATACTGTGTGTAATACTTATTTCTTCACAAAGGACGCCAGGCTAACAGGAATGCAGTTTAACTGGTTTAGGATTTATGAAAGAAAGGAAAAAAAAAAATCAAACCTGTTTGCTTTCCTGTGAATCAAAACCTACTTGATCAAATGCTTAAACTTACCAAACATTGTGAAAGCATCTGAGGCTGGGTTCAGTAGGAATTGAGTAGTTGAGATAGGCCTGAAGAAATATATTCACAGTAATTTCCTGATTATAAATACTTGTCAGTTCATTGCATTTGCAGCTGAGATTCCTCCAGCCTCTTCCCCAGAATGGGAATCCCTTATGCAGGTGGGAGTAACCACAGATTTTCCCAAACTCATGGTGTTTTGAAATAAAGATATTGTTCTCACCTGTTACACTAACTTCAGCACTTGGTGAATCAGAAACAGTTACTATTTGGAACTTGCCATCAGTATCAGGGCTGGTTTTCAAAGCATGTGAGCATATCAGCAGGCAGCATTTCTCAATCTGACATCAGAAAACTGTGCATTAGAAATAGTGTTCGTGTTCTGTATGGGGCACCAAGCTCCTGGAAACACCTGAGTGCCCTACGGGAGTTCATCATTGCAGAGGACAGGCAAGCTCATAACCTGAAGTTCAAGGTTACAGAACGTGTCTCTGTGCTTACTAAGTAACAAAAAATGAGACAAATGCTGATATATTGTGACCCATTCATCTCTACTGAGACCCTTGGAGTCCTCCAGGATGTAAAAGACTGTAAACTTCACTCAAGAAAATACACTCCAGTTACTAATTTCCCTAAAATCATAAGAACATTCAAACACCTCTTTATGAACAACTTGAATTTCATAATGAAATCAATATTCTTTCAGTACAAACAGTTCACTGTGATGATCTGATTTTTCCCTTTACTTAATATGGGCACAGTAGCACACAGTGTCTAGAAGTGCAGAAGGATGGCTCAGACCATGTGAATGCTTCTAGGGGCTGCATCAGCATTTCTTATCTAAAAGAAAAATCATAATAATGGCTTTCCATCTATCATCTTAAAACTGCAACAACATCCATGTACTGTACATTCCATAAAGAATATAGAACATGGCAGTGTATCTGGCTCATAAGTTTTGTGTTTATTTTTAAACTGATCTGTTAGAACTGAAAATTAATTAATTTCAGCACAAGCTTAATCAAGTGAAGAGAAAAAAAAGAACAGTTTTGCCTTGGTCTGGACCACTCTGTACCCTCACTGTCACTAGCTTTGATGCAAAGGAGGCAGAAGGAAACCATGGCTGGGGGAACAGGATCACTTCATTTGGCAGCAGCTCAGTTACATTGGCTTATGTGCAGCTTGAACTACCATGAGAAAGTTCATAAACACCACAGGCATAGGATTCTTCGAGGATGGGGTCAAAGACAGTTTTGATATGAAGCATAGTCAGCAAAAGGATTACAGGTCTCCCAGTGATTTGCTTGTTGAAAAGCTCCCTCTTAGCCTTATAACTCCAGTAGTTACAGATGCCAGTAGAATAAGACCCTGCTATTTCAAGCAAACTGAAACTAACTGCAAATATAGAGGTTACTTGTGATTCACTTAATGATGCCCATACTTACATTGAAACAGATCTTTACCATCCTACTAACAGTCATCAGATAAGGCCTAATTACGTGTGTACATTCTAACACTAAGATAAACCCTTTTTATTTACAACTGAATAAACTCAGAGTGCTTTGAAATCTACAGGCTCACTCCTTTTGCAGCAGTGTTTTTATGTTATTTCAAAACATTATGGAGCTTTTTTATACAAGCATATTTTAATATGTCTCCCTGCTTCTCCTTCCTGAATTCATTCACCACAAAATGAAGCCACAATTGTCTTTAATTATCCTTTGCCTTCTATTGGATTTTTAGCCAGGAATTTGCTCAATAAAACAAACAGTACCCAAAAAGCAAACAAACTGCAACTGAGGAAACAAAAGTGACTCCCTGTCAGCACTGATAGTTCATCAAAACAATAGATACATACTCCTGACCAATGAGAGATAAGATCGGAGGCTAACATGTTATGATTAAAGATTAGTACGTCAAGACTTGACTGAAGAGCCCCGTGCTACCAGCAGTACTAATGGCACAGCACTATGCTGCATCCTGCATTGGCAGCACTTAGCATGTCCTCCTGCCCATGCTGCTGAATTCGGGTTCCTCTGCAACCAGCTGAATCATTCCTCTTTTACACCATGGAGCAGGAGGGGGACAGGGGAGAAAAAACATTTAGTATTGCTGCTATGCAGTCTGTCTACCAGTTTCCCTGGGCAATTCTGTCTTAAAAAAACAGTGCCATTTACTTATGCCTCATCTACAAGAATGTTATGCTCCGATTTGTACCTCTGTGACTTTCCCATTCCCTGCCTGGGGACAATCCATGCAACCCATTTTTCCTGCTGGCTCACCTACGCCAAGAGCAGCAGCACATTGACTTCTTGCAACACGTTCCCGCTTGGTAACTTTGCTCTGCTCTGTCATGTCCCTCTCTACCCACCCATCCTCCTGCACCATGTGAGTTCAGAATCCTCCCCTCTGCTATGATGAGATTTTGCATTTTCACCTTTGCTGCACCCTCACATATCTAAGAGGAATTTCTCAGTGCAAATGAAAGGAGAATTGGCCCTTTGACTGCATGTTATACCATACTATATGTTATACCATACTGCTAGAGAACTGCAGTGCCACCAAGTCAGATTAAGTGTTGGCATCCTTAGGAACATGGAAATTATGTTATCAGAACAGGTCAGAGACCTCATTCTGTTCTCAGTAACACCAGCCTGCTCCACCAAGGAGGGTCTCTGGCTCAACGCCAGCCTCTCAGCTGTGTGGTGCCTGTGTGAAAAGACCCTCAAACTCCCTTAACCAGCCAGCTAAGGATTCCCTGCTTTAAAAGGCATCCTGGGACTGTGGAGAGCCAAAGTAGCCAGGTCAACGCCTTTCCTCTCACAGCTCTGGGCACAGAAGACACTTCTGCGGGAAGAGGCCGTATCCAGAGTGCCACCACAGCCTTACGAGCCAGCCAGAAATCACTGTGCTTAGAGCAGCTCTGAGACCGCTTTAAGCTACTCTGGGGACTGGTTTGGCAACCAGCCGCCCCTGGGACTGGTGGACAAAACAGGTGGCACATTTATCTTCATCTCTTCTTTCCAGCAGGCATCCCAAGCTCAGTTTAACTGGATCAGGCGAATTATTTCAACAGTTATTTTTCCCTTAGTCTGATGATGCAAAAAGGGGCAGCATGCAATCAAAAGCCTGCCCCTGCCTGTTAAAATAAAAACTGTCATGCTGCCTTCCAAGAAACCTCAACAATGTGGTGGTATTTGCACACGAATTCATAATATGCACTGGTCCAATCACAACACTAAAATTCTGTTACCACTGAGTAAATACACTATACAAATGATGCTAAAGGGTTTCCTTATTAATCTTATGCAAAGCGGTTTTATGCCTATTTAATTTCACTGGCTGAAGGGGAATGACTCCTGACTTTGCACCAGTATGAGATCAGAATCCTGCATGCCATTTCCAGGAGCATGTTAAATTAATTCATCCATAAAGAAAACAGTCTGCATTTTATATAATCAACATTGGGCTTTCTATTTTTAATATATAACTAACTACGGGATTAAGAGAGTCTGTGTTCTTTCTTAAGAAAGAGTAGCTTTGCAAATCTAAAAGAAACACAGAGGGCTTTTGGGGGCAACTTCCTCCAGATCAGGAAGAAAGAAGCAGATCCTGATACCACCAGAAAAACCTTGCTCAGCTCCACTCTGGCTTAGGGAGATCTGTTTGCGCAGATCTGTGTGCATAAACAGAGCCACATGGGTAGAGAATAGGGTTATGGTCATTTACTGTTTTTAAGCTTTCCACTCCTTTTGCCATTTTGGCAGACCACCCTTGTGCACGCTGCAATACGAGACATAAGATTATCAGAGTTACATCTGCTTCCAGAGGTGCTTCTGATAACGCACTCAGACAAGGTATTAAGAACCATGAATTCTTAAATTGACATTACTTTCACCTATTACTCTAGTATCCGTAAAAATATTCAGCTCTTCCAGAAGTGTCATGCCATACATCACAAAAGGTAGTCTCAATCTTGCTACATAGGACTGTTGTAAAAGTAATATTCATATCCAGCCTGATGTATGGCTATGTTTTTTCAAAATATCAATTTATCTCTTCTAACCCCTAAAGCTTATATGTGATGGTTAGTAGTTGACTACAGATTTCCATGATTTAATGCATTTTTCTAATGGTTGGTCACTTGGGGGAGGGGGAGAATTACAGCATTCAGAACCAGATATTTTAATTTCTATATATATTAAAGATATGCACATATTACATTACTATACTTGGAACTTAAATCATCAATAATTTTTATCATCTAAAAATTATAGCAACTGGTTTTGTAGTTCTGTGACAATTGCAACTTTACATTAGGCTGCCATAAGCATAAAAACATGAAGGGGAAAGAGTTTGGACTTTATGTAACAGTTATTTAAGAGAAGTTTTTAGTCCTTTTGGTTGTATAGACAGACCTTCCTATGTACAGTGAATCAATATACTTCTGTATACTTGTTGACTCTGGTGGACTTGAAGCAGCATCATTAGTTTACCCTGTAACATGCCAAGATGCAATTAGTTACATAAAAATGCTATTAAAAAGCAGTCCAACACAAACATGTGTTTTTGCCATGGAAACTTAAAAATGCAATCCTGATACTAATCTTTTAAAGAATCCAGATTTTTAAAGATTTAAATAGTGTATGAATCAGTATATAAAGAATCCCACATGGCACTGTAGCGCATCCTGCCCAAATACAGTAAAAATAATTTAAACAGCTACTTTCATTGAAACGATTAGGATTTAGGAAAAAGTACTGCCATAAATCCATTGTGTATACATATATCTAACAGTGAAATTCAGACTTTATTGTGAAAACCTACTAATATTCAAGAAAATCAGTGTTAAAAAGAATGTGCAGGTAAAAATGAAAGGTATTTACAAGCGAGAAAAAATGACTGCACATGGTGCATAATCATCAGTAAAATCCAGTGCTGCTGTACTTCACACAGATTAATTGCGTGGCTGGATAATAAAAATGGAAATGTTTATGACCAAGTATTATTTGTACTTCTTCTGTATAAGATAAGGATAATCACATTTCTTGTTCCAATTGATAAACTGATCAACCCAGTTTTCTACCCACTCACATTTCTCCCTCTGCAGGGCAGTCTCAACAGATTTAGGGACAGACTGTGAAATTAATTGGACATATGGTCTCCAGAACGCAACCCCAAGAACACCACCTACACCTAATCGCTTAGGCACAAATCTGAACCCTATTCCCTTCCAAAACACAGCCAAATCAGGACCCGTAGGCATGTGCCTCCACAGCCTGGAGCCCTTCCCTGAAGATAAATGGATGGGACACAAGGTTCACTTTTAAAATAGGTCTAGAGGAGGAGTATTATCTCATCTGATAACCAATGGGGTAAAGCACTCAGAAAAGAGGAGAGGCTGGGCTCAGCACCTTCCTTAGCCTAACGGGAATTCAATCCCACAGCTCCAACTTCCTAAGAGTGCAAGAGGCATCCAGCTACAAGGGGTGTAGGGACAAGGAGAGAGCACAAGAAAGAATACAAACTGTTGCTTCTGCTTCCTTTAGAAGTCATGATTTCTGTGCTGGTTTTGGCTGGGATAGAATTCATTTTCTTCACAGTAGCTGGTATGGGGCTATGTTTTGGATTTGTGCTGAAAACCGTGTTGATAACACACTCATGTTTTCCTTACTGCTGAGCAGTGCTTGCTTACACAGAGTCAAAGCCTTTTCTGCTTCTCACACCACCCCACCAGCGAGTAGGCTGGGGGTGCACAGGGGACACAGCTGGGACAGCTGACCCCAACTGACCAAAGGGATATTCCAGACCATAGGATGTCATGCTTAGCATAGAAAGCTGGGGGAAGAAGGAGGAATGAGGGGACATTTGGAGTGACGGCATTTGTCTTCCAAGTAACTGATACGTGTGATGGAGCCCTGCTTTCCTGGAGATGGCTGAACACCTGCCTGCTGATGGAAAGTCGTGAATGAATTCCTTGTTTTGCTTTGCTTGCACGCGTGGCTTTTGCTTTACCTATTAAACTGTCTTTATCTCAACCCACAAGTTTTCTCACTTTTACTCTTCCAGTTCTCTCCCCCATACCACCAGGGGGGAGTGAGCAAGCAGCTGTGTGGTACTTAGTTGCCAGCTGGGGTTAAACCATGACAATTTCAAAGCTAAATTTTAGAAGCGTCCCAAACCTATTTATCTACTAGGTATGCTGGAAGCACAGATGAGCTGTGTTTAGAGGAGCCAACGGCTCCCCACCTAGAGCTTGGCCTTGGGTGGGGAAGACAGGCATCTCAGGCTGAGGCATTTCTTGTCATCACAAAAGAACAACTGAGAAACATCACGCATCTAAAAACAAAGGAATACAACGTTAACACCCTAGCTGGTTCAACCTCCGGAGCAGCTGCCTACACTTGCATGAAACCTTCTTAAAATATAACCTTTAAATTTGCAGCTGTATATGCTGAGGATAAACACCCAGAAACACTGCACGGGATAACACCAGGTGAAACAGTGCTTAGTCATCCCAGTGCCAGGACACCCCATCCTAAGCCACACAAGGAGGAGAAACAAAAATGCTGGTTGATGCCACATCCTTCATCTGGGGATTATATTTATACTCAGCAGCAGGAGAAAAAACATTGTAAGTGGCCCGATGAACATGTACCTTTCTAGACCCTCACCTACCCAAACCTTTTACATCAAACAAACATTTTCTACTACTTTTAAGTAGTTGTGCTCAGTTGAGTCAGATTAAACAAAAAGAAAATACACACGAAATGTTTTTGGTATTTTGAATAGGCAACCTTGTAGGTTCCTTTAGAAAAAAAAAAAAAAAGCAACCTCGTAATTTTGAAGCCTCAAATATCCGTAACCAGAAGGTAAATAACAACCTTTTGCAAACTGGCATTAGGAGGTAATGCCCTAAGCCTGTCTGGCCCCGACTCGGGACTTGCGAAGGAGGAGCGCTGCGCTCCAGCGCAAACACTCACAGCGCTCCCGGGGAAGCCGAAAGCCACCGGCGGGACACGGCACGGCTCCTCGGGGCAGCCGGGAGGCCCGGCCCGGGGCGCAGCGCCCTCCAGCCCGCCCCACCGCCGGGCGAAACTGCCCCTGCCCGCCCGCACCGCCGCGGCCTCCGTCCAAGGGGACAAATAACAGGGCCCTCTCTCCGGGTTTTTTGGGTCGTTTTTTTCCCAAAGGGATTATTCAGCAATACAGCGTGA
>JANHGO010000063.1:20217805-20275890 GCA_024606505.1 Aquila spilogaster | reverse complement strand
ATAAGAAACGCCTTACCACATCCTATAGGCTGTTCAAACCTATAACTAAGCTCCCCTCTTAGCGCCTCATGTTTGATCTGAAAAGCACCTTATAATCAACACATAATTCCATTTTTCACGCATTTTAGCCTTCATATATTTTAGCATATGCTATGTTTCTCAAGTTTTTCAGCCTGAGCTACAAAGCATCTATGAGGGCACTTAAATGCAAATTCAAAATATATGGGGTTTGTATTTCTTACCAGTGTAGGTTTGATTCCTCACTCAGACCACTGTAGTCCATGGGTCTTTGAGATCACATCATAACGGCAGGGGATCTGGCTTAGAACCTTAAATTGGGATAAATCAAATGAAAGGAGAATCATAAATAAAATAAATTATTGCCGTGTTATTAAGGACACAATATATATCCTGTTCATGCACAAAGTCCCACACTTTCAAATAATACAAGTCAACAGAGCTTCACTGACCCTGCTAAGAGTTTGATTCTCACTCATGAAATGCAATAGAATGAGGGGCTATTTCTAGTGAAGAATGGATGTTTAGAAGCAGAAAACAGAAAAGTGAGCAGAGAATCCAATTTATTCTTGAGATTCTTTCCACTTAGCCAGGAAAGGTGACTGAGCCTCTGTTGTCTAACTTGGAGATGAGTGAAAAAAAGACAAGAACTTGTGAGCAAGACACTTCTATTTCTCCTGGTACAAACTGTGGAGCACTACATGTTTTCTACAGGGCATGGGGAAGAGTGGCTGTAGGTGAAGTTACACACTACAGCTGGACGAGGCGGTCAGGTTCTTTTCCAAAAAGGGAGGTCCATCACTCTTACCATAGGGCTCTGCCTTCCCCTTGTGCTTATTCAACTGTTTATTCATCAGACTTCTCACTGAGCTAATTCAGCTCACTAAAAATGGGTATGATTTGCATTATTGGTATTCCCCTTCTCGTTTCCATAATTCATTAAACGCAGGGTGAGATGAGTGCTCAAAATCAGACAGAGTGGGAGGGAAGTATGAAGGTCAGTGCTGAGGGCTGACGGGAAGAGGAATGGGGCAGGGGACATTGCGTCCGATCGACACCAGCCGGATGACTTCATTTAGTTCAAAGACAGCACAAGAAATCCTGTCCTCACTTGTCATATATAGCTTGGAAACAGGAACCCCCACAGCTACGGGAAACTTGCTAAGGATCTAAAGGACAGTGAAAGTGAAATTAGAGGAAATCTTGAGGCTTTCCATTGACGTAGCTGTGACACACTTATGCAGTGGAAATACAAACTGTTTTATTTGTTTATTTCTTAGAGTCTGTGACTCCCTCTGGTGACCAAGCCTCTCAAAAGGGATTGTACACACACAGGTGCTGCAAAGGCTCAGTGAGTGCTTGGGTTTACTCGTGGTCAGTGGGCTGCAAACTGAAGATGCATAGGAAACAAAGTAACTGAGAACTAATCCTGTGGATATCTGCAAAGCTTTTCCAAGGCAGTCAGTTGCTCCTGGAGAAGTATCAAAGCTTCAGAATTACACATGTCCTTATTCCTTTATTTTAACACTCATGGCAGTGGCATCACCTCACCTCCCCACACTGACTGCAGAGATGGGGAGGGTCCCTGTGCCTGTAGCAGGACGCCAGGCACGAACCATGGAGAACAGCAGAGCTTGTAACACGTGATCACAGGGTACAACCACACAACAAATTGCATATAAAGCCTCTGTGGTGGGACTCAATGCCTAGAAATGCTAAATGCATCCAAAGCAATTATTGCACAGCCCTGCCAAGAAGGATCTGGGGGTACTGATGGATGGGAAGCTGGACATGAGTCATCAATGAGCTCTAGCAGCCCAGAAAGCCAACCATATTCTGGGCTGCATCAAAAGAAGCGTGGCCAGCAGGGCGAGGGAGGTGATCCTGCCCCTCTGCTCTGCACTGGTGAGGCCTCACCTGGAGTACTGTGTTCAAATGTGGAGTCTTTGGTACAGGAGAGATACGGGCCTGTTGGAGTGCATCCAGAGGAGGGCCACAAAAATGATCCAAGGGATGGAACACCTCTCGTATGAGGACAGGTTGAGAGAGCTGGAGCTGTTCAGCATGGAGAAGAAAAGGCTCCAGGGAGACCTCATAGTGGCCTTTCAGTATCAAAAGAGGAACTACAGGAAAGGAGACAGACTCTTCAGCATGGTCTGTGGTGACAGGACAAGGGTTTCAAGCTTAGAGAGTAGATTTAGGTTAGATATAAGGAAGGAGTCTTTTACAGTGAGAGTGGTGAATCACTGGAACAGGTTGCCCAGAGAGGTGGTGCATGCCCTGTCCCTGGAGATTTTCAAGGCCAGGCTGGATAGGGCTCTGAGCAACCTGATCTAGCTGTGGATATCCCTGCTCATTGCAGGGGAGATGGACTAGATGACCTTTAAAGGTCCCTTCCAACTCTAAGGATTCTATGGTTCTATGATTCAGTGATTCTGTGATATTTTAAATCTGTGACATAGAAGTTAACCAGCTTGCAGGAATATGAGAAAAGTAGAGTGATGGACATGCTTCACCTATTGGCTCCAAGTGCTCCATCCACGCCTCAGATGCGAATGCAATACATTATCTGAAACCTTTGCAGCAGCAGTTTTAAGGTTACAATTTGCTAACTGGGTTAAAATTTAACCTGATACTTCTCCAAATTTACAGCAGCACAAAGGAGAGTTTAAATTCCAGGCATAGATTACAAACATATGACCTTAGGAGCAGAACTTTTTTTTCCTACAAGACAAGTCACAGAGCACAAAGCACAGTAGTACAGCAATTCAAACACTCTGTCCAGAGCACAGCCAGGAGTTAGAGTTGGTTTTCTGACAAATTACAAAACAAAACAGAACAAACAAACAAACAAAACTAATAAAGAAGTGTCTACTCCAGTGAAATGCTGTCCACGTGAAGTCCCAGAAGGAAGGGAGAGGTGCTTATTATGAATTAGAGAGAAAGCCAACTCAACCCTGTTGGAAACATGATCACCCAATCTTTCACTCTCTCCTACCTCATTGCAAATCATAGCAAAACCACGAGGGGGGAGCATAACCCAAGAATTCATAATTCCTGCCAAAATCTGAGATCACTGCACACAGCACCTAAAGTTGGGCACAATGGATTGATAATTGTAACACCATATTGTCAAGCACTGGCCTTAGTGCATTACTAAATTAACAATGAAATGGTACCACTAATTAATACTGTTGGCTTTGGCACTTGACTACCCATATTCAGATGTGATACTGGGGGAAAAGCAGGATTTTCCTTCTCTTACAGACAGGCAAATTAGTATAATTTCCATTTCCGGAGCATGGGAACTAAGGCAGAGCATGGAGCGCCACTTTATGACAAGACGAAACAGGTGATAGATCCTCCTTCCCTGTCCCTTAGGTTTTTACATGGCTTGAGCAAAAACTGGGACCTCAGAATTTCTCAAAATGTCCAGAACAAACTTCTCCACACCTTTTACCCCTTTCACCTGACGGCTCTCAGTGTAATGGTTGACATGCAAGAACCGAGCTTCATCTCTGGCAGCCTCATGTGTGCAAACCTTGCTCCAAAGCCTCTCAGAAAAAGCCACTGCAGCTTTCATTGGCTCTGTGTTGTAAGTGAGATTGAAAGAAAACACATTTGGAAAGTAATCACAGCTTCTCTGCTGGTATATTGACTTTCTTTCTAGGGCTCTAAGATTAACTGTCTAAGCAATATTTCTTATTAAATAAATAAATAAATAAATAAAAGCATCTTTCTAGCACAGAGGCCTTTCTGCAGAAAACAACAGTCTCACTAGAGCCCTTACCCCAACTGAGCAGCCTGTGATACATGCAGAAGGTAACTGGCTGGGCTGACAGGTGATGAGGACTGCCAGGGTGATAGGCAGAATTCAAAAAGCTTGCAGGAATCTGGTTTGCTCTCCTGCATGACACAGGCCAAAGAAACTCTCTCGGTTGTTTCTACACCAGAGCCAGAATTGCAGCATATTGTATGTACATAAGGGAATTCATTGCATAGGTAAGGACTGGAAGAGAAGTCTCTTAGGTGTGCCTCCCCTGCTGGAGAGCGTGGCCCATTTCCTAAATAACCCCGTGTTACCTTTCTAGTCAGAACTCATCCAGCTTTTCCAGTCTTTGAATCACACCCTGATCCCTTTCTATTATCACACATTTCCTCCCCTGCATGAGTTTGCAGACTATGATCACATCAGCTCTTAACCTTTTTCTGGAACCATGTTTTACAATGTCTTTGTCGGCCTCTGGGAATCTTTTCTGAATTTCTCTCCTACTGAGAAGTGACTCTTACAGTTTTCTCAAGGGCTTCATAGCTAAGTTTGGAAAGGACAATTGCTCAGTTTCTCAGTCGTAAATGATGTTTGCACTGAGGTCAAGAGCAAAATTAAACTGCAAATTCTCTGGCTTTGCTGTTCAATGACCGCTAGGCAAGAACACAGTACAAGCGGGCATCTTTCTGTCAGCTGGAGGCTCAGACTCACAGCTTCATCATGGCTTCAAGGAGCTTGGCTTTTGAAAATACATACGACTTCTCAAGCATCTTTGAAGGATCAGTAAGAATAAAAAGATGTTTAAAAATTCTCCTGTTGGCTGCTTATAACCTTTTCCCTTCCAGTTCTATCCTGTGGCAGCTGATGTTGAAAACAAAGCAGCCAAGTGTACCAGCACACACTACACTCCATGTGCTGTCCTTGTCCCTTCATCTACGGAGCATTTCCTCCCCCAGCTTAGCCCTTCATCACCTTCAGTTTAGACCACTGTCCACCACCTGTGAGGACATGTGGCCATACACTGAAGCATAGGAAGTTCGGCTCAAATGTGTGTAAGAACATCTTCACAGGAAGGGTGGTGGAGCACTGGAACAGGCTGCCCAAAGAGGTTGTGGAGTCTCCTTCTCTGGAGATGTTCAAGACCCACCTGGACACCTACTCAGTCCAGTCCCCATATCCAACACACGGAGAACCTAGTACTATGTTTTATGCTGCAGTTGATGCCCACTGCCTCTCATCTCTCCTCAACCCATGGAGCAGCCCATGATATGCTGCCTGTTGGCTATGAAAGTAGCACAAGGTAAATGAAGAATGAGTGGGTGATGTTTTTCACAAAACAAGAATGAGAGGATACCCAATGAAGCAATCAATCTGAAAGCAACCACGGGAAGCTACTTTCTCCCCCAGCATGTAATTAAATCATTGAGCTTTTTGTCACAGGACATTATCGAGACAAAAAAATATAAATGGGGTTAAAAGGCAAAAGACTAATCTTTGCACGGTGGGATAAGCAGTGGCCCTTCACATGTGACTGGATGCAGTCCTTCGGCCAGGTAAACCCTAACACCACCGCTCACGGGGAACAGTCACCCTCAACACATTCCGTTCCATGAACAACTTCTAGGGCTGGAGACACTGTCCTCACTGAGACAGGCCATTGGTCTTGTCATGTAATGCTGGAAAAAAAAAAGGAAAGATGTTCTTGGGATCAAAATTAAGAATATGAAGATACAAAAATCATCTCCAGTTGTACCTCTGATTTTCTGTTTTCCTGCATAACCTCAACAAAAAAAATCTAAAAACATCAAAGGAGATATTTCTTTCCTATTCCTAATTGCAGTCTTGTTCTTTTAGACTGTAAGCTGCTCAATGATTTCTGTAGGTATATACAGTAACTTGTGTAATAGGACCTTGATTTCATTTGGGGAAATCTTTGCACTACTGCAACACAGTGAATTTTCCTCCTACAGATACTCTGTGAGTGACTAATTCAAAATAAAGTATTGGAGTAACTGCAAAACACGTTTGCTATATTAACACATGCCACCTGTCAAAAAACTGAAGGCAGGACTCCTGCCATACTAAACGCTATGGTCTATGTTAAGAACTATTGCGATATATTTACAATCTTTCTGTTTCTATAGCATCTGAATACCTTGAACTCAAGAGTCACGAGGAACAATTAATAAACTCCAATGGCTTCCCTTGGCATTTCTCCCAGATCTCCCAATAGATACACACCTGTTCATTTATCTGCTTTACAGCTACTAGGCCTAAAAGGACAAGAGTTGGAGTTGGTGTTACAGAATTCTTATACCGGAACAACTTCTCCAAAAGGGAATATTTTTAGCTTTTCCTAATGGTCAGATTTGTCAGCTCTTCTCTGGAAATGTATCTCATGGCTACAGGGCCTTCAACGTGAAATAAAAAGAAATCAGTAGTGAAAAAAGGTGACTGTAAACTTGACTTTCTGAGGATGTATAGCTGCATTTACTACACTGGGTGAAATGTATCATGATGTTTTACTTTATGTTTTTTTGTGGAAGGGGATGGTGGTGAAAAAGGAGATAGAGGAGAAGTGGGCAAACAAGGAAAAGTTGGACCAAAAGGACCTAAAGGTATTTATGATGGTTTGCTGGCTATTACTGATATATAATTATCAATACATACAACGGCATTTAAGATCAGTGCTGTTTAATGCTTTTCATTCCTTTTGCTCCAGTGGATTTCACAATGCCTGTCAAACATTAATCAGTGAACCTAACCATGTTCTGAGAGCTTGGTGCAATTCCTGCCAATACTTGATGAGAGTCTGGCAATAAACGTAAATACTCACGTGATAAACAAGCACACTGACTGCTGCTCTCTCAAGTGACAACCATGAGTGAGATCCAGAAGACCGATATCTTCCCAGATCATATGTATAATCAGAAAGATCACTGTTACGTTAATGAAATGATCTTTTAGGTGAAACAGAATTTTG
Source organism: Aquila spilogaster (assembly GCA_024606505.1). Classification (NCBI taxonomy): domain Eukaryota; kingdom Metazoa; phylum Chordata; class Aves; order Accipitriformes; family Accipitridae; genus Aquila; species Aquila spilogaster. The sequence goes on along the minus strand of JANHGO010000063.1, from coordinate 20,269,120 downwards.
AATAGGGATGCTCAGCAAAACTCAGTCTCAGTCATCCCTCTTTTGCAGAAAAGCAAACTGAGGCACACACTGAGAAACGCAGTTCCTCTGATCAAGCAGGAGCATCAGAGCTGAGAGCAAGGAGCATGTCTCAGGACTCAGTTCTATTAAACAAATCTCACACTTTCACAGTTACCTGAGCACAGCACTCTGCGCCACCAAGACAGCATCAGCCTTGTTTGCATGTGCTAATTCCAAAGCTTAAGGTGCCAGTAACGTGGATAATGCATATCCACGTTCTTTCTTCCTTGACGGTGGCTTGATATTATAAGACTAACCATGAAGGTTTTTTTCTTGTATAGAATCTTTAAAATTGTCCTGTTATTACCGTCATAATAAAAATCCTTTCCATTTTTAAATGCACTCAGATGACTTTGCATCTTACTTTAAAAAGATCAGGTAAGACTCGAGCAGATGAGGTGGAAAAAAAAAACAACAACAAAACACTTAAGGAGCATCTTAGTGATGTTACCAGTGTGAAAACTGAGATTTCCTAAGCTGGACTCTTACTATCACCCAGCTACTTCAGTACTTACACTGCTAACCAGTCAGAAAGGCACCCAGTATTTTGGTGCTCCAAGGACTGGGAAGCAAGCACAGTGCAAGTAGCAGCTCATTATGTGCACTTCTGCTCCCAGAAGGATTCCCAGCAAAGCCATGAGAACTTCACCTCCGGAACAAAGCAAAGGCTTTTGTCTACAGTAGAGAAATAATAATAAAGTAAAATAATAATAATTAAAAGAAATGAAACAGAAAAGAGACACACTTCCCAAGCAACCTGCTGGTGTCTAGTTAGTTGTGATGTAAATTCAATATTTGAATACTCACTAGCAATTTTAGTTTGTATTTTCTATATGAAAACATGAAGTTTCTGGCAGATGAACAGGCAGTTTTACTAAGGTGCCTTGCAGAGTCCTACCAGTCCCCCAGCAGCTGTGATCTGAGCTGCATGCAGCCACAGCAGACCTGGTTTAAGTGCTGTTTTCTGGCACTGGAGTCACTTTGCTGTTCCCTGCCAGAAGAGTGAGGCTGCCAGCAGCCCTGCGGCTGACAGAAGCGCCTCAGCAGCCCAGGTTGGTACAAGCAAGTCTAAATAAAAGCTAAAGCTGTAAAGCTTGCCATGTGTTCACTTGTATACTCACACGAGCATGTTTGTTGTGTCTGTGTCTTACACTGGGACTTGCCATGCTCAGGAAAAACAGCAGCAGTAGAGGGGTAGCATCTCAAGGAAGAAACGACAGAAGTCATCCGTACTCTTCCTCATATTTCTTCTCTCAGGAAACAAAGGAACTGTGGGGGATGTCGGTGACCAGGGAATGCTAGGGAAAATTGGTCCGATTGGTGGAAAAGGTAAGCCCTGGTCTGGGAATTTTCTTGTTTTTTTTCTTCAAGGTAAATATGTGTTTTGTGTGAGTTCCAGGAATGGAGTATCATCAAATACCGGCTGCAACTGGTGCTCTCCAAAGAAAATTATGCAGAAAGATCAGTGATTAGAGCTAACTGAAATATTTATGTTTCCCATGTGCAATACATCACTTACTGGGCTAAAAATAGTTTGCTCGATAAGTTAAGAAATCAGTCCTCGAAGATGATAAAAGGGAGAGATCCGAGCCTGGTGAAGTAAACAGCACAAATCCTCTGAGACCTCAAAAAGAGAAACCCAGATTTGTGCCCCTGCATCCAATGTTGAACAGCCTGAGCCAATACTGCTGCTGCTCAGGATGCCACACCTGCACTGTGTGGGAGATGCAAGCAGTAAGTACACAGGATAGCCAGGTAAGGAGAAGATTTTGAGTTTTAAGAGAGAACTTACATAACAAGGAACAACTTCTCCACACAAACCAAGGTAGACTCCAACTCTACTTGGGATATAATTCCATGAAATCACTGCTCTAGTATCCTGAAGAGATTAGGCATCCCTTTTAGAACTGAAGAAGAAATATTACTTCTGCCACAATGAGATTTGTCTTAGCAGTTCATCAGGGATTCACCATCCTAAGAGGAACTCTGTGGTCTCTAACCAAGCAATCAACCCGGCCATGGGGGTGAGTGGGTGGAACAAGTTATCCTGGGAGCTTCTCACACCAATGCTTTTTAATAAACCTCTGATGGCCTCCAGCCAACCCCACTATCAGAGAAGAACAAAAGAATTTGGCCTGGGGGATTCATTTTCAAAATATCTAGACAGCTGAAGACACAGATAGCTATCTCCTAAGATGTCTTCAGTCACCAAAGGAAACTAGAATATAAGAATCCCACAAATTGTTTATCTGAAAGTAAACCAATGCTCTAAGCCTTTAAATCAAGCTGTCTGTCAGCCTGGCTGTACAATTTATTGTCCCTTTCTAGTTGGGTCTTTTTTTCTCATTTCCTTTTTCATTTGCAGAAGCAAAGGCCACTAAGTTACTCTTTAGACTTACCGTTAAATATTCAAGTTCTTAAGGAAGCAACCCTGAAATTTCAGCACATAAGTGGGCAGGGTGCCAAGCAACGCTAACTGAAATGCCAGTCAGCTACTGATTTCTTTCTTTAAAAAATACAATCACATAAAAGAATAATCACATCAAAACATAGCTATCAACAAGGGAGAGCATATTCACATTATATGGCTTCTGAAGGCTTTAATTTATAAAAGATCTGACATCAATTTCAGATAAAGCTGAGACTTTTGACAGCTGTCAAATTATAGCTGAGATCATTAAAAAACAGGCTGGTCACCTGTATTTAGATATTAGCATGGCATTTGGAGAAGCAATTCTACTATTTTTTTATGATGCACAGAACAAGGGGAAAGCAAGAGGAAAATAAATCATTTTTCCCTGAACTATATCTGAAATGAAGCACTGCTCCCTAGTGACCTCATTTAGTGCAGGTGCAAACTGCTGTCTGCAAACACAACCTGTTGCACACACGAATTCTGTGCCCACCAGCCTCATCTGGCACCTTGTCCTCACATGAAGCTGCCAAACCCAGGAAGGTCCTGCAAGGCAGAGAGTAGCCAGGCTTCACCTGTCACAGATTCCTGAGTGCTTGCAGCCTCTCGGGATCATGGTGCAGTTTATATTTAAAGCAGTACCAGGAAACAGTAGCACACAACATGCCTGTGTTATCGGCAAGTTAGTTATTAAAGGGTTCTCCTTATTTTCATTCACCAGCATTAATCATGGCTTGTTTGACTTGGCACATTGGCCAGTACAGTACATTAGGCCTTCCTACTAGAAGCACACCACTAATATATTATTAAACAGGTTTTTCAGATACGCTCCTTTGACATATGCACCACCTGAGATCTGAGAATGTATTTTCCTCTTTATCCAGGTGACAAAGGAGCCAAAGGCATATCAGGAGTGTCTGGAAAAAAGGGAAAAGCAGGTATGCTGGGCACCCTTATCTGGAGAATGCTCAAGTTTGCTTTTGCTGGGTCTTCAATTTCAGGGTTGGTTTGTCTGGAGTTTACAAAATGTTGAGGCCAAATGGCAAACTTCAGAATGGGTGAAACAAACAGGAAAAGTCTGAAAAGTTTTCCTCAGTAAAATGAAGGCTAGTGACATGACTGATGGCGATGCTATACAGCATAAGGAGAAACTATATAAATTAATGGGCAGTGGTTGATAACATAAAACTTAATGCAGCGACAGGTCAGGAGAAGTTTAATACTGAAAACTGGAATAAAGTTCCTGAATACCAAAGCAATGAACTCCTTTAATAGTCTTCTCTTAGAAGCATAGAGACAAAAATATACGTAATTTTAGAAAGGGCATAAGTTGTTGTCAAATCAATGCAACACATTGGCTTACAGGAGAAGAATTTGGATTTGATTACCCAGAAGGTTCCTCTCAGTCCTAACAACCATGCGTGTTTTCCCACCTTCAGTGTTCAGCTGTGTTCACTTTCAAGGCATTTCATATGCAATATCAGATGGGTTTTTAATGAGAAACCATCAGCAACTTGTTTTCTTCCTGATAATTAGAGAAGAACACACAAAACCTTGATCAAGTCAAATTTCACTTTACCAACCAAAAATACAACCAAGATTTCAGTGCTTGACAGCTATTATTTGAGTTGGCATCAACTATTTCTGCTGTACCACAGCCACATGCACTAACGTGGTCCATCCTTCAAGGTTTTTCCAGTCTCAGCTCAATGCATACTTCGAATACTCTTTCACTGTGAAAACAGTGGTGATGTTGTTTCTATCAGACGTCTAGGGAATCAGTGCTGTCTGAGGATCCAAAGGTGCCAAAGAACACCTTTCTCATTCAGATGTAACACTGTGAGATCATCATGGTAAACCACACATCCACAGTCAGATGGAAATGATGATAAGGGCAGAGGATGTGTAAATGCTACACTAATATGGGTGGAAGGAAGTTGGCAAACTTTCATCTGCAAAAAAATATATATTTCTGAACAGATAAATCCTCTGTCCTTTGTATTGCATCAGGCACAGTCTGTGACTGTGGAAGATACCGCAGAGTTGTTGGACAACTGAATATCAATGTTGCTCGGCTTAACACATCCATCAAATTTGTAAAGAATGGTAAGGATCAATATGTATTTGATATGATTTATTTGGTTCTTATAACATTTATCACAGCTATTCTCCTACTACTGCTGTTCTACAGCAACATACAGAGCAAGTCAGAGGGCCCCACTGTGCAAGGCACTCCAAAAACATACAGAAAAAAGACAGTCCGGCACCTGTAAGAATATAAGCAGCTGGTGAATAAAAGCAACTACAGTACAGCAGTGATCAATAGCACAACAGAAATAATAATGAAAGAACACGGCACAGCTTGCTAACTGCCTCTGCACTGTCAGCCTGCTCACCCTCACTCAGTGGCCATTCACACAACAAAAGGGTTGTGCCAATCTGCTCCATAGAGCCAGAAAAAGCACTAGGAACCTCTTGATCTTGCTGCTGCTGCTGCACAGAAGAGCTGCATTCATGCATGGTGCTCCTCTCATGCCTCCCTTCATTGCAAGCATCTTTCTCTGTAATAAGGGAGACACCAACACCCCAAAGACATAGGTTATAAGAAGTCATGTCTATAGGCAGTGCTGTCAGCAGGACAGTGCAAAATGCCCCTCCTGAAAGAAAGGAAGAGCATTTCCTGGTGTAGCGGATATTTTGGGAAGGCTCCACAACCACTTCTAGGACTCAGTCTAATCTGTAAATTAAATGTGTCTGAGGGCATTCTCTGGCACTATAGGCAACTGGCACAGCTCTCATCTGTATGGCTAAATCCTACAAAACTGAGTGGTCCTCTGCTAACTCCTCAAGTGCTTATGGAGTAGCTCCACAATTTGGGGATTGTTATTTGCCTGAGGCCAAAGCTGTCACCAGGACCATTCCAGCAGTCTAAGAGCAGGGACAAACTGGCACCAGCTATCCAGGAATGCTTCTTGGCACTGCTTAATTAACTAGGATAGCTGCTGCCTGAGAAATTTGCCTTTTAAAGCTGCTGAGCAGCCACACTTTCCTTCCTATTCAACGTTTCTTAGTGGCTACAGCAGCTGTGAACATCAGGCTATATTTAAAATGACTTATTTTAGCAGTCTCTTTGATTTTCCTCTACATGGAAAAGGACCTAGCTATTCAATTCCCCTGCATTCCTATCCCACAGCACTCTTTCACAATCTATAACACAATTTGGCAATAGTATACAAAACAACCAGGGTGATCTAGGGTTATTCACTGCTATTTGTCCATTCAGCATGCCTTGATTTGGTAACTTTTACTTCAAGGATGTCCGGTACTAAACAGTCACAGGGGACACATGCCAGTCAGGACTGAATATGTGTAAGGTTCTTGTCATTCCTACTGGTAGCATCAGTCTCTGATCATGTCTTTGTTATTCACCATAAATTCAGTGGTGGGAACAATTTCCCTATCTCCCTTTCATTAATTCTGATGTAAAAACTGTGTTGTTGTCATAGTGGAACAGAAGAACTTTCAATAGCTGCTGAAATGTCACTAAGAATTTGTTCTTCCCCTTTGAAGTTATAGCAGGCATCAGGGAGACAGATGAGAAATTCTACTATATTGTCAAAGAAGAGAAGAATTACAGAGAAGCCCTGATGCACTGCAGGGACAGAGGAGGAACACTGGCCATGCCCAAAGATGAGGCGACCAACGCCCTGCTTGCTGACTACATCTCCTCAAGTGGCCTTTTCCGAGCATTCATCGGGATGAATGACATGGAAAAAGAAGGGCAGTTTGTGTATGCAGACAGCAGCCTGCTGCAGAACTACAGTAACTGGAAGGACGGGGAGCCTCACGACTCCACGGGCCAAGAGGACTGCGTGGAAATGCTCAGCACGGGAGAGTGGAATGACTCTGAGTGTCAAGTCACCATCTACTTCATCTGTGAGTTCCTCAAGAAGAGAAAATAAACGTGCCACAAAAGATGTTTGGCGCCTTCTGTACACACAATAACCCCTCCTCATTCACCCACTGTAGGGAAAGCAGACAAACAAGGATAGGGCTCAATCCAGCATTCACTGGGTTAACCAAGAGTGATTAATGAGACATGGCAGTGACCATAAAGCCAGCTCAGGTCTGCAGGGGGCATCCAGCCAACTGTGAATTTTTATTTCATTTTTATGTATAACTGAGGGAGGTTGGGCAAATTTAGAGCACACAGAGGCAAACATGATTTCACTAATGCAATGGAGGACTCACGTATCTCTGCTTCCCACTCTATCACGCATTCAGTTGGCTGAGGTGTTAGGAACTAAGCAATAGCACTTCTGCAGGTCTGCACAGCTTGCGTGCAACCTGAGAACAGAGAGAGTTCTAGCCTCTCATGCCCTAAAAAAGCTGTACAAGAATCTAGAAAAGTTCAGCATAAAGAAAGCAGTATAAAGGAAGCAAAGCCACTGCTGTAGGCTGTAAACAAACAGTGCAGAATTTGCTGTCAGAGCCTGGCTCCTCAGTTATCCATGTCAGCATGTCCATAACAGATCAAATGTTAGTACCAAAGATCAGATTTAGTACCAAAGGAGCACAATCTTTCATACACTGGAAGTGCTCACATTCACATCGCCTCTATGACACCATTGCCAGGACTGTTCTGAAATCCAGGATGCTCCTGAGACACAGCATCCATTTTACCTTCAGAAGTGAGCCTGTTTATTCTTAGTCTTTCCTCATGTTGCTTAAAAGTCTCACTTTTCCACACAGCAGGAGACGCTAGTAAAGACTCCAGGTTCTCTGCAAGAAAGTCTGTACATTTTCTCCCCCACTTGGGAATAAAAAGGACAAAATGCTATCTGGAAGCAGAGAACACTGGGCACTAGTCATAGTGCATCCAATGCGCACTGCAGGTTGCTCTCAGCATTGGTTGCAAAATGTTCCTCTAGATATATGACAAGCTGGACATGAACACAGTCCCATCAGCGAGCAATGCAGAGGGTCAGCTCTAAGACTTCCTTCTGCGGCCATGTACAGCATTGCAAAGGCAATGATACAGCTGTCATACTTAGTGAGCCTGCTGACTTCAAGCTCATCTCTGAGCAATGACCAACACCAGAGCATTCCAGGAGACTCTGTGACTCAGAGCTACTTTTCTAAGCCAGTTTATCGGCTACTTGTTCTTCCAGAAAACCATTTGTTGCTACCAGCAGTAAATTACCTGTGTTGCTACACACCCTCCAGGGAACTATTCAGTCCCAAGAATGCAGGTGTGGGACCACATGTATTTTCATTGCTCCCCAACTATGCTATGAGCATACTTTGGCAAACAGGTTTGCTTAGCACAACATACCTCATCCTGAATTGTTCCCTTCCTGAGAATTTACATTCCCCAGCATCAAGCAGAATTATGCTTTTTAGGATCTAATGTAATAAACTTGTTAAATTATTTGGGCTTTAGTGTCATTAATGCATTATAACAAAGAATTAATGGAAAGAGTTTCTTGAGGAAAAGTAGTGCCTTTTGTAAAGTCAGGTCCAGGCACTCAGAGTATGTCAGCTCTTACTAGTCATGAGGAAATGGCACACTAACATTCCAGTGGATAGGCACAATCACACTAGTACCTACCTTCCCACCCTCCCCATCCTTATCTCTCACCCAAAATGTTACCAAAACATGTTTGCCAGATGGGGGGTCTACATTCCGGAACTGTCTGGCCATATTGGGATCGCTGGCTGACAAAAACCAGACGTACCTTTCATGCTGACAATCATCATTAGTAGGCCATTGTCCTGTTCTTTAGGAGGAAACTTAAAGCTAGGAGAAGGTAAAGCAGCAGAAATACTCTGCTGCAGGATCAAGTTCTGCCTAAGATTTGACCAGGCAGTCTCCATCACATAAAGTCAAAGAACATGTGTCTAGATTGAAGCTATGATCAAAGCAATAAAGGCAGCTGGATTCTATCTACCCTTTTAGCAGACAATGAGTTACAATCCAGGAGCATGTCCCACCCATGGGAAGGAATGACTGTCACATGGTTGAGGGAAGTGAGGAACTTGTGTTGAGTTTCTGCAGCAGAGAGGTTGCAACTGCCTGTTGCCTCCAGCCTCCACCTCACCCACCACACCAAATTCACTCTTTCTTAAATAGAAAAAATAAACAAAAACAACCCTTCTAGCCACTGTGCATTCACAGCCCTGTCTGGCTGTCTCTTTGCTAACTACAGAAGAGGGACAGCAGAAGAAAACAGCACAGATGTTCCAACCAGCAAGGCATAAGCAAGATCATGTGCTCGTACAAACCATTCCTGCAGCACTGGGTCTCAGTTAATAATTTTTGCCAAGAAGTCTAGCTCACAGGCCAAGCCAAATAAGACACTGCACCATACAGGAAACCTGGCAGGTAAGTTCATATAGCTCTGTAGCATGCAGACACGAGCTTAAGCTTGCACTAACTCAAGGATTATAGCTGTGTTTTGCAGGAAAAACATGCCTGTTATAATTAAGAATTTGGGCTATGTCACAGGTTTCATTGCTAGCCAATGGAAATTCACTGTGGTGGGTAAAGGTTCTTAGGTTTCTACATGAAGTGGAAGGATCCAGGAACACAGGAAATGGTGTCTGACTATTCAGGATTTGTGGTCTGTTGAAGCAGGGTACCTAAACCATTTAACCTAATCCCAATATTATGCTTTTCCCATGTTTTTTTCCTTATACCCAGTCTGAACCTTTCTTGTTTCAATTTGTACCCGCTATTATGTGTACTCACACCAGATGCCACTGCGTAGAGCCTCGCTACATCTTCTCAAAGACTCTCCTATAGGTTCTGGCAGACAGCCACCAGGTTCATACAAAGCCACTTCTATAGGCTGAATAAATCCACTTCTCTTACCTCATCCTCACCATCCTCAGCAAAAAATGCTCCAAGTTTCCCATGTCTTTTCTGAGTTGAGTTGTTTAAAAGGACAGTGGCTAGATGTGGTCTAAAAAGTGATGACTGGGAGGAAAATCCCTTCCTCGATCTCCTGGCAGCACCCTGCTAGCACAGTCAAGGGTGCTGTGAGCCTTCTCTGCTGCCAGGCCCCATTCCATCTCATAGGAAGTGCCATCTGCCAGATTTCCCAAGGGCCTTCTCAGTAAAGCCAGTCAGCAGCAGCCTGTATCAGTGTAGAGTTCTGCCCTCCTAGCTGCAGGAAGCTTTACATTTGTCCTTGCTGGGTTCCAGAAGGCTCCTGTCAGTCCAACCCTCCAGCCAGCCTGGCTTCCTCTGCACGGCAGCCCTGCCTGTGAGTGTATTGGCTGTTCCTTCCAATCTGATGGCATGTGAAACCTGATAAAAACGGACTTTGTCACCTCCTCCAGCTAACGGAAGTTGTTAAACATGACAGTTCCAGTGTATAAACCATAATGTCCTAAATTGGATATAAAAATATTGTTGGAGACACAATGTCAAAAGCCTTGCTACAGTTGAGATAAATGACATCCACTGCTCCCCCTCATCCACAGATCCAGTCATTTTATTGCACAAAGCAACCTGGCTGGTCGGGCATGATTTACCCTTAGAAAATCCACGCTGGTTGTTCCCAGTCAGCTTCTTCTCATTTATATGCTCCAAGAGAACTCCTCTAAATTCCGTAGGGACCAACGTGATGCTGATAATTTTAAAGTTCCCCAGACTATCTTTTGGTGTTTGTGAAGAAGGAAGCAACATTTGCCTATTCCAGACATTAGGAAACTCCTATGTTCACCATAACCTTTCCAAGTAGAAGTGGCCTTGCAGCCAGTTTTCTCAGGACCTTGGATGCATTCTGTCTGGTCCCATGGAGTTTTCCAATGAAACTCTCACAGGAAATCCCTTGCTCAGCCATCATATATTGCTAGTAGTTCTCTGAACACTTTCCCTAAGCACAGAAGAATAGGATAACTTGTTGATAAAGAAGGCAAAGAAATCATGGAATGCTTCATTTTCAGCTGCCTGCTGTCACTGCATCACCTTCTTCATTCAGCTACATTTTCTTTGCTCAGCCTTTTCCGATTGATACAGTGGTAGAAGTTCTTGTTGCCCTTGCCTGTGCAAGTCTCAACTTCATTTGAGCTTTTAATTTCCTAATGCTGCCCTATATACTAAGGTAGCATTTCAAAATTCTTCTACTGCTTCCACCTCCTCTTTTCTACGTTTTTGCTTTGGAAATCCACCAGGAACAGCGCCTGTTCAGCCACACCAACCTCCTGGTACATCTGCTTGTTGCTGAACAGTGAACACAAGTCAGCTGCATAAGACCTTGCTACATCTTACCAGGAATACTTCAGCGTTCTTCCTGCTCTGAAAGAATTGGGACTTAACAATCTCCTACATTCTGTAGATTGTCACCTCAATGCAAGCATTAACCTCCTGCTGGCATCAGGAGTAGAATGCACATAACACGCAGATACTCATGATGAAAGTATAACATTTGGAACAATAATTCTAATTAAAAAGATTACAAAATAAATATATCTCATTAGGAATATATTTATTTCAAGCATTCCAAGCAATCTCATATGGGCATTAAGCAGATCCACTTCCTTCACTGCCTTTAATGTAGTCAATCACTTTAAAAATAAAAAAAAATATTTAATACCTAAAGCAATGGGGTTCCACATTCTTGACCATAGCCACAGGAATATACAGGTATCCCTTCTTAGTTTCATATACAGTCTTCAATGGTACATTTTAGTTGTAGTTCAACCACATGAAACAGTTGTAAAGAAGTAATTTGACACTGTGTGATGATGAAAATGGAAAATGTGTCACAGGGAGAGAGATCAGCTTCTGGTTATGTTGGAAGGCATTGTTCTATAATTGTCTTGTTTTAATACATTTGCACATTTGCACAAAAGGCATGGATTGCCATTTCTTTTTTTCTTTATTAAAGTCACACTTAATCTTCTCAACGTGCGTAAGAAAGAATGAGGAAGATCAAAGGAGCAATGTAATCTGGGTTGGTTTGTACTTGTGGGAGGGGAGAACAGCGAATTGTAAAAGAATTCTGTGAACTTGGCCTACCTGTGGCACGCAGCACTGCCCCACACCCCACCCTCCCGAGCCTGGAAAGGTTTCTCCACATCGATGTTTCAACACAGAGGAAGAGTTTCACTGGATTTTCATTATGTGGGTGCGAGCAGGAACTTGCATCACCGTGTTTTGCAGAAAACAGCAGCGACCTACAGAAGCACAGTAGTAGCCTACCAAAGTACAGAGTTGACCTCAATGAAGTTTCCCTGGCTGGGAAATGTGCGTGGTCATGAGCATGTCTGAGTTCTGAATCTGTAAGACTTGTTCCATCCTCCATGTTATATCTACACTTAAATCCCACGGAAGCTCTGTGCCTAAACAAGAGCAGATCTCCTGACAATGGGGCAGTAAAGGGGCTGTAGCTCCCCAGTAGCATGATGCAGAATGGCATAGGCCCATCTGCGGAGCAGTGACCCTCCCATACAATGTAATTTCATTTCACTATGTATCATTCCTTTCCACCCAGATAATAACTGTATTAGTTTTTACTTCTGTGTTTTAGAAAACAGCCATAACTTTGTAAAAGTAGCCAGATGCCAATTATTGCTTTGGTCTTACTGCTCCAGACATAGTTCAATCCTTAAGAGTATAATAAATAGAAGTAATGTCTTTTTGGAAACTGATTTCAGTCATGAATCCTCCGCTCATTTTTTCTCTTTAGTAGATGTTTCAAGCTATCTAAATAATCTCTCAGCAGCGTACTGTCCAGCAAGAGACGCTAGTTTCCCCAGCTTCATACAATAGAAGTCTTTGTATCAGTTGCCCCACAACATTCCAGGAGCACGTGGGACACTACACCATGCGGAGGGTGGAAGGAGCAACAATGATCAACACTTAGTCAGGAGAAGATTACATAAAACACTGCAGAAAAATGTGAATATGGAGTTGGCGGATGCTTAGCATGTGAACTGTGGAATTTGTTCCTCACTGTGAGCCAGTTTCTAAGTCTTGAAAATGTTTAAAAGCTCGTCTGAGAAAATCTAAAAGGCTGTCAGTGGGTCCAAGGAGAAATTTAAATTCAGTAACTCAGGAATCCCAGAGCTGCTTGTAAGTTCACATATGTAACTGACAGAGCTTTCTCAGGGCCTGAAGAAGTGAAAATATGTTTTCTGCAAAAATAAGGACAACTAAAAGAGTTTCCCTTTGAAAGGCACACTTTTTCATTCCTATTTTTGCAGGTATGAACTTTTTCCAATGTTGGCACATACCTCTGGACATGCTAAAGTTTATGCAAGGAATGCATATGACTGTACTGCATATGGTTTTCTCCCTGGATAGGACAGTGTGTGACAGGTAATAACGAGTGTACATGCCCTACCATTCCATTCTAAAAGACTCTCATCCAACAGAAAATAAGAACAGTATAATAACTAACCAATTACTGCTATTACTAGAAGCAGAACATCTCTACATCAAAACTATACAAGTGTTTGGGAAGCAGAGGAACCAGAAAGATGGAAGGTTATGGAATCAGGTAGGTATCCTTGCTTATCCTTCCCGGTTGTTCTAATTACATAGAACTCATTTATGTCAGAAGATTCAGGCTGTTGTTTCTCCTAATATACAGGGATCTGATTTGTAAAAATGGGACACTGTACTAAGTGGAGGGTAGAAGGATCAACAGTGATGATCAGTCAGAAAGGAGAAGATTAAGATGACAGAGATGTCGGATTGCATATTCTGTTAGCAGTCTCTGTACTCATCCCCTTTTGGTCACTGCAGTCAGGGAATTTTCTCTGTGCATGGATAACACTATCAGATAGTTCCTACTCCAAAGGAGATGAGGCTTTCTTGAAAAGCTGGAAATGAGAGCTATCTGCCTGTGTGACTCAGCAAAAAACAGAAAGCAGAGTTTAGTCAGGAGAGATTTGGAAAAAAATGAAGAGAGTACCTCAGAAGCCCAGCCCTGCGTTGGAGCTTCCAGGAGATGACTTCTAGGGGAGGAAGAAAGAGAAAGCTTTGTAGGAACGCAGCACAATCTTACACTAGCAAAAATCTGAAAGAAGAGATTTTCCAAAGAGCCAGACTGGGACATGGAAAGAAGTACTGGGAGGAAAGAGCTTGTTCATGTGTAAGGTAAGGTCCTCCAAATGTGGATAGACATGGATTCTGCTGACCACCAGCTGATCACAACTGCTTCTGTAGGGCTGGGATAACTTGAGGCTGAAGTCATGCACTCAGTTGAGTGCATGTGGGGGAGGCTGGAGAGGGTTTTATGTCTGCCATAGATCCAAGAATGTGTTTACTTCGTGTTTGCCACAGAATATACAAGTGTTTGCAAGGTAACACCCACACTGCTTACTGACACAAGAGGCTGGGACGATAAGTTTCTCCTTCTGTGGCAATGATTCTGATTGCTAGTAACGTCTGTCCTGAATTGCTTTGTGCTATGGGTATGGTGGTGATGGGTTGATGGTTGGACTTCATGATCTTTGAGATCTTTTCCAACCTTAATGATTCAATGAACTCTATGAAGTCTCTGGAGGGAAGTCAGGACAGGCTGATACAGCAGCAGGCCTGAATGGGTTTGCTCTAGCAACTTAGTCTGCCAGGTGTTGACAGAACACAGACTTTGAGGGCAAAGATAAACATCAACATTTTTCATTCATCATGTCAGACATACTTGGAATCATGTCCACATGTATATGGCATACACAGTCTCTTCAAGCTATATTCCATCAATCATGTCAGTCAACCAGCCTGAAATTCGATTTGACTTTTTTCACACTAACTTTAACTATCTGCAAGGCAAATGTCCCTACCAGGCCCAGCCACTGTAAACTTCCATTATAGTTGACAATAAGACACATAATATTTTCAGTTACCTACTTCAGCACAAAGAAAGTCATTCTTCAAATGTAGCCATTTCTTTGCCATTTTCTAGTCCAATAGTTCAGAGACACACAGACACTTGATCAGTCAAATCCACCTCTTATTATTTTTTGCTGTGCATCAGAAACCTCAAGGATTTCATGCTAGGTTAATAATTTCCTTGGGAGTATAGCTAAATGTAGAAGTATATGAACACTACATTAGTCCAGTACAACAAATTACATCTTCAAAGTACCATATAAACATTAACTTCAGACCAATTAGACTATTTCAGTAGTAAAATAATGCACAGGATTCTGCCCTACTTATTATTTTGCTATTATGTAAAACTAATGAGCTGTGTTTTTTGACCACTGATTCTTCCTTCCTCTAAATACATGCAGATTAAAATGTAAGCTATTTAAATAGCTCCACAAAACTGCTGCTAGAAATAAAATGGAAAGGCAAGTATTTGAAATGCACTGCTACACATTTTAAACACTCGGAAGGACATGTGAACATGAGATCCCAGGCTGCATCTGATTCCAGAGTAGAATAATAATCTTGTTCAGAATAATAGATGTTCAGGGAGACTTCACTTTTAAGTTCATTTGGTTTTGGTTTTCAGTTACTGTCTTGTAAATAAGCTACAAAGTTTTTCTGGTAGCTAATTCATCTTCCCTTTCCCTCCCCTCATTCAGAATCTCTAAGGACAATGTGCAACTCCAGCCCTTAGGAATGGCAAGCCCACTCTGCCCTCACGAAGCCCCATCTGGAGCACTGCATTCAGGTCAGGGGCCCCCAGCACAAGAAAGACGTGGAGCTGTTGGAATGGGTCCAGAGGAGGGCCATGAAGATGATCAGAAGTCTGGAGCACCTCTCCTATGAGGAAAGGCTGACGGAGCTGGGCTTTTTCAGCCTGGATAAGAGGAGGCAGTGGAGGAGACCTCATTGTGGCCTTCCAGTACTTAAAGTGAATCTATAAACAGGAGGGAGAGCGACTTTCTCAATGGGCACATAGTGACTGGACAAGGGGAAATGGTTTTAAAGTAAAAGGGGGAGAATTCAGGTTAAATGTTAGGTGGAAATTCTTCACTCAGAGAATGTTAAGGCACTGGAACAGGTTGCCCAGAGAAGTTGTGGATATCCCATTGCTGGAGGTGTCCAAGACCAGGCTGCCCAGGGCCCAACCAACCTGATCTGATGGGTGGCAACCCTGTTCAAGGCAAGGGTGGTGGAACTGGATGGGCTTTAAGGTCCCTTCCAACCCAACCCATTCTATGATTCACTGTAAAGGATGACAACATGCACTACAAAGGAGGAGCATGTACAAGAAGTGGAAAGATGGCTCAAAAAAGCACTGATGAACATAAAACTTTTATTAGCAGCTGTGAATGAACTAAAGTATTCATCGGCGTTATCTGGGTTAGTAGCTGCTGTGGTCGTCTCATTAAAAATCATAAAGTGAAAGAGAGAGAGTTTGTTTTTAACTTATTTTTCATAGTCTGAACCACATCATAGCAGTGTGTCTTAGTGTGAGGACAGTACAAATCACCTCACCTTACTTTATGAATCGTAAGTTAAAGGATACTAGTAGAATGATAGATTGCTTTCTATCTAAAAATTGCATATATACTGTGTGTAATACTTCTTCATGAAGGACAGCAGGCTAACAGGAATGCAGTGTAACTGGCTTAGGATTTATGAAAGAAAAGAAAAAAAAAAACTCAAACCTGCTTGTTTTCCTATGAATATAGACCTACTTGATCAAATGCTTCAACTTACCAAAACACTGTATAAGAATCAGAGGCTGGGTTCAGTAGGAATCTGCTGCTGAGCTCAGCAGGAATAGTATTTGAGAGTTCAGTAGGAGCTGAGTAGTCGAGATAGGTCCGAAGATATATACTCACAGTAATTCCCTGTTTATAAGTACTTGACAGTTCATTGTATTTGCAGCCAAGATTCCTCAAGCATTTTCCCCAAAATTGAATCCTTATGCACATGGGAGTAATCACAGATTTTCCTAAACTCACAGTGTGATTAGAAATAAAGATATTGCTCTTATGTGTTCTGCTAACTTGCTTGAATCAGAAACAGTTACTGTTTGGAACCTGCCATCAATATTGGGGCTTGTTTTCAGAAAATGTAAACCCATTAATGAGCAGTCTGACATATAAAACTCTATTAGAAATAGGATCCATGTTTTGTAAGAGGCAAGAGGCATCAATCTGCAAACACCTGAGTATTTTATGGAAGTTTATCATTTCAGTGGACTGACAAGCTCATAAAATTCAAGGTTAGACAGGTACTCGTGCTTACTCTGATTATCAAAAAAATGAGACACATGCTGACATATTACATCCCATTTATCTCTATTGACACCTTTGGAGTTTTCCAGAATGTAAAACACTGTAAATTTGGTGCATTAAAATAAACTTCTGACACTAATTTCACTAAAAACACCTATAGATAAGAATGTCCAATTATTCCTGTAAAATTTGAATTTCACCCTGAAATAATTTTATTTCAGTATAAACAGATCACTGCGGTAACACAGTTGATGAACAGTTTTGCCTTGTTCTGACCCACTCTGTACCCTCACTGATATTAGCTCTGATGTGACAGAGGCACAAAGAAACTGTGGCTGGGGGAACACGCTCACTTCATTTGGCAGCAGCCCAGTTGTACTGGCTTACATGCAGCATGAACTATCACAAGGAAGTTCATAAACACAAAGATTCCTGGATGCTGGGGTTAAAGGCAGTTTTGCAATGAAGCACAGTCAGTAAAAGGATTGTGGGTCTGCCCATTATTCAGTGTTTGAAGAGGTCCCTCTCAGCCTTAAAACTCCCATATTAACTT
This sequence comes from Aquila spilogaster, assembly GCA_024606505.1. Lineage (NCBI taxonomy): Eukaryota > Metazoa > Chordata > Aves > Accipitriformes > Accipitridae > Aquila > Aquila spilogaster. The sequence continues at coordinate 20,251,937 of JANHGO010000063.1, read as the reverse complement.
TGAGCAGCAACAGATGCCAATAGAGTACGATCCCACTATTTTAACCAAAGTGAAACTAACTACAAATATACAGAGGTTACTTACGATTCACTTAATGATATCCATAATTACATTCAAATAGTTGTTTACCTTCTTACTAACAGTCATCAGATAAGGCCTAATTATGCATCCATATAAATTCTTACACTGATACTTTTACTTACAATTGAATAAACTCACTGTGTTTCAAAACCTAAAGGCTTGCTCTTTTTGCAAGTGTTTTTACATTTTTTCAAAACATTACAGAGCATTTGTCCACAAGCATATTTTGTCACCCTGCTTTCTGAACTCATTCATCACAAAATGAAGTCACCTTTGTATTTTGCCTAATTCCTTTGCCTTCTATTGGATTGTTAGCCAGGAATTCGCTCAATAAAATAAACAGTTTAAAGCAAACAAAATGCAACTAGGGAAAAAGAGTGACTCTTTGTCAGCACAGACAGTTCATCAGAACACCAGATACATACTTCTGACCAGAGAGATAAGAGCAGAGGCCATCGCATTATGATTACAGACCAGAACATCATGCTCTGACTGATTACAAGTGAGCAGCCACACGCTATCAGCAACCCTACTGGCACAACGCTGTGCTACATCCTGTGTTGGCAGCACTTTGATGATGTCTTCCCACCTTTGCTGCCAAACCTGGGTTCTTTTGCAACCAGATGGACTGCTCCTCCACTTTACCAGTCAGTCTTCTTTTCCCCAGGCTGAAAAGACCCAGGTAACTCAGCCTTTCCTCATACAGGCAATGCTCCAGGCCCTTTGTCACCTTTGTGGCCCTCTTTTGGACTCCTTCTAGGAGATCCCTGTCTTTTTTGAACTGAGGAGCCCAGAACTGGACACAGTATTCTAAATGTGGCCTCACCAGGACAGAGTAGAGGGGGAGGATCACCTCCCTTGACCTGCTGGCCATGCTCTTTTTAATGCACTCCAGGATACCATCGGTCTTCTTGGCCACAAGGGCACACTGCTGGCTCATGGCCAACCTGTCATCCACCAGGACATCCAGGCAGGTCCTTCTCCACAGAGCTGCTCTCCAGCAGGTCATCCCCTAACCTGCACTGCGTTATTCCTCCCCAGGTGCAAGACTCTACATGTGCTCTCGTTAGACCTCATCATGTTCCTCCCTGCCCAGCTCTCCAGTCTGTCCAGGTCTCACTGAATGATAACACAGCCTGCTGGTGTGTCAGCCAATCCTTCCAGCTTTGTATCATCAGTAAACTTACTGAGGGTGGACTCTATCCCTTCATCCAGGTCGCTGATGAATCTCCAATCCAGGTCGCTGATGACCTCCTTTTTACAGCAGGCATCCTAAGCTCAATTTCACTGGATCAGGCAAGTTATCTCGATAGTTATTTTTCCTTTACTTAGATGATGCAAAAGGTGCCAGAACATAATCAAAAGCCTGACAAAGCATGTTAGAAAACAACAACAACAAAAAACCTGCCAGGCTGCCTTTCAAGAAACCTCAAGAATGTGGTATTTGTACACCAATTCATAATATGCACTGGTCTGAACATGACCCTAAAGTTCTGTTACCACTGGGCAAATACATTACACAAAAGACATTAAAAGGTTTCCCTATCATTCATCTTAGGCACACCAGCTTTATGTCAATTTAATTACACTGGCTAAAGGGGAATGATTCCAAGTTTCCATCACTATGAGATCAGAATCCTGCATGCAATTTCCAGGAGCACGTTAAATGAATTAACTCATAAACAAAATGGTCGGCATTTTATATAATCAGCTTCTTGTTTTTTGTCATTGATACATACCTAACTACAGGATTAAGAAAGAGTAACTTTGCGAATCTAAAAGAAACACAAAAGGCTTTGGTAGGCAACTTCCTCGAGATCAATAAAGTAACTGGAAAAATGAATCATATCCTGATACTGTCCGCAAAACCTTGCTCTGTTCTGTTCTGGCTTAGGAGATATGTTCATGCAGGTCTATGTGTAAGTAAACAGGGCCACCTGGGTATCAAAAAGATAGCTTGAATTTTGATACACAGGACTGCAATATAATTAATTTTCATATCCACTATGATGTATGTCTATGTTTTTTCAAAAAAATTATTTCTCTCTTCTAATCCCTACCAATGTAATGTGATAGATAATAGCTTAATACTGAGCTTCATCTTTTTATACATTATGTCTAACAGTTGCTTCAGGGAGGGAGATAATTAGGACATTCTGTTTCTATTTCAATGTATATTAAATGTATGCACATATTATGTCAATATACTTGGAATTTAAATCCTCAGCTGATTAATTCACCCTTTGATACTTGCTGCATCTTGTAGATTATTTGTTTAACTTTCTCAACCATATACTTCACAGGAAGTCCAGCTAAATAAATACCAAGGCACTCTCTTCATCTTGAAAAATGATTCGCTATCAACAATCTATGGACTTGTAGAGAAGTCCCATTCTTGGTGTTTCCACTGCAGTAATTACTGACTTGCCATTTGGAGGCAAAACCTACACACACTTGGGCTTTTTAAATGCTGGAATTTTAGTTTATTTCACTTGTATCTCCTCTCAAAATGACAGAAACTGATCTGTAGTTCTGTGACAATCCCAACTTTACATTAGGCTGCAATAAGCACTTAAAGAACACCAAGGGGAAAGCTCAGGCTATACTCAAGAAATATTTTAAGAGAGGTTTTTAGCTCCTTCGGTGGTATAAACAGACATTGTTATGTAGAGTGAATTAACATCTGGTTGTTGACTCTGGTGGACTTACAGCAGCATCATTAGTTTGCCCTGCAGCATAAAAAATAAAAATAATAAAAAGCTACAAAGACAGTTGTCCAACACAAACAGATGCTTTTGCCATTGGAAATTTCAAAATGAAATCCTGATACTGATCTCTTACAGAATTCAGATTTTTTAAAGATTCAGCCTATATGTGAATTGGTATATAATCTCATTTGGCACTGTAATGTATACAGTCCAAACACTGTCAAAATAATTTAAACAACTACTTTCATTTAAAAGATTTGTATTTATGCAAAAGAATTGCTATAGATCTGCTTTAGGATTATTTGTGTATACATACATCTAACAGTGAAATTTAGCCTTTCCAGTGGCAGACCACCAAAAGTGAAGAGTATCAGTGTTAGAAGGAAAGAGCACGTTAAAATGAGCGGTATTCACAAGGGAAAGAAAAAAAAGAAAATATGGTATATTGTTTGTAATCATCAACAAAATCCCTTGCTGCTGGAGTTCACACTGATTGATTGTGTGGACTGGATAACAAAGATAGAAATTTTTATGACCAAGTGTTATTTGTACTTCCTCTGTATAAGATAAGCGTAATCACATTTCTTGTTCCAAATCATAAACTGATCAACCTAGATTTCCACCCACTCAGATTTCACCCTGTGCAGGGCAATCTCAACAGATTTATGACCAGACTGTGAAGTTAATTGGACATATGGTCTCCAGAATGCAATCCCAAGAAAGAACCACCTACACCTCATTAATTAGACACAAGTTGAATCCTATTGCCTTTTAAAACACAACCAAGTCAGGACCTATAGGCATGCGCCTCCAGAGCCTAGAATCCTTCCCTTAAGATAAATGAATGGAACACAATGTTCATTTTTCAGATATATCTAGAGGACGTATCACTCCTCTCATCTGGTAACCAACAGGTTAGATTGTTCAGAAAAGAGGAGGCCAGGCTTCTCTGGCTCTGAATGGGGATCTACATCTTCCACCTTTAGGAGTGGGTGAGGCATCCAGCTACAAGCAGTGAGGCAATGAGGAGAGAGCACATGATAAAATACAAATTGATGATTCTTCTTCCTCTGGCTGACATGATTTCAAATCTGGGCTACTATTACTGCCTCTTAGAAGTGTCCTACGTGGGTACTAGATGTACTCTAAGCACAGATGAGTTGTGTTTAGAGGAGCTGACAGCTTCCCTACCTAGATTTCAGATTGGGGTGGAGAGGACAGGCATCTCAGGTTAAGGTGCTTCTTCTCACTGAAAAAGCAGAACTCTGAAGAACATTGTGCATCTGACAATAAAGGAATACATTAACTCTCTTGCTTGTTCAACCTCTGGAGCAGCTACGCTTGCAAGAAACCTTAAATCATAACCTTAAATCTTTTAAATCATAGATGAAGACATTGAAGATGAACACCCAGAAATACTGCATGGAGTAACGCTCAGTGAAATAATACTTTGTCATTATAGTGGACACCTTCAGTCTTCAGCCTTTGGAAAGTAATGGAACAAGTCCTCCTAGAAACAACTACAGACCAAAAGAAGCAGGCAATCAGGAAAACCCAACATAGACTTAAGAAAAGCAAATCGTGCCTGACTAACCTTACCACATTCTGGAACAAAATAACATCTTCTAACCACAGGGGGTGAGCAGTGGACATTGCTTACCTGGACATCAGCAAGGCACTTAACATCATTTTCAACATCCCTCTCCTATACAAACTGGCAAGGTACAGATTGGATGGGTGGTCTGCAAGGTGGGGTGTGAAACTGGCTGCACTCAGAGGTGGCAATCGATGGTTTTTACTTAGGCTGGCAGCCTGACACAAGTGGGATCCCCCAGGAACCAATACTGGGCCCAGTACCATTCAGCATCTTCATAAATGATCTGGATGCTGAGATTGGCAGGACCCTCACCAAGACTGCTGATGACACTAAACTGAGTGGTGAGATGGACACATGAGAAAGGAGAGCCCTATTACAGAGAAACCTGGACAGGCTGGAAGAGCGGGCAGGCAAGAACCGTATGATGCTTAACAAGCTCTTGCACCTAGGATGATATAAGCAGAGTTCAGTACCAGCTCGGATCTGTTGGGGAGTAGCTCTGCTCCTTGGAGTGCTAGCGGACAACAAGCTGAACATGAGTAAGCAGTGCTGTTGCTGCAGCAATGAAGACAAGTCAGATGCTGGCTCCATCTGTGGGGGAACAACCAGCAGACACAGAGATGTGATCAGCCCACTCCACCCAGTGCTTGTCAGGTGGAACGCAGAGCACTGCGCCCAGTTCTGGTTCCGGAACTCAAAAAGGATGAGAACAGACTGGAGAGGGTCCAAAGGATGGAGTCGAGCAAAGGGCTGTAGAACCTGCCCTGTGAGGAGGCACTGAGGAGCCAGGTCTTTTCACTCCGGAGGAAAGAAGACGAGCTGCGTTGTTCCTGATCGTATCCTAAGCCGCACCGCAGCACACGCTGCGCTTCCCCCGGCACAGCCCGCAGCGGGCCTGACCCTACCAGCAGCAGGGCGGGGCGGGGCGGGCACCGGGAGGGCAGGAGAGAGGGAGGCGGCCGGGGCGGTGCGCGGAGGCTCGCCCGCACCTGTTCCTTCCTCCCGCCGCCCTCCTCCTCCTCCTCGCCCACCTGCCCGCGGCTCCGCGTCCCCGCCGCGCTCGGCAGCAGCAACAGCAACATGTTGCCCAGTGGATCCTCGTCCATGCCGCCGCCTCCCAACCCCGCTGCCTACTTCCCGCCCCCCCGGGTCACGCTGCCCTCCGGCCTGGAGATCCTGCGTACCTACTCGGGAGCCTTCATCTTCCTGGAGATCGTGAGTGCGCGGGCCGGGCCGCCCCGGGCTCCCGTTCTCGCGCGTTTCCCCGCCGCCCTCCACCTGCCGCCCTCGCGCCCTCCTGGCTGCGGCCGCACGGCGCCTCACCTCACCTGCCATTTTGTGTGCGCCCGTGTGGGGAAAGATGGAGCCGTACCCGGAGCCGTGCCCGCCCCGGGCTGTGTGCGGGGCTCCCCCCGGCCCGGCCGGTTCGGGCTCGGAGGAGTCACGGAGAGCCCCGCACCCAAAAACCCCCCATAAAAGTTGCGCTGGTTGTGTTACACGTTCTGTGCGAACTCCTATGTGTGCGTGTAGTGTGCGCTGAAGGCGTAGTGAAGTAGATAGGGCTGAGGTCCTCTGAGCGTGCTCTCTGCAGAACCGTGGCACGAGTAGTGGGGAGGGGACAAATCTCGACAGGACTCATTTTATGAAGGTTGAAGGTTCCACACTCATAGTGGGACCACTTCACATGTGTCTCCGTTCTGTTCAGCAGACGCTGCTTGCTGTCCTTTCTGCTTCCTGGCTGCCCATCGCTGTCTGCTCTGTATGTAACAGAGCTGCACCTGCAGCCTTGGGGAACTAGAGAAAGGTTGGTTCTTCACAACAACCGGGAATGGAACCCCAGGAAGCAGCCTGAAGGCCTGTGCATAAACTGCTGGGAGTGCTGAGCTGAGCCTAGCCATGCGTTTTACATGCGTGCAGCTGCAGCGTAGCACTTGGGAGGACCCAACTAATTTAATCAGTAATTTTATAGCAGGCATCTTTTGGAACATGGCTCTCTTCCAACTTTCATTTCATGGAAGTTCTCTGAATTTGAAAGCGTCACCTCTGACACTGTAGCTTTGAATCTGTAGGATTTGAGCAAAAAAGTAGTAGCTTGCTTTGAAATTAATCGTAGCTATCCAGCAGGTTGGATTATGATGTTAAACCTTTCCATAGTAAATTAATATATCTAAGATGCTAATTACTTTTAATTTCAGGTATCATAAAGAGGCAGGATTTGCAGGAGAGCTGGTACCTCTTGCTAGGCGAGCCAGGCAAACCTTACAGTGTAAATTCTCCATCAGACCATCATAGCACAGTATCCTCACTATTTGTTCACTGGGATCTGTATGCTGAAAAGAAGATTGGTGGTACTGAATTCTTCCCCTAGTTACAATAATCTGGAAAGCTGTGTATTCTTCTAGTCTACACACCATTATTTATAACTCATCTTACTCTGTAATCTAGTTTGCTCTTTCACTTCGTTACTTAATGTATTCTCTTTCAGCGTGTTATTACAAATACATTAAAAAAAGATGATGCAGTTTCATCTCCTTTATATGTCTCATCTGTTTACAGCTACAAAACTAAACAGTATGAGATTGAATCCAAATTTGATGTGTATCCCTATCACGCTAACTTCAGCACGTGTATATATATGGTAAAATTTTCAGCAAGAGCACAGAAGTTACCTGACTTTGTCAATACCATTTTTGAGGCTTAATAAGAGGGGCTTTGTCAGGCCTCTGCCTAGTGCCTACATTTTGTGAGAACAGCAGCTGGGCTCTTTGAAGATCACAGAACCATAGAATGGCTTGGGTTGGAAGGGACCTTGTAGATCATCTAGTTCTAACTCCGTGCCGTGGGCAGGGCTGCTACCCACCAGGTCAGGCTGCGCCGGGCCCCATCCAGCCTGGTCTTGAACACCTCCAGGGATGGGGCACTCACAGCTTCTCTGGACAGCTGTGCCGGTGCCTCACTGTCCTCTTGAGTAAAGAATTTCCTCCTGACATCTCATCTAAATCTCCCTTCCCCCATATCCTATTGCTGTCTGCCCATGTTAAAAAGTTGCTCTCCTGTTTATATCAGCTCCCTTCTTTAAGTACTGGAAGGAGTACTCTCGAAGCGTTTCCTCTGGTTTTCTGAAAGCAATCTCGGGGCTTGTTGACATGTGATATGAAGTGCTAATTCTTAGGCAGACAGGATGAAATTGAAAGTTCTCTCTCAGTTCATCACATGTATTCCTTTCCTTACAGCTGTTTGGAACAATAGTCTGGATTTTGGTAGCTTCTACACAAGTTCCACTGCCGCTGCTGCAGGGATGGGTAATGTTTGTAGCAGTGACTGCATGGTTCCTGTCCATTGTGTTCCTGTGTGTGTTCCTCTTCGGTTATGCAAATAGAATCGCTGTCAACTGGAACCAGACAGTAAGATATTTTATATTTGTATTAAAATATGTATTTATATAGAAAAATAAATAATATGTGTTCGTTCATGTATATCTGTAAAAAATGTATATTCTGTTTTATAAATTGAAAATATGTTAATGAGATGTACTTATGCCAAGTCTGAATGTCTGGCCTTCTGTTTAACAGGAATTCAGAACTGGAAAAGGACAGAGTAGGTCTACAAGGATGATGGGAAATACAGGACCTCTTTTACAATGGAGGCTGAAAGTTCCTAGCTTTTGAAAGTGATTGAAGCAGTGCACTTTTCCTCTATAAGCACATGAAAGGCATAAGCTGCAGGAAGAGGACTAGTTTAGTAAGGCATGAAAATAAGTTGATTTAAACAGAAATAATTGTGAACTGGCAATTAGAAAATATTTTCCTACTACTAGAGAAGAGAGGTATGAAGATGTACCATTTCCTTGAAAATATTACATACATTTTTGAACACTGTGTGATGTGGTTGTCTGGGATAGCACCATGCCAAAGCACCCAGGTTGTTGCCTTCATTTCTTAAGAATGTCTTCAGCTGCCTTGTGGGTCAGCTCCTTAAAGCCGGGACTGCACTGACAACTGGCTGTTATAGCTTAGATAGTCAAAAGAAGGCATAAGCTGCAGTGTGGTATAGCTTAACATTTTTTTAGGAAATGTTTGTTATCCTTAGAGGAATCTCAGGTGGACTACAGAATTCATTATGTTCTTCTCTGTTTCTGTCTAGTGTGAAGAAAAGACTTAATTCATGCTCTTATGGAGCATTATGGCTTGTGCCAGAAATTCTCACAGACTATACCTTCCTATTAAAAAGGGAAGCTGTGGTTCTGGTTTTTACCAACCACATAGATTTCTTGGCTTATTGGCTGCTAATGTATCTACTCCTTGGTTGTCATAAATGTTTTTTTTTGAGGTTTTTAGTGCTCAAGTAGTTGAATGCAAGGTGGTATGACTCTAATAATACTGGGAATGAGTAATAACAGGTGGCTGAACTGTCATCAAAGTGTGAATCATCAAAAAAATCTTTCAGAAGTGTCAAAACTTCTAAAATGTTAAAGCATGTTTGTTTATAACTGCTGATCACCTTCACTTTACTCCTCTGTCCCTTAGTTTTCTTACTGATACTTTTTGATCATTGCTGAAGAACACAAAACCAGCTTCAATTTATTTGGTTATCTGTCTGTTCTAGTTGTTCACAGACATCTCCTTGAGACTAATATTCTTAAAAGCACAGTTACAGAGCTTCATGAGTTTGGGACTCTGACAGCTTCAGACCCCATCAATGGTAACCAACTGGATTCTATTAAAATGAACAGGATACTGTTAAAGCAAGTACACATTCAGTCTCAGCTTTCCAACACAATGCAGGCAGTAATTAAGCTAATAATGAGTTACAATTACAGAGGGCTTTACAGGGATTTGTGCTATGACATCCTCACAAGTTATGATGCAACAAGTCTTGAGCATGTGCATCACTTAAGTAAATTAATAGTGACTTGGGTTTCATTGAAACTATTTGCCAATTTACAATTATGAATCTACTTAAGAGTTGCTGGATGAGGGCATAGTCTTTTATAGACTGAAAATCTTCATCTTTAAACAACCTTGTATCTGTCTTGTACATTGGCTGTTTGATGTTGACAGTGCTCGATTGTGCTCTTCATTTTCTCCCCTTGTGTATGATAAATCACTGAGAAACTTTCAATGTCAGGAAACTGCTAGATGGCTTGTACAAAAGCAGTGTCTGTGGGACTCTAACTTACTCCAAAAAACTGTCATAACTAAATATCTGAAGGTAGTGTGATTCCTTTAATCTCCAACACAGTAGCTGAAATCCATCCTCTTCCAGTCTTCAGCAAAAATAACACTAGATGTATCATTTGACCACTGTTCTGAGGTATACAAATGTTCTGCAACTTGACACTAGAGTCTACACTAGCACTTCACAAGGATTTTTACCTTCTGTTTCAAATAAGTAATTACTAGAAATACTTAAATTATTTTGTATTATTATTATTCAATAAAAGGGTATACCTGTTTATTTTAGGTTGACATGTATTTATGTAAGTACACATTTTTGGTACTTCAGAAACTAAATTTGCAATGGAACTCAGAAGATACAGGTCATTCAATTATGTCAGAATGGGTGGAGTCATGGTTTGGTTATGTTAGAGTACTAATGTATTATATATAGGTTCATGAAGAAATGTTGGCTCAGATTCCAGAAGTTTAAGTGTGAATTTGAAGGATAGCATGGGATTTTTACAGATGTACATTTTGCAATACTTTATGACATAATTAGCTCCACTGAACTCAAACAAAAAAATACGATGCTGCACAGTGAAAAGTTGGAGAAGAACATGAACCTTAGTACATCACTCTGTATTAAAGCAGATGGTGTGACAAATAGTATTCTTTATGACCTGACTCACAACACTCATTTACAAAATTAGATGTGAACTGACATATCGTGCAGATCTGGTACTGATTTATTTATTTTTTGTTTGAGGTTTCAGTGATTATACAAGTGTTAATGTAATGGAGAGTTAGGAAGCAAGTTCACAATTACTTTAAACATATATATATCCTTTCAGCAATAGCATCTTGGGTTTCTTGGTTATAGAAACCATAACCATGTGAATGTGAAATCTTACTGATGCTGTATAGCTTTGCTGTAATTGCTGCCAGGAGAAGAAAATTATAGAGCATGGCAGGAGAATGGAGGAAATTAAAGAGTTTGTCTTTTTAAAATGCCTCTCCTGTATACAGTCAGCACTGCCTTCTTCGTGGAGCTGTTTGTGCTTCTTGGCGAGCTGTGGTGCCAGACGTGTGCAGCCAGTAACACTGAAGTGTGGTCAGTAGCCCAACAACAGTAAATATCCTTGATTATCTGTGGGTTTATGCAGAGCTTTGAGTTCTTAGAAACCTGTGCTTTGAAATTTGTGTGTCAGGCCATGATGGATCTGGTATTTGTCACACAGAGCTACACCTGTGTGTGGTCTGACATGGTGTGCAGGTGGTAGTGTGTAAGATGCTTCTGGTAGTGAGAAGTGTTTGCCTTAGTTGCAGCAGTTCTCTGGTGCTCCAGCACTCTCATGCATAGACAGCTGTTGGTTCCTACTGCTTTTATATGAGGTAACAGATGTTACAGAAGACCTGGAAACTGAGGGAATGTGTCTCATGCCCAAAGCTTGAGATTTGGCAAGCCTGGCACGTGAAGACCATCCAGCCACCTGCTGCCCAATTTTCTTCTCTTAGTTCTGTGAATGTCAGCAGAGTCTTCTATTGATTACTTCCTTTTGGAATATGAGTGGAAAAAAAAGGGCAGCTGGGATGGAAGTTGGGAATTAGACCATAAGATTGGAATTGCTGCAATGACTTAGCCTCAAACAGTTCTTAATTAAGAGAAAACTATTTCCTGACCTAAATGGAATTGAAAACTTTAGTAGTACCTCATTTCATAACTTACAGAACTGACCAGCATGCGATTTAAGTGGAGTTAGCTGCTAACAAATATGGAACAACCGATTAATTTAAAAAGGATACTCTTTCAATAAAAAGAACCTAACACCTGTGAAGAAACAATTATCTAAACAGGGAAGTGTTCTCTAAACAGGGAAGGGCAGCATATTCCTACCTTGATATCAGATAGTCAATAGATAAGGGTATTGCACAGTAACTTCCAGTGCATCTGAATGCTGTCTGCTGTTGTGATGAATCACATGGAATGCTGAGTTCTCACTCTTGACATACTGGTAACCAATTGCACATGTGAATTACAGGTGTATAATGAATTCATTAGTGCGTGAGAGATAGAATATACATCATGATTGTCATCAACAGGCATACCTATACTTGTGTATAATACTCAAAATGTCTGTGCTTTTGCAGACCTGTATATGTACGTGCACAAAGCATGTGGTGTATAGACTGAGGAACTGAGTGCTTAGCAAATGTCTGCTTTGCAGAATCAACAGAGGAAGATTATGGAAGAATATTTTGGACATTTTAAAATGTTCTGGAGCAGGTCTTGGATTTTTCTGCATGGAACACTGTGAAATGCAACCCACAGAAAGATTTAGACAACAAAGCTGCTTTTTCATGTGCTTGAGTATTAGAACTCAGAAATGTTAGATGTCTAAACATTGTATTTAGCTGCTGTACACCCCAGAGCAGGGAATTGCCTAGAGAATGCTAGGAGGGATATGAATATAAAGCACATCCTAACTCCTCTCAAGTCCCAGATATTTTATTCAATGATACCACAAAGTACTTCCAAACTACTGTATTTTGCATGGAGCTAAGTCAGAGAGAGTTGTGGAAGTGCCGCAGTTCTTGGACTGTGTGCCTAGAAGAAAATTTCAGCTGTGTCAGGGCTGGTGTGTTTCTGAGCATTTCCATAAGCAAAATTTAAGCATGAAAGGGGGAGCTTTTGGAGTTGAGGTTGTAGCTGAGAAGAAATTTTGGAGACTGCAAGCTTGTATTGTATTGTTTGTACTGTGATTAAGTTGATCTTTATGTCCCTTATTTTTTCTCTAAGCCTCACTAGGGGGGAGTTGTGTAAGCTCCAACTTTTAGCTTTAAAGTGATCTTAAAAGATCAGCATATGTGCATATAGATGAGCACATGCCTATTAATTTGAAAGGATGCAGGGGTTTGGGGAGAGGGAGGGCTACTCTTTATTACTAGTTATGTTGAGCTGCTTGTAATTACAGGCAGTTCTGAAAATATATCGTGTTTAAACATTGCTTATGGATGATTATTGTTGTTACTGCTCGTTTCAGTATTGGATTTCATTTATACTGAAACTAGAAGAAATAGGTACATATAGCAGCTCAGACTGAATCTGTTGTTTGCTTTTCAGGACTTTCTTTTCCATGGTGCTACTTTTGTCTTTTATTTTGGGGCTTTTCTACTGCAAGCAGCAACTACATCTCTGCATCACTACCCTCGCAGATTAAATTCCACTGCACATGTGACGATTCTAGATGATCATGAATATAACATAAGCGTAGCAGCCTCGGTATGTATTTCATGAACTTGTATCTGGCAGTGGAATTCTGTTGTAAGCACTGTTAACAGCTTTTCAACTTGGGAACTTAGCTGGAATAGGAAGAGGGGTTGTGGGGAAAAAATATTCTTTGAAAGCAGCAAATGTTCTCACAGTGGCGTGCAAAGTGCAGTAATCTATTAATGGAGCCTAATGTGATAGATGCTTAGATGGTACTTTTCACAGTAGTGTTTTAAGGCTATGATTACTACAGAACCTAGTTTTTAGATATTTTGTAAAAACAGTGCTAGGTATTGGAATAGAAGAAAAAGATGAAAACTAAGCCTTCATCATAGCGTCAGGTATGACTTTCAAACCTGCTCTCAAACTTGTAATTGCTTGGGTTTTTTTGTACCATTTAGATAGTCCTGAACATGCCATAGGGAAAAGTCTTGGACGAGCACCTTAAGAAGCTCAAGATACGTATTTTCCGATGTCAGGCATAAAAAGTAGCTGCAAGGGGTATGCTATCTCCAGTGGCAAGGAGTAGAGAGCTTTTACTGATCAGCTAAGCTCAGGCCGCCTTCTTGTCACTATAATTGCATCATCACTGAATCACTGTATCTGGTGATGTGGGTGTGCATTACTGAGTCAGAAAATACACAAATCTTTAGCTTTCTCCCTGGCTGGACTCCTGAATGGCAAGTAGAAGTGTGCCAGCAAAATTAACCTAAAGAACTGAAACTGCTGCTTGTTTTGTTTTTTGGGGTGGGTTGGTTGGTTAGTTGGTTGGTCGGTTTGGTTTTTGTTGTGTTTTTGGGTTTGGGTTGTGGGGTGTGTTCTTTTGTTTTTGCATCTCCCAGAGCATCTCACATACCTAAGGGAACTTCTTATATTTATTAAGTTTCTAAATCACTCTGGAGGTATCTGTTGTCCTCAAAATTAGAAAACCATAAATTTTACACAGTAAATACCTTCAGCTCATATTAGAATGAATTGAAACGAATGAATCTAAGGTGTGAGATTTACAGCCTTTTGGAAAGGAAAGGAAGGAAAGAAAAGGAAAGAAAGGAAAAGAAAGGAAAAGGCCTTTTCCTTTGGCAAGCCAAGGTCTGAAGGAGCGAGTTGAGCATGTCAGTCTCCAGCTCACGTGTTCCTCACCATTACCCACTTGCTGGTGACATGGTCTAGCACATCAATTCCTGTATGGCCATGGTTGGCAGAGAAGTGATGTCTCTCAACTGTCTAAACTGAAGGAGAGCTTTGACTTAGTTACACATCTCAAATTCTGTGCTTCAGAGTAGCTCTTCAGTCATTGTTTCAATGTGTACAGATCTTACTTGATATATGGTAACTCACATGACTGAAGAAAAATATTTTATCTTCTCTGATGATGGAATACTGAGGACTAAAGGAACTCTGTACTCCTTCCATACTCTTTTTGTTATGGAGAATTCAGTACTTCACAACCCTCGAATCTCTTAAGATAGAGTTGGAGGACATTATTTGTAACTCACCTCAGTAATTGTAAATCAAGTGATGCTGGGAAATGGTGAATCAGATGATGTAGACTTTAGTGTCTTCATGCTTTTTCCAAAAGTACCTAATTACAAAGAGCATAGGAAAAAAAAATTGTGACTCTTTGAAAGTCTTCATTAAAACAATCCCATGATCTACACAAGAGGAAAAAAAACACAAGATAAAGCCTTGCTCACATTTTTTTTTTATTATTTTAAAATGACTTTCTAGTTGTGTATACTGCAATTAAAGTGTATCTTTTGCTTTTATGAATAATAGTTCTAGGATCTGTTCAAAACTTGATTTGTCAAATTAACACTTGTGTAGAGGGCAAGGTTGTTATCATGGGATTGGATCTACGTGTTCTAAGAGAAAGTGTCCGTGATCAGTGCTGGACAATATGAGAAACTATCTTTTTCAACAACTCAGTTTCTAACTTCTTTCTTGTTTATATTATATATTCACTTTTGCCATGGCATGATCTACAGTTCTTACCTGTTCAATTTCCTGAGCAATAGCAGCTTCCTGACATTTCTCAAGAACCTGTTCTCATGTCCTTTTTTCTGGCTAAAGAGGCCTGACTTCAATCTGTTTCTTTATTTCTGCAAGTAAAGAGCTCTGCTGTTTAGAGAGGTGTCTCCTTAATTTCTTGCCTGTGAAGACATTCACCTGGATACTTTTTCTAGTCAAACACTAATCTTAGGTTAAGAGAAAACTGAAATATAAGACAAAAGTACATGTGATTAATTTCTACAATAACCTGCAAACACATTCTGTTTATGTCATATTTAAAAATATCTTCAGCAGTTAGCAACTGTGTTAAAAACAGTAATGTTGGGCTTAAAACAGAGAAGTTTATGAGAAAACTTCAGAGGATCCCAGATCTGTCTTTACCATCGGGGTGGTACCTTTTAAGTCATTTGTGTTGCTGTATTCATTTAAAATAGAAAAAAAAATGTAGAGCAATATAATCTGTGATTCACTTTTTTTCTTTTCTTTTTTTCTCTCTGCTCGTTCTTTAGATTTTTGCCTTTGCAACAGCTGTTTGTTATGGTTTCAGCACAGCCTTGGCATTGAGGAGATGGAAGCTATAGCAGTTGAAGAGACACTGATTCCTGAGTGTTCTACTTCAGATCAAATTAAGTACTACTTGTCTGTTTTACTGTAATGTAATTCCAAAAAGACTTTTTGCTCAAAATCTGTTTTCAAGTGCTGAAATGCAAATAACCCTTAATCAGGATTTCTTTAACAGAAGACAAGTTTCTGTCTCTTCCTTTTTTTATTTTTTACTTCCACTGGGAACTCCTGAGAAACTTTATTCATTGAATTGTAATAGAGTTCAGAGATAAACAGATGTTACTAGCAGATAACAGAATTCTGGTGCTAAACCAGAAGAACAGGAAGAAAACTGAAACTAAACAGACATGTTACCTGTATAGGCAGCTAAAAAAGCTACTCCCTTGTTAATGCCTGGGATTGGGCTCTATGTGTGCTGCAGCATTACATTGTGTTCCACACGGGCAGGGCCTTGAGGCTCTTTGTAGAGTCCTTGGTCTTGTGTGTGCTGCTCCTTGCATGATCAGAGTCCAATCTGACTGTGATATCAGCTTATGTGTTATTAACTTTGTACAGAGAAAATATTTTAAATATCCACCCAGTGCAATCTTTTATTCTTATTTTACAACCATATTCAGCTATGGTGATCTGATCGTTCCAGCTTACTGTATTCTTTTGTAGATGGAAAATGTCTGGGATTGTCAAACAGTAAGTAGTTGATTAGTTTTAGGAAATTAGCTCAATCAGATCTATTTATACTGCAAAACAAACAGTGCATTTGTGTGGTGCGTGTATATAAGTGGTATAATTTTGACAGGAATATTTGCACTGTTTTACTTAGTGGAAATACAGCTTTGTTTTTGTAACTTAAGTGCTGCTTTTGTTACTTATTATGTGAGTCAACATCATTTGAATGGAATGTTACCAAATTGTGACTATTGACTGACCTCAATTCTTGCAGTGCAGTATTTGCTACATCCTAGTGTTGCATTGTGTTGTGAAGGTGTTTTTATTTGGACAGATGCCTATGCAACATCTCTCTGAAACCAGTGAAATGCAAAGCAGTCTGCCGGTTGCAGAGTTGGCTTTTGGCAGAAAGAAAGGTTAATTGAATATTCCAGTTGTGTAATGACGCACTTATAAATATGAAATTAACGATAGCATTGCACCCTCCTCCTTAACACCTCTTGTTACTAGTGCCAAATTGATATTCTGTGAGCATAAAGGTTCCCTGTCATTCGCAGAACTTTTTGCTTACTGCTTCTTGCCAGTAGACCTTACACTTCTGCAGAGACTGCACCTTAGAATTCTACAGAGAACAGCAGTGCTTGGGTAAGGGAAGACAGGATTTTCCTCATTCCCAGGCCTACTCTTTCTCCTTGAGCCAACCGGCGTGAGAGCCTGTTATGAAGGGTACTTGCCAAATTTGTTGGGAACAAGGGTCTCTGTGAGTTACCATCCTTGTGGAATCCTTCAGTCCCTGCTGGCCCAGCAGAGAGATTTTTATCAGTAACACAGCAGTGAGTGGCAGCCTTTCCAACTTCTGGAACCACTCAGTCCTGAATTAATGCAGTAGGATGTTTTTGTATATCTTGTTTTCTGAAATTTTTATCTTCCAAAGATTTTGTACTCTGCCTGATTTTTATTTTTTTTTCTAATCCTTTACTTGCATTGGAACTTGTTTTGTGAATGTTTTATCTAGAGCCATATACTTTAAAAAAATTTCATATTGTATAAAATATGTACAGTAACACTGGAGTATATGGATGAAAATGTTTAACAGACTTAGCTAAGCAGCATTAAAGTTACTTAAAATGTTTATGGCAGCAGTCTGGTTATTAATCCTGTGTTTGGAAGATATCAAAAAACTATGTGGCAAGTCTGACCTTTTACAGAGTCTCAGAATCATTTGAGTTGGAAGAGATCCCTAAAGGCCATGTAGTCCAAGTGTCCTGCAGTGCACAGGGACACCTACAGCTAGAGTAGGGTGCTCAGAGCACCATCCAGCCCCTTCTTCTGAAAGACCTCTTGTGAGTACAAACACACACACATACACACACATATATATGTGCTTATATGTTTGCACAAAGATAATGTATATTTATAATCCTGCAGAAAATGAACTTCCAAGGCACATTTAAAAATAGATGTTCTTGATGCCAGACATAGAAAATTAAGGCTAAGGTTTCTTAAGAAGGCGCAGTTTCGTTAGTGTTAGATTTGTATTGTGATTTGCACAAATGTTAGTGAGAAGTGCAAGGTCAGCTACAACAACACTGTGAATGGGCACAGCACTTTGATATGGTTTCTTCCTCACCCTGCAACATACATGTGCACTGCACACCACAGAGTATGCGTACCACAGGCCCTGCAACCAGCTGGGATGATGAGGGAAAGGTCTTAACTTTTTTGCCTGTTTAAACTTACAGAGGAGGAATGACATGATGTCAATTAAAAAGCTGACCAAGTTTAGTTGGCTATTGTATCTAACCTCTGAGTTCAAACCTGAGGTGTAAAGATGATGACTAGTGCGTAAATCTCTTAATCTACTTACAGAAACCCAGATAGCAGAGCACAGTTAGAATAGCTTGGGAACTATTTGCATAGTGAGGAAAGGCTAAAGTTCCCCTCTTAACTATCAAAGACAAACAAAGGGCAGAGAAGAAATAAGGGTAAGAACTATAGTAATGAAGAGGTGGCTTTCATGACTAACGAGGACATAAATGCTCTGCTAGTATGCAAGGAGTCTTAATGGTCTTTGAAGAAAATCTAAGGAAAGACACACCAGAACAAGGAAGCAGTTGCATTCTTAAAAAAAATGACCCAACAACCAGTAATTAATTTGGTATTACCTTATACATAACTAAAATGACAGGTGTGACTCACAAACAGTATGTGTGTGCGTGCTGGGAAGTCTTTATGCAAATACTTGTAGGAGAATGACACAACCCTTGTGATAGTTACTACAGGTGATACGTGCAAGCTGATTCTTATACATCTCATTCTTTTCTCTTAAATTAAATGTTCAGAAACACCCCCAGCCATGTGACTGGTGACACTGAAGAACACAAGCTTAAACATCTTCAGAGAATGAAAGGAAACTGTGTGAAGATGGGGGTATTTACTGTTGCAGTGAATTTAAGGTGAAGGGAATGAGATTACAGATGCCAAATGGTGTTTTCATCAGATGTCTCTATCTGATGTGAAGCTACGGTGCAGGAGAACTGAAGATACCATATAGGTACTTACTCTTCTAGAGTCAGAAAATATTTCATAATATCTTGTATGCCAGTGTTCAGTAGCTGCTGGTAAATAAGCTGTTGCTGAGGAGAGACATCTTGCAATGGATGCAAGGAGAAGCAATAGTTTACTGGCTATTGCTGAAGGGAAGTGAAAGGACACAGTTCACAAAGCTAAACCTTTGTTTGGACGTGCTCAGAAGGTGATGCACAGAAGGTGCTTCACAGAAATCCTAACTCTACTGCCTTGCTGAATTATCTGGAAATAACTTTTAAAGTGACACAGCTCCTGCAGTGACTACTGATATGTATAGGATCGGTCTATTCATGATTTCTCACACCTGTGCATATGGATTAAAACCTATAAAGTAAGTAAAGTTTTGCTGCTTAAAAACACAGCTGCAAAAACACATCTGTAGAAGGTGAGAGAGTCAGAACCAGGCAGAGATCATGCAGATCTGTGCCCTCCAAAACCATTAAAGAAAAAGCACTGACAAATCACTAAGTGAATGTCTTGTTAGCTTCAAAAAAAAACCTCAGTGCTGACTCCTATTACACTTCCTCTCATCACTGTATTTTTGCAATTGCTTTATAACTTTAAAAAATGTTGACATTCATCATTTTCCTGTCTGAATTTGAAAAAAAAAAAAAAAAGAGCTTAGAACTCTTTGAGAGCTAGTTTGCTTCACTTTTATCTGCGTCCTGTGAAACTGGTCTCTGAACGCCAGGATCCTGCTTGCATTTCCTCTTGGTTGCCAGTCCACCAGGTTGTACAGAAAAGCTTCCTGGGGCTTGTCTGAAGATAATGGTGAACCGGGATTCCTAAAACCGAGATGCAAATTTAACATTGGGCTTTCTGATCTTAACAAAAAGGAAAACTGAAAAGGGAGAGCATGCATTTTTTTATATTTATAATTTGCATTTTGGACAACTGATTGTGACACATTGGTCTTTGCTGGGGCACAGGAAACTATCAGAAGAAAAATCTGATTAATTAAATTCAATAAACAACAATGGAAAGATTTTAATTTCTTTTTTACGTTGAGTTCAGCATGACTGTTCCCCCTTCCCCCAGTGGATTAAGTTACTTTTGGTCCATAACAGTACTTGTGTAACCCCCCTCCCAACCTGAGCAGCCCCGACTGCAGTTATACCCAAGGTCCTTCTGGGAAGAGAAGTGCTGTTCTCCTTCCACAGATGGGAGACTCAGATACTAAGACACCAAGCAACTTGTTCGCTGGAGGCCTTGCACAGGACACCAGGCTCTGGGCAGGAAGGCAGTAAATGTTGCATGGGCTGCAGGTGACCTTGCCTGTTTTTGTCTCTGTCACAGCAGTATTAAGTCTGGCAATTAGTTGCATGGGGTTAAAAAGCAGAAGAATTGCTTGTAAAGGATCATGAGTCAAAGAGAGGCTTAACATGCCAAATTGGCTGTGCCTAGATGAGACGCTAGGTTCTGGGTGTTCTGACTTTATATTTTGATGATCCAATTATAAATAGGCTACGTACAGTTCCTGTTTGAGGTGTTGGTCTACCTCCTGCATCTGAGAAGAGGAAACAAGTCCTGAAGAATCTGCAGTTTTCAGCTGCTTGCTCCTATGCAAGGTTTGAGCCCTGCATCCTTGGCATTAGTAAAACACTACTGCATCCAGCCTGCCAGGACACAGCACCTTTTTCAAAAGCTCAGAAACCTGAGCTAAGTTTTGGCAACTGACCTGTAAAGCTGCATTTCATGAAGCACAACAGTCAAGTCATCGGGCTGTGGACAGGTATGCTTTTAACCCCTTACTTGCTGTGGGATTATTGCAATTATCTATATGGATTCTGGAGATTGTGAATGATTCAGATTAATCAGATCTATTGTGCAAGGCTCCAGAGAGGCTCTTGTCCAAGGACTGGCTGCTGCACTCATGCTTGATTGCAGCATTAATAGTATTCTTCAGAGAACTACTGGAGCTTGTAATCTCATCCAAACACATTTTCTGATCTTCTCAGCGAAGTGTGACCCATATCAGTGGACCAACAATGTGAAAAAATAAACAACAGATGAGAGCAAGACCAGAGGGGTTCCTTGCAAAGAAAAAGATCCTTCTGCACTCTTCTTACTGCAGAGCCAACATCTCACACTGCCCCATTTTCCTGTACATTGGTGCTGGGGCTTCCTAGTGATCTGATTACATGCTTGAATAGTTCTACTCACAGTGCCCAGGAATGATTTGGTTTTAATATTACTTTGTTGCAGGTGTTGTTTGAGGTTCAATAAGCTTTGTGAGACAAATTAATGAGACAAAAACTGTTTTCTTTAAAAAAAAAAAAACTTTGCTACCTCTTTTTTTTCTGTCCATGCAAGTACTATATCAATTTTTCATTGCAAATACTTTCAAGTGGAAAGCATACTGTAGTATAAATTACTAATGTAATTAATGATACCATAGATCTTATTATTTCCAAATTGAAGGGCTTGGAGGTATTTTCAGTCTCTTGGGCCTAGCTGAACACCCCAGCAGTGTCACAGCTCTGCAATGGTGAGACCAAAAAAGGCACCTCCTCTCCATGCCTCTTGCCTGCTTTTGGAAAGAAAGTTGGGCATGCAGGCAAGCAGGGAGCTGCAGCATGATCTGGACAAGCTGGACAACCCAGAAACCAGTGTTGTGTATTTGGATGTAACCTGCTGTTAGGCAGCACATGCATGAAAGGGCACAAATGGGCTAAAGATGGTTCCACCAAAATTATGCACAGAGTTAAGGCAAATGGAGGAATTGTGTGAAAGGTCCACTGATTGTAAAAGGAGGGCTAAGACCATAGCACTTTGATACATTTGTCCTGTATATTAAATCTAGCATTTTGTGTAAGCCTTGACTCCTTACTATGCCTGTTTTGCAAACTGTAAGTACCTTGGCCTGGGTTGTGAAGCCTTGGGGAATGTGTAGAGCCAGCTTAGAACCTCAGGCTGTTTAAATAATAGAGACAAAGTCAATAATCACTAGGTGATTTAACCCAAAATACAGGATCAGAGAAGAAGGGGAAGTGTTTTCCATTTCCCAGACCCACTTCCAACTCAGTCCTAGCTCTAAGGGTTGGAAAAAGGACAGATTAGTTTCTCCTCTTACTCTGTGTTCCATGACCCCAATCAGGATGGGCCCTGGATGAGCTGGAGTATCAGAAAGGAGGAGTAGGTGGACAGAGGTGTCATCTGAGTGCTGAGGCATGGCTGACCTGACCCATAGCAGTGACAGCTGTTCCTGGGCCAAAGCCCAAGCTTCAGTCCCTGACCTGAAATAAAAAAGTAAATGCACTCAATAATGGTTTTGTCAACCAGTCCGAGTCTTAGCTGGAGCCAATTTTCTTAGAAAAAGAGATGTCTCATGATGAACGAGAGGCCAAATTTTGCTTTTAGTTATATAAATGGTACTTCCTTTGAGGTCCAGTCGCCAGCAGTTTCAGTGATGGAAAGAAGAGCAGAATTTTCCCTCAGCACTAAATAGAGGTGACCTTTGAAATAAATGGCATTACAAGCTCCTTGGCCTTGTGTCATTTGCCTTTTCTCCTAAGCATCCTGCTGCTGGGATAGGCTCTTGCTGGAATAGCTGCTGTCATTAAAGGAAAAATAACGGCCTAGGGTTGGACGAGGTATGAGGTACAACGTCATCAAATTCCCAAGATAGATTATCAACACTTCCTTGGTACCACCACGCTGGGTGTCTCAGAGAGCCAAGTGCCTCTGCTGGAAGAAAGGATATCAGGAGAAGAAATTAATGGTGAATTTAATTTCATTAAAAAATGACCCGTGAGGAGAACATTACTCACTCGCACTTAAATGTGGAGATCACACCAGCTTGTACCAGTAGATGGAGCTACAGCCACAGAATGCCCGTCACTGCACGCTGGCCGTAGGGATGACCTTTCCACTCACTCTTCAGGGCTTCTACGTACCTTAATTTCTAAATAAGCAAAGCTGCCAGGATTGCAGTTAGGAATACTCCTTATAGCTAAATTAAATCATCTGAATGTATAGAACTCACGTTTTCATCTTTTTTTGTTAGACATAGCAACATCTTAGTGCTGTGAACTACTTCATTCATCTGTCAGAATGTTCATTTTACACATCAGATGTTTTTCAGGAACAATCCCAGCAATGTGATAGAAAGCAAAGTCTCCTTTCTGTGGAGCTAAGAGGCAGATGGAGACAATATCCTTCCCTCTTCTCCTTACAGGACTCTGCTGTCTTTACAGATCTCTGTAAATCACACATGATGGCTCCGCTAGGTTAGACAAGTAGAAACCAACTTTTAAACCCTAAGGGGATTTTGGAGAGATCACTTTCTCCTAGGCAGTAATGGATGTTAACCAAGTCATCCCATTTGAAATGGCAGCTGAAGAAATGGAGTCACAGAGTTTGCAAATGATAGCAAGTTCTTTCAGTCAAATTCTGTGCGAGCCATAAGGACTTCACCAAACTGAGCTCGCATTGAGGTGGCAGATGAACTTTAATATAGATAAAGACAGGACAAAGAATCTAGGAAAAAATGATCTATACCAAATTTGGAACAGAGTTACAACTTAGGAAAGACATCTTGGAGCCATTGCCTGAAATCATCAGCTCAGTATGCGATGGCAAGCAAAAGTCAGTAAAATGTTGGAGCTCCTAAGAAAGTTATTAGGAACAGGACAGAGGGTGTAGTGTTGCTGCTATACTGAAAAAATAAACACAAAAAAAAAAAAAAACTGTGTTCTTGTAGTAGAGTAAAGGGGAAACAAAACTTGTTGAGGGGTTGAAGCTGCTGTCCTACAGACTGAAAACTCTGGGACTTTGATCTGAAGAGAAGGAGGCGATGGAGGGATGTAATCGTGATTTACAAAGTGATGAATGTGCTGACTGAACAAATCTTGCATCTTGTTTCCCAGATCATGATATGGGATCTAGGAACATCGGAGGCAACCAGCAAAAGATCAGGTTAAAACAGAAAATAAAGTACTTGCTTACACAGTGAGTAGTGACTCTCTGGAGCTTGCAGTCACAGGATTTTGTGGAGATGGACAATAATACCGTGCTCAAAAAGGATTAGGTAAATTGATGAATGATGGGTCTGTATGCTAAAAAGATGCTGTAGTACTCCTTACCCAACCGCTGTGGATGCTGAGTGCTAAGGGAAAGGGCTGCAGGTAACAACCCACCTCATAGTTCCTCCTATATAGCGTCTCTCTTGCCACCATCAGAAATGAAGCAGTGGGTGAGACGGCTCACCTGGCGTGGTCCACAGGGAATTTCTTGCATTCTGTGGGTCAGCAAAGAGGTTTGTGTCCTTTTAAAAGGAAGTTGCCCTGCAGGATGCAGCCTTACCTACGCGCTCCATCCCTGATTCATCACCAAAATGCTGAGTGCATTTCAACTGTAAGTGCCAACTGATAGTTTAAAATTGAGAGCCAGCCAAAGTAAGATTTTTAGGAAGATGTACAACTTGTATGTCCCAGCATAAACAGAGCTTCTTCATTTGGTACATATGAATAACAGTACTGGCTCCCGGTGCTTCAGAATGAAAGGGAAGAACAAGAGGTAAAATCAGGTCACACTTATATGCAGTTTTAGGAACAATGAATGGATACAATGCAAGCTGCTCCAGTCAGCTGGGAAAGTTTCCTTATCCTTTAACTGCTTCTCTTCTGACTTTCCCTACACAAATTTCTCAGCCACAACAAGCTAAAAACTAAGCATCTAACTTGTACATGTACAAGGTTATTGAAAGAGGAGGTTGACTGAATTTTCTTGTTCCCTCCAAGATACTTTCTGTCCTGTTTTTCTCTCCCCCAGTTCATTACTTTGCTTTTACAGCTCTGCAAGGACTGGGCTGCCTGTATGCATTTGCTCATGCATATACATGTACACACGCACAGACACACTTCCTCATCCCACTCATAGTCTTTGCCATTAATTCCCAGCCTCCCCGCGTTCTGGTTCAGAGCATCCATTTCCTCTGCTCCACGGTTTGTTTAATGCAATCCCAGTTTCCTCTTTGCAGTGTTCTCAGCCCCAACAAGCCTTGCTGATGGTTTGTCCTTGCCTCTTCTCCCATTCCTTATCTCTTTTTTAAACTTCCCTATTGTCAACATTAACTGACTCATTTCTTGTGTTAGGTACCTGCTCTTCCCTAGCAAATCATGCAGCTGCTTAGTCATATCATTACTATTACTTTTGTTATAGGCAAAGCAGTGCAGCTTTTCACAATTGATCTTTTGGAAAAGATTTAATAACTTCTGATTAAATCTTTCCCAGAGAGCTCAGTGGGATAAAAGCAACCAGCATGGAGAATTTCAGCCTAATTGGTTTAAAATCTAACAACTCGTAAGCAACTGGAAAAGTCTTTTAAAAGAAAGTGTTGTTTCCTTAATTACAGGCACTGCATGCTCCCTCAGTTATGCTCTAGCCATAGCATCTTTAACTCTTCACATTCAACAAGTCCCCTTGATACCGGAGGAATGCTGCCTTTTTTTGGACAAAACATCAGCTATATGGTCATCACGGAAAAATGCTTGTATTATTACAACCAAATATTCTCAATTACAGTCTGAGTGGCATTTTCCTCAAATAAATGCTAGTGCAGTCTGCTTTTCAGACTGGCTGAGTAACACAAGTATTTGCTCCCTTCCCAGATTGTACCTACTTCTTCCCTCGAGGTCTGATGCTCTCCTGGCTTTGGCCAAGTGGTGCCAGCTGATATCAGCTGAGCATACAACCCCAAAAGTGTTCTTTTGGAACTGTTTTGCTCTGTGTTTCCTTACCCAGCAGCCACCACGAAGGTGTGGGACTGCTTTGATGGTGCCCACTGGCTGCCAACCATGGTTGTCCCAGACACATGAGTAGGTGGAGCAGGTGAAAATGGCTTGCGATGGCTCCAGGCAGAAAGGAACAGACTTCTCACAAAAGTGTTTCAGAGAGGTTTGC
The DNA here is from genome assembly GCA_024606505.1 of Aquila spilogaster. NCBI lineage: Eukaryota > Metazoa > Chordata > Aves > Accipitriformes > Accipitridae > Aquila > Aquila spilogaster. The sequence goes on along the minus strand of JANHGO010000063.1, from coordinate 20,226,392 downwards.
AGTAGCAAACAGTTTGCAGAGATGTGAGGCTGTGGGACATGGTTAGTGGGCATGGTGGTGATGGGTCGGTGGCTGGACTAGATGATCTTAGTGGTCTTTTCCAACTTTAACGATTCAATGATTCTATGAACACACGTCCTTCAGAGACTGTCTTGTATGTGTTGAAGGGTAGCAAGGTGCCGTGGGATTCAGTGAAACTGTAGGGTCAGTGAAGAGGCTGCACAGCTCCCTGGGTTGCCTGTGATGGGAAATGAGGCAGGCCTACAAAGCTTTCCATTTTCCAGCCTGCTGGCTTTAGCGTTAATGTCATATAAACCCAAAGGGAGACAAGTGATCTTCTAGCTCAAGCCATTTTGCTGGTAACATCCATAAACTGAGCCTGTAGCTGAAGGGTGAAGAATTTCACCAAAAACAAGGTCTAAGACCAAGTCCTTACCTTCATCCTTTCATGTAACACTGTTGTGATAAAATTTCTCTACTAATGACTCCTGGCACCTCAGAGGTTTAAACTCACCTATCCCGTTGTCAGAAGAGATCCTTAAACACCATGCTTTCATCTGGACTGAAATGACTTGTAAACACACACACAGAAGTCACAGCATAGCCTATAAAGCAGTTTCATATTCACAAGGCGTGAGCTGTCAATATACTTGAGCTGATGGCTGTCTTCCCATTGTGCCCTTGTCTTCCATACCAAATGGCTATAGAACATCACTGAAAAAATCACAGAATCCCAAAACGGCTGAGGTTGGCAGGGACATCTGGGTCCATCAGGCCCAACTGGCAGGCACACCCAGGGCAGGGGGCCAAAGGCCACATCCATGTGGCTTTTGGAGATCCCCAAGGAGGAGACTCCACAGCCTCTAGGCAACCTGTGTCAGTGCTCTGTCGCCCGCACAGCACAGAAGTTCTTCCTGATGTTCAAGGGGAAACTCCTGTGCTTCAACTTGTGCCCTCTGCCTCTTGTCCTGCACTGGGCACCACTGAGCTTGCAGCTCTCTCCAGGATGCAGGCAGGCTGTGTGGAGCTGCGTATCCAGCAGAAAGAAGAAAGAAAAAAGATTTAAAATATCTCCTAGCTTTAGCATTTGAAAAATATTGACTGTTCCATTGTAACGGTGTGCTCCTTGGGGCTTGCTCTGCAGCTCCGTCCAGCTCTCCCCTTTGATGTTTTGCCCACAGTACGGTAAACTTCAACAAAGAAAAGAAAAACAGCTTGTCTCCTTCAGAGCGAAGAACAAATGAACTGCAAATGTGAGCTGAAACAGTACCGTGGTTCTTGCAGCAGTGGATTCCTTTAGGTTAAGTGCCCTAAAAGGACCACGTAAAATTCAACCAACAGAAGAGTGGTGAAGCCAGCTGGAATTTGCCTGGATCTAACTGAGTAGAAAATGTGTTTAAGAAGTTTTGGTAAATTACTACATTTTGGTAACTGTAGAAAAGAAAAAAAAGACTTTTTCAGACTTTTTTTGTAGTTGTTTCTTCTGTTCGGACTCCTGTTTCAGGCAGCTCAGTATCAAAGAAACCAGACTGAAATGAGAAAAAATGTCATTTCTGGGAAACAGTCAGTTGTGGGGAAAGCAGAACTCGGGTCTGAGACTTATAATCAGACAAAAACAATTTCTCTCAGACTCACCAAAGTGTATGGCCAAATCCCCGGTACCCTTTAAGTTAAATGTCTAATCTATCTTGAACACTTCTGAAAGATATTTTTTCCCTCTTACTGTGTTCTTTGCTGTTTGTGTCATTCCTGGAAGGGGACTTCTTTTTTAGATATCGTCTAATTTTGTGGTGGGGATTGTGGATTTTGGCAAAGCGCCGAAGTTTGAAGACTTTCAACACTGAAAGTTTCTAAGAAAGAAATTATGTCAGATAGACTTTCTTACCTCACATGACACTTGGCCTGAGATTTACTGCTACTTTTTTCTAGGATGCTATAAGAAAGCTGTACTAGATCGGTAGAGCAGACTGGACCTGGACAAGCTCAAAAAGTGGGCCCATGAGAACCTGTTGAGGTTCAACAAGGCCAAGTGCGAGATGTTGAACTTGGGTCAAGGCAATCCCACATATGAGTACAGACTGGAGAAGAACTCATTGAGAGAAGCCCTGCGCAGAAAGACTTGGAGATCCTGATGGACAAAAAGCTGGACACAAGTCAGCAGCGTGCTCTTGCCGCCCAGAAGGCCAGCAGTAACTTGGGCTGCATCAAAAGAGGGGTGGCAAGCAGGGCAAGGGAGGTGATTGTCTCCCATCTATGTTGCCCTTATAAGGCTCTATATGGAGTACTGTGTCCAGGTGTGGGACTACCAGCACAGGAAGGATGTGGAGCTGTTGGAGCAGGTCCAGAGGAGGGCCAGGAAGATGGTCAGAGGGCTGGAGCACCTGGAAGACCTGGACTGGAGACCAGTGCTAAATGAGGAGTATTGTTCTCTCAAGCTGCTGCAGAACTCTCCTGTGAAGAATTATGGCACACTGTGGAACTGTGCATGGATGTATGTTCAGATAGACATTATGGGGAACTACTTCTTTCCAGACAAAGAAGTAGCCATCTCAGAGGCTACTTGCAGTGAGCTGCAAGTCATACTGTGAAAAGTCCAGCACTACAAAGCAAGACACCAGCTATTTTCACTTCCCATCACTAAAATTGTATTGTCCTATACACTGAGCTCACTGAGCCTTGTCACTCTGCAGACTCTGTTTGTTGACTCACTAAGGAGCAGATCATGGAATCCCAAAGGAACATCTAGGAGGATGTCTCTTTGCTGTCTGACAGCCACAGTACCTCACAGAGATGAGAAGAAACTCAGTAGTGTGCCTCACTTTGTCCCTTATTTCTCTTTTACAAGTATTCCATGATGACCCTAGCAGAGATCCTTTTGTGCTTTTGAGTAAAATTCCCATTGTGCAGTCAGCTTTTACACATTTCAGGGATAATTTTAAGTGTGGGTTTTCACTATTAGGGACAGAAACTAAGCATGTGAATCCATTCATTACTTTGCTCTGACTTTTCCAAAGTATCTCCCAATCTAAGTTAATCAGAAGTAATGAGAGCAGACAAGGGTTAGAAAAATGCATTTCCATGAAGAGTTTATTCATGATTTTTTCTGCTGTAAATTCTTTATGTAATGTAAACTTGTGCAAAATGCCTCCAACGGAATGCCAGAAAGACATTTTTGGATGATCACTGACTCCATAATGCTCCAAGGCACTCAGTGTCCCAGGGTGAAAAGAAGGACGGAGGTGCCAGGGGCAAAGGCTGGGATGTGGACATCTCAGAAGGCTGCAGGCATGCCACTGTGAGGAGCGCTGAGGACATGTCGGCTTGGCTGGCAGGTGTGAAATTTCACCACAGAAATGTACATAGGCATAAAGAGCAAGCCTCTGGCAAGCTGCTTTTGTACAGCTTCCCTGCCAAGTGCTGGGGCTCACACTAACAGCTCTGCATGCGAGTCAGAACAAAACCAAATCCCAGCTCCAACATATTCTGCTCCCACACGGCTACTATCACTGAAATCATCTTGCATTTCATGGGTGCTTGCTATTAAGCATGGTAGTTACGGCTGACAAGAGCTAAGATTCAAAGAGGCCAGAAGCTAAAACACCAGAACAGGTTTGCTATTTGGTCAAGAGCAACATTTCAGAGGGACAGTAAGAAAGGTGCCGGATAACTTGCTTCCTACATGGATGGTGTGGCAGAGGACATCCAAGCCAAGAGACAGCAGGATGCAGTTCTCAGTAATTACAGATAAAGTGCCTGGCATTTGCTAGTGTTCTTAGAGGATGAAGGAAAACATCTGGGGAAGTAGACTGTAAATTTATGGCAAAAAGCTATCATTCACATTTTATTTTTCAGTAAGGCTTCATCCTCCATCCTAGAGAGTGACACAAAAGTGGGACAAGTGGCTGATACACCAGAGGGTTGTGCTTGCCATCCAGAGGGACCTGGACAGGCTGGAGAACTGAGCAAACAGAAACCTCGTGGTGTTCAGAAAAGGAAATGCAAAATCCTTCTCCCGAGGGAGAAACAACCTAAGGCACCGGCACCCACCAGCTAGAAAACAGTTTAGCAGAAAAGGACCTGAGGGGTCCTGGTGGATATCAAGTTAACCATGAGCTGGTAATGTGCTTTTGCATCAAAGATGGCCAACCGTGTCCTGGGCTGCATTAGGCAGAGCATTTCCAGCAGGTCAACAGAGGGGATCCTTCCCCTCATCTCAGCCATGCTGAGACACATCTGGTCTGTTGCATTCAGCTGTGGGCTCCCCAGTAGAAGAGGAACATGAAGACACTGGAGAGAGAGTCCAGTGATGGGACATGACGATGATTAAGAACCTGGAGCATCTGACACAAAGGGAAAATCTGAGAGTACTTATGCAGCTCAGCTGGGGAATAGAAGGCTGAGCAGGGTTTAGTCGATGTGCATAAATACCTGATGGGGAGAATAAAAAAGACAGAGTCAGTGGTGCAACGGAGCAGGACAAGAGGCAATGGACAGAGTTTGAAATGGAAAAAAACAACCAACCAACCAACTAACCAAACATATACCACATTTTTATTTTCTTTTTTTACTGTGAAGCAGATTGCTCAGAGAACTTATGGAGTCTCCATCCTTGATGATATCCAAAACCCAACTAGTTACTTCTCCGAGCAGGACAACTGGACCAGAGATGCAGAATTCTTTTCTGACCTCAACTACTCCATGATGCTATCACTTTGGTAACACAAACAAAGCCAACCTCAAAAGCAGGAAGGCCTAAATGAGATCTGACTTACACTTAGATGGATTTTGTTCAGATAGCTCAGCAGCAGGAGCACAATGTAAGACTGGTCACAGAGCATGCTGCTTTAACTCAGGTGATGCTTCAATAGCAAATCATCTTAACTGCAGGCCCTATGTAGCACTGTCCCAAGGTAGCCGCAACAGAAAGGAGGGCTGCTGCTCATTGGTACAGCACACAATTTTTTAGTTTTGTCGAAGGAGTCATAAATCACAGAAATGAGCCATAGTTGAGGTTGGAAGGACCTCTTGGGATCACCTAAAGGATCCTTTTTGTCTGCACTTTTGCAGCCAGTTCCACGTGTTGGACAAACCATATGTACACCGTCACAGTCAGTAAGACTTGTCTCACCCATCCCAGCAAGACCCTTCTCTACAAAACCTACAGACAGCTGGAAACAGCTTTGGGTCAGGATGCTAATGTGAATCTCCCACCCACATGTTGTAGTCCTCAGAGTGCTTTGCAAGTCATATTAATGTCAGCTGATTCATCTTTCTTGGAGTACTTTTTGGCTATCCTTTCTCTTATTTTTTCCAGTCTCTACCATGGGGGGGTTTTGTCAGTCTGGGATTGTATCACTGACATTGTTCGTCTTTCCTCATCTTTGATCACACAGCTTTTCTTCAGGTGCAAGCATTTAATCTCTTGCAGTACCTACAAAGCACTCAGAGGCTTTGTGATGGATGTCAAAAAAAGAAGTGACATTTTCCTAAAGAAAAACACTAGACCACATTTTCTTTATTTCCGACATCTAGTGCTGAAGAAATGCTAAACATATTTCTTCAGTCTCCCCTGAGGAACATCACAGTCTTCCCACTGACTTTCATATGTCTGCATCACATACATGGTGTATGTAGTGTATCTCCACCACATAATACACGGAATTTTCTCCTAACTTTTAGAAGGTATATGGTACATTCCACACACACATATATACACATATATAAAAGGAGTTGGATTTTACGGCCATGGCTAGGAATGGAAGTAATCATTAGGAAGTCATACCTTGTACCTTGTGCCTACTCCAATACTGAAGGCTACAGCAAAATACAAAATCTGGAGGAATGAAGGGAGGCCGCTATTACTTTTTCTATGAAAATGCTATTTTTATTAAAAGCAGAAGGTGAGCTAAAGGCAGCAATCCTCTTTAAAATAACTCAGATTTTAGCATCAATAATGGAAATTTATACACTGTGGCTGGGTTATGTCTAGCACCTCTCCCATCTTTTCTAACTGTCCATAAATAAAAATGTTTAAGGCCAATGAATATAATCAATGAATGATCTTAATGTTCTGCTCTCAAATTGTTTCCATTTCATAGGAAGTTCAAGTTTCCTTCAGTAAATGGTTTAAACTTCCCCATTCATTCTCACACTCTAGTAAAATCTATTTTATATGGATTAAATCTTAGTTTACTTATTGGGGAAGAACAAAAATGCCACAGATTAATCACAAATGTGACCATTTTAATGTTAAATTTATTAAAAATAGTTAGCAGCTCCTTTTCCCCTGCTATTTGGAATAGGAAAAGGGCATCACTACTTTAATGTTGGTCTTCTAAACAGACTATCTGAAATGCAAGTCTGAGATCTAAATCAGAAGTGATTACTAACCGCTGCAACTGTGGAGGGCCCCGCTGTGTTCCACGGAGTCCTAGATGGGGTGGCAAGTTGCTGTGTAAAGACCAGAACCTGGGACTGAGTCCTTGATTTCTCCTTGGGAGAATTTACCAGCCAGTGTCTCCAACAGTAGAAGTTTGGCACATTTTCCTGCTCTCTGACAGTGTCAAAACTTGGAACGTCATGAACATGGTAGGAGAAGAGGAAATGTCAACTGCCCCTATTGAGTGTCATTTACTATAAGCAAAGAAAAACATTCTTTTTTTATAAAACCACATAGCTATTTTTCTGAGAACAAATTTTCTCAACACATTAAACATTTTCTACTTTACAAGGAACACAAGCCACCATTGATTACAAATACAGTCTATCCTATCTCGAAGAAGATAAAAACCTAAGTGTTCCTACAGGACTGAACTCTAAAATTAAGGAACTAGAATCTTCCATGTTTCTTTTATTAAAATTTATCCAGTATTCATAATGAGCCCTTTATCACCAGTTCACTTCAAACACTTGCTGGCTTTTGGTACTGGTCTAGGAAAACCATTCACTCACTCCTGCCACTTTCTTTCCAGTGGTCTAGAGGGAGGTTAGTTAACAATCTTTCCTCACCTACTCTTTATTCATTCCCTGTGTATCACAAATATTTAATACATGATCCCAGATTCTGGTTAAGTGCTCAGTGCAAAAATTCCAAGCCACAAGCCAGGTGCTTGACAGGGCTGGGGGAGGAAACAGATTGCTCCTACCTATGGGTCCAGGGATTTAGAGCTGGGGTAGGATGAGTGGTGGAGCTGTTACCGACCATCCCTGGGGTCCTGCCCTGGAGGAAGGCTCTGATGGATGGTCAGGGCTGGCAAGAGCCTCTGGGAGAGTAGTTATGGAGAAGTGCTTAAATTCACATAGGTTCCCTGGCCGTGGACTTGATGTGAAGGAGACAGTAAGATGGAACTAGTTACCGGAAAGTCTTTAGAAATGTAGCAGGTGGAAAATTTATTATATATAATAAAATATTGTAGAAGCCTACTGCCAACATTTTAAACAAGATAATTCCCAGTAACAATCCACCTGGTTTTACCCTGGGTGTCTGAGAAACTGGAGAGTCTATTCAGCCTTCCACATCACCAAATGCTTTCCCACTTCTGTCCCCTTACCGGCCCAGCACTTAGCTACATAGCACACATTGCTTCACGCTCCAGTCCTGCACAACAGACTAGATGTATGGGTGAAGCTAAACCACACTTGGCTTGTTCACCCTAAACCTGTGGAAGAAGAAACTTTGAGGCAAAGAGAAGAGTATTCTTGGTATCTATTTCTGGGAATTTTGTTTAAAATTCCTCCCATTTTTGTGACCTGGCCTAGGCCAAGAATAAGAAAGAAAGAAATGTGCTCTTTGGGAGTATTTCAGTAATACCTAGAGATAAGTTGTCTCTGGCAGAGATTATTTCAGCAGGATCCAGGGAGGATTTAAAATCTAAATAGAAGCAGAAAGCAGCCCAGAGCTCCATTTGAATCAGTGGTAAAATTAAGGCAAGCGTCTCAGCAGTACCCAAGAACTTTCGCCAAATATCTCTAGGATGGCATCTTAACCTTGGATTATGCTGTGGCTGCTCCTTTCGAGGGCCTTTAAGGGAGTAAAAGGGCATAAGCCCCATGCAGAATTTCTTGTACTGTGTCTCCAAATCTAAGCAGCACATAGTGAATGAGGAGAGGTCAGAGGAGGCATAAACAGTCCTCCCCTGCCTCTCAGCGCCTGGTTTGCTGTTAAAAGATCTGCAGCAATAAGTGATTGAGTTTGGCCTAAATCCCAGCCTTACTTCTACTCTTGCATAACAGAATAGATATGACCAATAAGAGTGGTTATAGGTGTGTCTCTGTTCACATAATTACGTGCTTTGTGTTTTGCGGCATGACTGCCAGCTAACCGAGGGAAGGGACTGTCCCACTCTGCTCTGCACTGCTGTGGCCTCACCTCCAGAACTGTGTGCAGATTTGGGTGCCACCATATAAGAAGGATATAAAACTACTAGAGAGCCTCCAAAGGAGGGCTACAGAAATGGTGAGGGGACCGGAGGGAAAGGTGTGTGAAGAGCAGCTGAGGTGCCTGGGTTGGTTCAGCCCAGAGCAGAGGAGCTGAGGGGCGGCCTGATGGCGGCTGCAGCTCCTCACAGGGAGCGGAGGGGCAGCGCTG
>JANHGO010000063.1:20182466-20217705 GCA_024606505.1 Aquila spilogaster | reverse complement strand
CCGGGGCGGGCAGGAGGGAGGCGGCCGGGGCGGCGCGCACAGGCTCGCCCACACCTGCTCCCTCCTTCGCCGCCGCCGCCGCCTCCTCCTCCTCCTCGCCCACCTGGCCGCGGCTCGGCCGTCCCCGCCGCGCTCGGTAGCAGCCGCCGCCACAGCAACATGTTGCCCAGGGGAGCCTCGTCCATGCCGCCGCCTCCCAACCCCGCTGCCTACTTCCCGCCCCCCCGGGTCACTTTGCCCTCCGGCCTGGAGATCCTGCGCACCTACTCGGGAGCCGTCATCTTCCTGGAGATCGTGAGTGCGGGCAGGGACGGGGGGCGGGCGGCCACCGGCCTTCCCGCGCTTTTCCCTCCCCTCCGCGCCCCGCTGCCCTGCGCCCGTCTCCTCCCCGCGCAGGCGGCGGTGCCCGGAGCCGGGGGGGGGACGTGCCTCTGCCCGGACACCGCCTGAGCGGCGGCCCCGCGTCACCCGCGCTCCTCACCTGCCATTTTGCGAGCGGGAAAGGCGCGGGCGGCCGAGGCTGCGGCAGGGGGGAGCCCCCGGGCTGCCCCGCTCCGGCCCCGGGGCCGGGGTCTGGGACGCGGGGCTATGCCGGGAGGGGCAGCGGGACCCGTCCCCGCTCCCTGCCCCCTGCCGGGGCGTGTTCGCTCACCTCCGGCCGGGCGGTGGCGGCGCTTCCCCCCGCCCCGGCCGGGGGGCAGCAGGAGGCCCGTAGAGATGGGTTTCGCGGGGGTTGTTTAAGCCGTAGAGGACTCTGAGTCACACGGAGTCCCAGACCCAAAAACCCACCATGGAGGGTTACGCTGGTTTTTGCCTGTGTGCATGCGTGCATTACGGGTCCTGTGCAAACTCCTGCAAGTACGTTTGGTTTCATGTGCGTGTAAGGCCTTACTGGCGTACAGAGGGCTGAGGACCTTTGAGCCAAGGCTGTGTATGAGGCTCTGCAGAGCTGTGGTACTAATTAGCAGGAGAAAAAAAAAAAATACCTTGGCAGAACTAATCTGAGGTTTGGTTTTTTTTTTTTTTCCCTTGGGATCAGAGCAGAATATTGCTTGGGTCCCAGTCTGTGAGATGGATCCCACCCTGCAAGTTGTAAAACTGCACCTGAGCAAAATGCTCAGAGCACAAGTCCAGGCACTAAATCAGGCCCTGAGTCAGTAGGGACAGAAGGTTAATTAGGTTGGCCAACCTATTACACATCTGACAGCCGAGTTGAAGTGAACAGGTGTAGTATGAGAGAAATGGCACAACAGTGGGTGCTGAGATTAGCAGTCTCTACAGTAGATTTCTAAATTTATTTTTAAAGAAGTCTGCAAGGTTGTGCATTCAAAATGCTGAAAACATTTCATGTGTCTCTGCTTTTTGTTTAACAGACGCTTTCCGCTATCCCTTTTGCTTCCTCACTGCCCATCACTATCTGGTTTCTGAGTAACAGACTTGCACCTGCAGCCTTGTGAAACTAGAGAAAGTCTGGTTCTTCACAGCAGCTAAAAAAGGAACCCTAGAGAACAACCTGAAGGCTAATACATAAACCCTTGGGAGTTTTGAAATGAGACTAGCAATGCGTCTTTACATATATGCTGCTGCAATGTAACACAAGAGAGGAACCAACTATTTTTATAGCAGACATCTTTTGAAAGGTATCTGTCATCCAACCTTGATTCAAAAGAAAGTTCTCTGAATCTGAAAATGTAACCTCTGACTTTGTAGTTGTAAATCTGTAGGATTTAAAAAGGAAAGTAGTAGCTTACTTGGAAATTGATCGTAGCTGTCACTACGCAGCAGTTTGGATTATGAAATTAAATCTTTCTGTAGTAAATGAACATACTTCAGATGGCAATTATGATTTTCTTCAGTTTTCCTTTTTTATAAAGAGGCAGGATTTGCAGGGATAAAGAGTACCCTTCCTTAGGCCAAGAGTTGATTAAACCAGGCAAGCTTTAGAGTACGTAAATTCTTCATCAGCCCATCATAGCACAGCATCCCCACCACTCAATCGCTGCAATCAGTATGCTGAAAAGAAAATTGGCAGTGCTGAATTTTTCCCTGGGTTATGATAATTCTGGAAAGCTGTATGTTTTTCTAGTCATTACAACATAATTCTTATTCTGTATTCTAGTTTTTTCTTTCCCTTTATTGCTTAATGTGTTTGCTTTCAGCTTTTTATTACAAATACATTGAAAAAGAGGATGCATTTTCATCTTTTTCTGGATCTCATCTGATTAGGACTACAAAACTAAACAATATGAGATTGACTTCAAATCTGGTGCACATCCTTGTCATGCTAACCTTAGAATATATAGAGAGATTTGTATGCGCATGTGTGAACCATGTTTTCACATTTCTTATATTTCCCTCAAAATGAGAGGGTAAAATTTTCAGCAGCAGCAAGCAAGTCACCTGGGTTTGTAAATCCTATTTTCAAGGCTATTTTAAGAGCTTTTAAGAATTTCGGAGTGGCTTCGTCTTACCGCCACTTAGTGCCTATCATTTCTGAGAATGGCCCTTGGGCTCTCTGAGTACTTTTGAAGTGTTTCCTCTTGGTTCCTAAAAGTAATCTGAGGATGTCTTGATGTGTGATATAAGTTCTTAGGCAGAAAGGACTGAATAAAAGTTATCTCTTGGTTCATTGTCTGTATTCCTTTCCTTGCAGCTGTTTGGAACGATAGTCTGGATTTTAGTAGCTTCTACCCAAGTTCCACTGCCGCTACTGCAGGGATGGGTAATGTTTGTAGCGGTGACTGCGTGGTTCCTGTCCGTTGTGTTCCTGTGCGTGTTCCTCTTCGGTTATGCAAATAGAATTGCTGTCAACTGGAACCAGATGGTAAGATTTTTTCCTTTATTTAAGGATTCCCTTTGTTTTATAAACTGAAAATCATTTCATGAGAAGTACTGATCCTAAGTCTTGATGCCTGACCTTCTGTTTTAGCAGAAAGTTTTCAAAACAGTGGAATTCAAAACTGGAAAAAGAGTGGGGCTACAAGGATTACGGAGGAATTACAGGTCCTGTTTTATGATGGAGGCTGAAAGAGCCCAGGTTTTGAAACTGATTGAAGGAGTATACTTGTCCTCTACAAGCACATAAAATGCATGAGCAGCAGGAAGAGGACTAGTTTAACAAGGCATGACAACAAATTGATTTAACTGGCCAGAAATAATTGTGGACTGGAAATCGGAAAATATTTTCTGACTATCAGGGAAGTGGTAGTAACACCCTGTGAATAACGAGGGGTAGAAAGATATATCTAATATTGTAAAGGAAGTGATACATTTGTGAATACATTGTGTGATGTGGTTGGCTAAGATAGCATGGGCTGGACGAAAGCTCCCATGAAGTCTCCTCCAGTTCCTAAGAAAGTCTTCTGCTGACTTTTGGGTCAATTCCTTAAAGCTAGGGCAGCATTGGTGAGTGGCTGTTAGACCTTAGGTAGTCAAAGACAGCATAACCTGCAGTACGATATAGCTTAACATCTTTTTAGGAGACTTAATGTTTATCTTTCTTAGAGGAAGCCTGATGAGACTACAGATATCATTATACTCTGCTGAGCTTTTCTTCATTGTGAAGACAAGGCTTGATTCTTGCCATAATGGATTGTTACAGCTTGTGCCAGTAGTTCTCACAGACTGTACCTTCCTATTAAAAAAGGGAAGCTGTTGGCTCCAGTTTTTACCAACCACGTGGATACTTCAGGTTATTGTCTGCTAATTTATATACTCCTTTGTTGTCACTAACTGTTTTTAACTGTGAGTTTTTAGCGCTCAGTAGTTGGGCATGAGATGGTATCACTCTCTTATATTACTGGAAGTAAATAATAAGAGGTGCCAAAATTGTGATCAGAATGGGAATTTCCAAAAAAAACTTCCAAAAGGACCAGAACTTCTAAAATATTAAAGTATGGCTGTTTGTAACTGCTGCTCACCTTCACCTTCCTCTTATGCAGCTTAGTTTTCCTATCGACACTTTTCTTGATCATAGCTGGAATTGCGTGCTTCAGTATCAACATCCGTGGTTATTTATCTGTTCAAGTTATTCATGGATAGTCCCTTAAAACAAAAGGTCTTTAAAGCAAATTTTAGAGCTTCATGAGTTTGGGGCTCTAACTGATAACTTCAAAGCCCATCAGTGGTAACAGACTGGATTCTATTAAAAAAAACTTTAGCACTTTGATGGCGAATACATATACATATAGTATCAGCTTTCCAGCACAATACAGGCAGTAATTAGGCTAATAATGAGTTACAATTACAGAAACTTTTGCAGGGATTTATGCTGTGACATCCTCACAAGTTATGATGCAACAAAGCCCTTGAGCATGTGCATAACTTAAGTAAATTAATAGTGTCCTGGGTTTCATTGAAACTGTTTGACAATTTACAATCATGCATGTATTTAAGAGTTGCTGGGTGAAGGCATAGCCTTTTATAGATTGAAAATGCTATACAAATGTTCATCTTATAACAATTGTGTGAGTGTGTCTTACACATTGGCTACTTGATGCTGGCAGTGATTTGTTGTTCTGTTAATTTTGTCCCCTTGTATATGATAAATTACTGAAAAACTTTCTATGTCAGGAAATTGCTACTGACTTGTATAAAAGCTGCATCTGTGGGACTCTAACTTAATATAAAAAGCTGTCATAACTAAGTCAACATCTTAAATGCAGAGTGAATCATTTTATCTCTAATGTGGTAGCAGAAATCCAGCTGTCAACAAAAATAACACTATATAGATCATTTGACAGCTATTTTCAGGTACCCAAATGTTCTGTAACTCGTTGGCACTAAACTCCTTAGCAGCACTTCACAAGGTTTTTTTACCTTCTGTTGCAAATAAATAATTACTAGAAACACTAAAACTATTTTTATTACTATAAAATAAAAAGGTGTACCTCCTTGGTTTAGGTTGGCATGTATTTAGGTAAACACATGGTTTCTGCTATTTCATAAATTCAATTTACAATAGAACTCGGAAGCTACAGGTCATTAGATTAGGTCAAAAATGGGAAGAGTCATGGCTTAGTTATATTGGAGTACTATAGCTTCATGTAGAGATTCATGAACAAATGTGTTTTAAGGCTCCAGGAGTTTAAATGTAAGTTTGAAAAATAGCATGGGCTTCTGACAGCCCTGCATTTAGTAATACCTTATGTCATAAGTAGCTCCATTGCAATACAGATACTTAAAAAATACAGATACTTAAAAAAAAAAATGCTATACAGTGAAAAGATGGGAGAAGATATGGACCTTATGGAGGTACATCATCACTTTGTACATCACTGTATTAAACCAGATGGTATGACAAATACTGTCCTTTACAGCCTGACTCACAACACACTCATTTACAAAATTAGATGTCAACTAAAATGTCATGCAGTTCTTGTAGTGCTTTACATACACTTTGTATGAGGTTTCAATCATTATACAAGTGTGGAGGCAAGGGAGAGTTAGGCACCATGCTAACAATCACTAAAAACCAAAAAACCCTCCCTCCTAAGATCTTGGGTTTTTTGGTCACAGAAACCATAACCATACAAATGTGAAACCTTACTGATGCTACATAGCTTCACTGTAATTGCTACCAGGAGAAGGAAATTAGAGGCTTTGGCAGGAGAATGAAGGAAATGAAAGAGTTTGTCTTCTGAAAATACCTCTACTGTACACAGTCAGCACTGTCTTCCTCACAGAGCTATTTGTGCTCCTTCGTGAGCACTGGTGCCAAAAGCGTACAGCTGGTAACACTGGCATAGTTGCACGCTAGCTATTTAGCAGCCCAAGAATAATGGATGTCCTTGACTACCCATGTGTTTACACAGACCTTTCAAGTTGCTGGAATCCTGTGCTGTGAAATGGGTATGTCAGGCCATGATATGGGGTCCAGTATTTGTCACACAGTGAACACACACCTGCATGCAGTCTGACCTGGTGCATGCAGGCGGTAGCATGAAAGATGTGTGTGTCTGTCTGCCTGCCAGCTCGAGTGAGTGGGGGGAAGCCACAACAGTAAGCATCTGGTGGGGAGAAGTGCCTCCCCCAGCTGCAGCAGAGCACTGCAGCTTCTCCGATGCTTCAGCACTCTCATGCTGGAGTAGGTCCCTACTATTTTTTTCTATGAGGTACAGGCGTTACAACAGAGCTAGAGACTGAGGGAATGTGTCCTATGCCCAAAGCTTGAGATCTGGCAAGCCTAGCACGTAAAGGCTATCCAGCTAGGTCAGGAAGCCAGCCTCTGCCCCATTATCTTCTCAGTTCTGTTGATGTCAGTGGGGCCTCCTGGTGAATACTCCAAGAGGAAGCAATTGTTTTTAAAAAATGGAAAAAAACCCAAACCCAGCCAGGATGGAAAACCAGAAGTTGGGAATTACTGCAGTTGTTTTGCCAAAACTTGGGTTCTCAGTAATTAGCAGTCATTAAGAAAAGCAATACACTCTATGACCTAACCGCAAATGATTCTTAGTTAAGAGAAAATTATTTTCTGATCTAAGTGGAATGGGAAACTGTAGTACCAGCTTAACTGACTAGGGTGTGATTTAAGTAGCTTTAGCTGCTATCAAATATGGAACAACTGATGAGTTTGAAAAGAAAATTCTTTCAATAAAAATAGAATCTCACATCTATGAAGAAACAATTCTCTAAATGGGGAAATGCAGCACATTCCCACTTTGATATAAGACAGTCAGTAGGTATGGATGTTGCACAGTAATTTCCAGTGTATATGAATGCTGTCTGACTCGCACATCGTGTACCCTGGGTTCTCACTCTTGGTATACTGGTAGTCCATTGCACTCAAGTGAATTAAAAGTGTATAAAGAATTAATTAGTGCTGGAGATAGACTGTATAACATGGATATCACCAAAAAGCATACATATACTTTAGTATGATTTTAAAAATTGTGTCTATGGCTTTTGCAGACCTGCATAGATATAGGCACAAAGTATATGTCGTATGGACTCAGGAACTGAGTGCAAATGTCAGCTTTGCAGACTCAACAACAGAAGATGTTGGAAGAATATTTTAGACATCTTAATACTGTAATGGAACATGTCTTGGATCTTGCTGCATGGAACACTGGACTCTGAAATACAACCCACGAAGAGATTTAGGCACCAGAGCTGCTTTTTCATGTCCTCCACTAATAGAATCCAGAAATGAGAGTTAGATGTTTAAACCTTGTGTTCAGCTAGCATTCACCACAGAGGAGGGAATCGCCCAGAGGAGGCCAGGAGAGAAGCATATTTAAAGTAAATCCTAACTCCTGTCCTCTCAAGTCTCAGGCATTTTATTCCACAGTATCATTAAGTACTTCCAAATTACTCTGTTTTGGGTAGAGCCAAGTCAGAGAGAGTTGAGGAAATGCCTCAGTTCTTGGATTCCGCTTGTATCGGGAAGCAAACTTCAGCTCTTTCAAGGCTGAGGTGTTTCCGGGCATTTACAGAAGCAAAATTTAAGCATGGAGGGGGGACATCTGGAGCTTAGGTTATAGCTGAGAAGGGATTTGGGGGACTGCAAGCTTGTATTGTACTGCTTAAATTGTGATAAAGTTGGCCTGTATGTCCCTTCTTTTTTATCTAAGCTGTACAAAGGGGGAGTTCTGTAAGCTCTAACAGCTTTAAAGTGATCTGAAAGGTCAGCATATGTACATATAGATGAAGTTAGTTGCTTATAATTGCAAGCAGCTGTGAAAACATGTCCAGGTTAAGCTCTCAGATGGATTTAACACTGCTTATCTAAAGTTATTGTAATCAGTGCTCGATTCATGTTTCAGTGTTGGGTTTCATTTGTACTGAGAACAGAAGAATTAGATATGTATTGCAGCCCAGACTGATTTCTGTTATTTGCTTTTCAGGATTTTCTTTTCCATGGGATTACTTTTGTCTTTTATTTTGGAGCTTTTCTACTGCAAGCAGCAACTACATCTCTGCATTACTTTCCCCGCAAATTCAATTCCACCACACAAGAGAAGCTTCTAGCTGATCATGAATATAACATAAGCATAGCAGCCTCGGTATGTATTTCATATATTTGTATCTGGGGAACAGAAGTCTGTTGTAAGTCCTTGTAGTCAACCATTCAACTTGGGAACTTAACAGCAAGCTGGAATAGAAGGAGGAGCCGTGAGAGAAAGGATTATCTTTGAGAGCAACAAATAGTGCCTAACAGTGACATGCAAAAAATATTGCAATAAGCTAATGCTAATGTGATAGCTGCTTAGTTGCTACTCTTCACTATAGTGTTTTAAATATATGATCACTACAGCTTGTAATTGTTAGAAGAGATATTTTGTAAGAGCAATGTTGGCTATTAGAATAGAAGAAAAAGATAACAACTGAGCCTTCTTCGAAACGTCAGGTATGAATTTCATGCCTGTGCTCAAACTTTCAGTTGCTTTTCTTATATCATTTAGATAGTTCTGAACATGTCATGGGGAAAAAACCTTGGACTAGCTCCTTGTAAAGCTCTGGATAGGTACATACTACATCAGTCATAAAAGTTATCTGTAAGGGCCCTACTGCCTCTTATGGCAAGTACTAGAGTGCTTTTATTGATAGCCTAAGCTCAGACTGCATTTTTCTCACTGTAGTTGCATCATCACTGTATCTGATGATGTGGGCGTGCATAGCTGAGTCAGAAAACATACCAGGCTCTAGCTTTCTCCCTGGCTGGACTCCTGAAGGGCAAGTAGAGGTGTGCCAGTAAGCTTAACTTAAAGAACTGAAACTACTGCTCTTATTTTTTTGTACTATCCAGAGGGTCTTGCATACTTCAGGGAACTATATATTTATTAAGCATCTAAAACCCTCTGGGGATATCTGTTGTCCTTAAAACTAAATACACCATAAATTTTGCACAGTAAACACCTTCAGTTCATCTTAAAATAAAAACAGATGAACGCAAGGTGTAAGGTTCACATTCTCTGTGGAAGAGGAGAATAAAAAGGAAAGGCCTTTTGCTTTGGCAAGCCAGTCTCCGAAGGGGTGAGGTGGGCATGTCAGTCTCCAAGTCCAGAGTGACTCACCATTACCCGCTTGCCAGTAACACACTTGAGCACATCTGATCCCTGGCTATACGGCACAAGGGCAGAGGTGGGGTCTCATAGCTGTGGCTGAACTAAGGGAGGGCTTTATACTAAGTAAGTGTCTCAAATTCTACCCTTAAGTGTAGCCCTTCAATCCTTGTTCATTGTGCTCAGATCTCGCTGAATACATGGTCACTTCAGTCATTTTGTCTGACAACAGGATACTGCGGGCTCCAGAGACCTTTTCCCAGTTCCATACTATTTTTCCAAAGGAGCATTCAGTTCTTCAAGCCCCTCAAATCCCTGTCAAGATAGGGGAGGAGGAGACTTCTGTAACTTGCCTCAGTATTTTTAATTAAGAGATGCTGGGAAATGGTGAATCAGATAACTGTAGTCTTTAGTGTCTTTTCTTTTTTTCCAAAAGTATATAATTAGAAAGTCAGGACATACAGGAAAAAAATTGTCCTTTGAAACACTTCATTAAAACAGTCCTGTGATCTACATGGAAAAAAACAAAAGGTTTCTAACTTTTTTTTTTTAAATTACTTTTGTATGCTGTGATTAAAAATATATATGTTCATTTTATAGGGGTGATAGTTCTATGGTGTAGTATCTATTCAAAACTTTAATTGTCAAATTAACAGTTGTATGGAAAGCAAGGGATGTGTTGTTATGATATTATTGATTTCTGTGTTCTAAGAGACAGAATCTATTGTTAGCACTGGACAATATGAGAAACTATTTTTTTCAGCAATTCAGTTTCTCATTTCTTCCTTCTGGTTTACATTATGTATACAAGTTTGCTGTGGCATGACCTTCAGTTCAAATCTATTCAATTCAGTTCTTGAGCAATAACAACTTCCTGGCATTTCTCAGGAAGTTGTTCTAATGGCTGGTTATCTGGTCAAGGAGGGTAGATTTGAAGCTGTTTCTATATTGCTGGAAGAAGAAGAGTTCTGCTGTTCAGAGGGATATTGTCTTAGTTATTTGCTGGTAAAGGCATTCACTTGGAAACAAATCTGAGATTAATGTTTGATCAGTCTAGATAAGAGAAAACTGAAATACACAGTGTACATACACACGTGATTACTTTGTACCATAACTTATGCAGACATTCTGTTTCATATTCTATTTCAAAATGTCTTCTGAAGCAAGCAAGTAAGTTAAAAGCAATAACATAGCGTTATAACAGGCAGGTTCCTGAGAAAACTTCAGAGGATCCCAAACCTATCCTTACCTTAAGCATTTTGGCTGGGGGAGGTAACTTTTGAATCATTTGTGTTCCTGTATTCATTTAGAATAAAAAAAAAAAGTAGAATAATATAATGTGTGATTCACTTTTTTCTTTTTTCTTCTTTTTTTTCCCTGCTCCTCCTCTAGATTTTTGCCTTTGCTACAGCTGTTTGTTATGGTTGCAGCACAGCCCTGGCATTAAGGAGATGGAGGCTATAGCAGTTGAAGAGAGGTTAATGCCGGGGTGTTCCACTTCAGATCAAACTAAGTGCTACTTGTCTGTTTTACTGTAATCTAATTCCAAAAAGATTTTTTTTGCTTAAAATCTGTTTTAAAGTGCTGAAATGCAAATAACCCCTAATGAGGATTTCCTTAACAGAAAACAAGTTTCCATCTCTTCCCTTTCTAATTTTTACTTCTATTGTGTACTCATTAGAAGCACACTCATTGTATGGTATTACAGAGTTCAGGGATAAACAGATGTGTCATTAGCAGGTAAACAGAATTCCAGTGCTAAATCAGAAGAGGAAGACAATGGAAACTAAACCAACATGTTAACTGCATACGCAGCTAGAAAACTCCCCCCTTGTTAAGGCCCTGGTTTTGGGCCTTAAGTGTTTTGCAGCATTACAGTACATTCTACAGAGGTAGGGCCTTGAGGCTCCTTGTAGAGTCATGGGTTTTCTGTGTGCTGCTCCTTGCATGATCAGACCCCAAGCTGACTTTGTGATACCAACTTAGTATATATATTATTAACTTTGATGTACAGAGAAAATATTTTAAATATCCATCCAGTGAAATCTTTTGATACTCTTTTATAGCCATATCCAGCTATAGTCATCTAACCCTTAAAACTTACTGTATTCTGTAGTAGATGGAAACTGTTTGGGACTGTCAGTCAGTAGTTCACTAGTTTTAGGAATTTAGCTTAATCAGATCTATTTATACTGCAAAACAAAACAGTGCATTTGTGTTGTGTGTGTATATACATGGTATATTTTTGTTTAACAGGAATATTTGCACTGTTTTACTTTGTTGTTTGTTTTTATTACTTCAAGTGCTGCATTTGTTACTTATTATGTGAGTCAATATAATTTGAATGGAATGTTACCAGATGGTGAATAATGTCTGACCTCAATTCTTGCAGTGTGTTATTTGTTGCGTTCTAAACCTGCAGTGTTGTAAAGGTGTTTTTATTTGGACAGATGCCTATGCAACATCTTACTGAAAGCAGTGGAATGCAAAGCAGTCCGCCCACTATGGAGTTTGCTTTTGGCACGAATGAAGTATAATTGAGCCTCCCTTGAATATCCCTGTTGTATAATGACATGCAATATTATATACAGAAAATTAATTTAACAAAACTAAATGGTAGCATTGTGCTCTGCTCCCTAATATTTATGCCATTTCGCAGATGGTGTAACTTTTTTTTTTAAATAATTCTAGTAAATAATTTTTGCTCTTGTGAATAGTGCCAAATTGATAACCTGGGAGAATAAAGGCTCCATGTCATTCGTAAAACAACTTGCTCACCACATCTTGCCAGTGCACCTGAATATTCTGCAGAGACCAGCAGTGGTTGTGTAAGGGAAGACAGGACTTTCTTCATTCCCAGGCCTACTCATTCTCCTTGAGCCAGCAAGGGTGTCTACTATGAGGGTTACTTTATGAAACTTGTCAGGTACAAGGATCTCTGAGAGCCAGCCACTCTCAGTAGTGCCCTGCAGTCCCTGCTGACCCGGGATAGGTTCTTATGGATGACGCAGCAGTAAGTGGCAGCCCTTCTGACTACTGGAACCACTCAGTCGTCCTGAATTACTGCAATGGGATGGTTTTGTATATCTTGTTTTCTGAAATTTTTATCTTCCAAAGATTTTGTACTCTGGCAGATTATTTTTTTTCTGATTCTCTACTTGCATTGAAATTTGTTTTGTGAACATTTTATCTAGAGTCACATACTTTTAAAAATACTTCATATTGTATAAAATACATTTACACTGGAATATATGGATGAAAGTATATAAAAAAGACTTATGCTAAGTAGCATTAAAGTTATTTAATATATTTATGGCAGTAGTCCAGTTATTAATTCTGTCTTTGGAATGTATCAAAAAACTATCTTGCAAGTTTGACTGACCTGATGCTAGACATATACAATTAAGGCTAAGATTTCTTGAGAAGACATAATTACATTGGTGCTAGTTTTGTATAGCGGTTTGCTACAGGACACAGCATGAATATTAGTGGAGAAGAGTAAGGTTGTACAACATTGCAAATGGGTGCTGATCTTTTGTGTGGTTTCTCCTGCATCCTGCGACCTGGATGTGCACTGCACACCACAGACTATGCTTGCCACAGCTACAGTCTCTGCAGCCAACTGGGATGATGGGGGAAAGATTGTAACTTTTTACCTATTTAAACCTACAGACTATGAATCCCACACATGGTGTCAATTAAAAAGCTGTCCAAGTTTAGTTGGCATTTGTATCTAACCTCTGAGTTCGAACCCGAGGTGTAAAGGTCATGACTGATGGGTGCTCTTCAAGTCTCTTAAGCTACTCATAGAAGTCCGGATAGCAGAGTGTAGTTAGCGTAGCACGGAAACTGTACAGCGAGAAAAGGCTGAACTTTCCCTCTTAAGTATCAAAGACAAACAAAGGGCAGAGAAGAGATAAAGGTAAAAGCTACAGCAATGAAGAATGGCTTTCATAGCTAAAAAGGAGTGAAAGAATGGAAATTTTCTGTTAGTGTGCATGGAGTTTTGCTGTACTTTGAGGAAGATCTAAGGAAGGACACACCAGAACAAGCAGTTACATTTAAAAAAAAAAAAAAAAAGAAAAGGAAAAAAAAAGGAAAAAAAGCCAGTAGTTAATTTTGTATTGCGTTATACAGGGAGCTAAAAAGATAGGCGTGACTCAAAAGTGGTATGTGCATGCTGGGATTTCTGTATGCAAATACTG
The DNA here is from genome assembly GCA_024606505.1 of Aquila spilogaster. Lineage (NCBI taxonomy): Eukaryota > Metazoa > Chordata > Aves > Accipitriformes > Accipitridae > Aquila > Aquila spilogaster. The sequence continues at coordinate 20,204,498 of JANHGO010000063.1, read as the reverse complement.
ATACGGGAATAACACATAATCCTTGTGATAGCTGGTTCTAATAAATCTCACTCTTCCCTGTAAAAAAATTCCCTCAAGCCTACGACCTTGAAGAACACAAGCTTAGCCCTCTCCAAAGAGTGGAAGGAGTAGGGGAGGACATAGGGAGATAATTCACCTCAGTGAATTAAGGTGAAAGGAATGAGACCACAGATGCCTAATAGCCTTTTCATCAAACATCTGTATTTGATGTGAAGCTACAGTGCAGGAGTATCTAAGATACCATGCAGGTCCTTACTCTTAGAGTTGGTAAATATTTCATGGCATTTTGGATACCACTGTGTAGTAGCTGCTGGTAAATAAGCTCTCTCTAAGGAGACTTTCCTTCAAAGGGTGCAGAGAGAAGTACCAGTTTGTTGCTTATTGCTAACGAGAAATGAAGGTGCACGTTTTCGAAAGCTAAAACTTTGTTAGAACATGCTCAGAAAATATGCACAGCGAGTGCTTCACAGAAGCCCTGACTCTGCTTCTGTCTCGCTGAATGCCTGGAAATAACCCAAAGTGACACAGGTCCTGCAGTCATTATTGATATATACAGGATCAGTCTATTCAGATTCTCATGATTTCTCTGGCTGTATACATTGGTTATAACTCCTGGTGTGAGTAAAGTTATGCTGCTGTAAAATGCTGCCTTAAAATGCAGCTGTAAAACACAGCTGTAAAAGGTGAGAGAGACAGAACCAGTGATCACACAAATCTGTGCCCTTCATAGAAAGTTAAAGAAGCAGTGCTGGAAAATCACTAGACCAGTGTCATCTTTCTCTTTAGCTTCCAAAACCAGGTGACAATGCTGACTCCTGTTGCACTTCCTCTGATCATTGTACTTTTGCATTTGCTTTATAACTTTAAAAAATGTTGACATTCATCATCATCCCATCTAAATTTGAAAAAATAATGTTAAGAGAGCTTAAAACTCTGGTAGCTCGTTTGTTCCATTTTTATCTATATACTGTGAAATTGATCTCTGAACACTAGTGTCCTGATGCATTTCATGTTCCGTTGCCAGGCTGTCCAAGCTGTACAGAAAGGCTTCCCAGGTCTCATCTGTGGATAAAGGTGAACCATGAGTTCTCAAACTGAGATGCAAATAGGACATTGCTTTTTTCAATCTTACAAAAAGAAAAACTTGAAAGTGAGAGCATGTTGTATTTCTTTCTTAGCTGTATTTTGTACAATTGGTCATGACACATTGGTCTTTGTTGAGACACAAAGAAAACCATCAGAAGAAAAAGCAAATCTAATGTATTAGAATCAGTAAACAGCAATGGAAAGTATTTAAATTTTTTTTGAAGTTGAGTTCAGCATGACTGTTCCCCTTTCTCCCACTGGGTTAAGTTTCTTTTGGTCCATTATGGTACTTACCTAAACCCCCTTCTAACCTGACCAGCTCAGAATTTACTGTATTTATCCTGAAGGTGCTCCTGGAAAGAGGAAAAGTTCTATTCTCATTTCACTGGTGGGAAACTCAAGACACAGAGACACTAAGCAGCTTGTTTGCCAAAGGCCTCGCACGGGAGATCTGTGGTGGAGCAGGAAAAGGAGACCTGGTTTCTCAAGTGAGAGAGGTCAGTGCCCTGCCCAGCAGCCCATGCTGCTGCCCGCTGTGGGCAGGAAGGAAGCAGTATAGCGTGGATTGTATGTGACCTGTGCCACTTCTGTTTCTGTCATGGTGGTATTATTCCGGCAATTAGTTACACGGGGTTAAAAGGTAGAATGACTGTTTGTGAAGGATTATGAGTCAAAGGGAGGTTTAATGTGCCAAACTGGCATTCCTAGATCAAACATCGTAGTTTCTGGGTGTTCTGACCTTAAAATTTGATTATCCAATTGTAAATACGTTACGCAGAGTTGCTGTTTGAGGTGTTGATCTACCTCCTGCAGAGGAAACAGGTCCTCAGGAATCTGCAGGTTTCAGCTACTTCCTCCTATACAACATGTTTGAGCCCTAAATTCTTGGTGTTAGCAAAATATTACCTGCCTTAAGCCTGCCAGGACACAGCACCTTTCAGTTCAGAAACCTGAGCTGCCTTTTGGCAACTAACTTGTCAAGCTACCTTTCAAGGGAACACAATGATCAAGTCAGATTATGTGTAGGTGTGGTTTTAACACCTTTCTTGCTGTGGGATTATTGCAAATATCTGTAATGATTCTGGAGATTGTGGACAAAATATTCATATGCTTATGTCCAGCACATCTGGTGTCAGACCTCTTGTGCCTGGCTCTAGAGACGCTCTTGTGCAAGAACTGAGCCCTGTGGATCCATACGTGATTGCAGCATTGCTAGTAATTTTAAAAGAATCACTGGAGATTTTAATCTCATCCAAACACTTTTTCCTGGTCATCTCAGCAAGGTGTGGCCTATGTCACTGGACCAGTGGTGCGGCACAATAAACAGCGGATCAGAACAAGCCCAGAGGGGTTCTTTGCAGAGAAAAGGAACCTTCTGCACTCCTCTTGCTGCAGAGCTGGAACCTCACACAGCCCCGTTGCCCTGTACAAAGGTGCTGGGGCTTCCTAGTGATCTGATTACATGCTTAGGCAGTTCTACTTGCAGCGCCCACAAATGATTGACTTTTAATATTACTTTGTTACAGGTGTTGTTTCAGGTTCAATAAGCTTTATGAGACAAACTAATGAGGCAAAAAGTGTTTTGTTTCTATAAACACTTAGCTGCCTCTTTTTTGTCCCACAGAAGGACCATAGGCATATTCCTTTGAGATTACTTTTCAGGTGGAAAACATACTTTAGCATAAATTAATAATGTAATTAATGATATCATGGGTCTTACTATTCCCAAATTTCATGACCTGGAAGTATTTCCAGACCTGGGTCCAGGTGAACACCCCAGCTAGGTCACAGCTCTATGCCATGGTAAGACCTAAACAAACATCTTCTCTCCTCCCTGCCTCTGCCCTGTTTTTACAAAGAAAGCAGGGAGCTGCAGCATGATCTGGACAGACTGGACAACCCAGAAACCAGTGTGGTGTATTGGGATATGATTCACTGTTCAGTAGCACTAAAGGGCACAGATGGTCTCAAGGTGGTTCCACCAAGATAACATACAAAGTTATGGCAAATGGAGAAATGGAGTGGGAGGCCTACTGATTAGAAAAGGAGATTAAGACCTTAGTACTTGGCTCCATTTGTCCCCTGCATTAAATCTGGCACTGAATCCAGCTCTTGACTCCTTAATATACCTGTTTTTCAAACTGTAAATACCTTGGCCTGGGATCTGAAGCCCTGGGGAACCTGTAGGGCCAGCTTAGAGCCTTGGGCTGTTTGAATAAGAGGCAAGGTGAATCATCACCAGATGCTTTAACACAAAATTCAGGAGCAGAGGGGAAGGGGACACGTCCATTTCCCAGGTCCACTTCCCAATTTGGTACCAGCTCTAAGAGCTGGAAGAAGGGCAGGAGTAGTTCTCCTCTTCCTCTCCAGTCCCTGGCTCCAATCAGCATGTGCCCTGGATGAGCGGGAGGACAGAAAGGAGGAAGACTTGGACAGAAGTGTCATCTGAGTGCTAAGATATGCCTGACATGACCCATAGCAGTGACAGCTGTTCCTGGGCCAAAGCCCAAGGTTCAGTCCCTGACCTAGTATAAGAAGGAAATATACCCCGATAATGAAACTGTCAAACAATGAGCCTGAGTCTTAGCTGGAGCAAATGTTCTTAGAAAAAGACAGAGCTACATCAGAGAGAAATTTCATGATGAACAAGAGGCCAAATTTTTCTTTTAGTTACATAAATGCAACTTCTTCTGAGGTCCAGTCACCAGCGAGGAATTTCACTAATGGAAGTAAGAACAGAATTTTCCCTCAGCACTAAATAGAGCTGACCTTTGAAACAAATGGTATTACAAATTCCTTGGCCTTGTGTCACTTGCTTTTTTCTCTTAAGGATCCTGCTGCTGGCATAAGTTACTGCTGGAATAGCTGCTGCCATTAAGGGAAAAACAGTCTTTGTGGCCATGGCAGACTTAGAAAGTGTGAAGACTCCAAGATAAAAATCCATCACTTGTAGAATCTCATTATTTTGGGGGACCTGACTCATGGGTTGTGAATGGTTTAGGGTTGGCAATGTCGGACAGGGTACCTGAGGTGCACCGTCACATCAAACTGAGATGAAGAACTGCTGCAATATCACCAAGTTACAGGGGTCTCCCAGAGATCTGAGTACCTCTGCTGGCTGAAAGGATATCGGGAGAAGAGATTCACGGTGGATTTACCTCCTTCCTACATACCATAACTCTTTTCATTACCGAAGACCCCCAAAGAGAACAAGTCACTTGCAGCCCGTGACTGAAAGGCGGCGGTCAGGGCAATGAGCACCGGTAGATGGAGCTGCAGCCTCGGAGCGTCCGGCACCGACGGTCACGGACCGGCACCGCCCGGCACTGCGCTGGGGACATCCTCCGGCAGTCCTGCTTCAGGGCTTCTGCGCACCCCCATTTCTAAATAAGCAAAGCTCTCGGGAGCGCAATCAGGAATACTCATTATAACTTAGGTGATTCCTCCGAAAGGAGGGGGCTCACCTTTTCATCTTTTTATTATAAGCAGACATAGCAACAACTCAGCGCCATACACATACTTCTGTCAGTATGGTTATGCTACAGATTTCATATTTATCAAGAACAACCCCCAGGACAGTAATAAAAAGCAAAGTCCCTTTTCTGAGGAGCTAAGAGGCAGCTGGAGACAGTATCCTTCACTCTTCTCCCTACAGGACACTTGGCTTTATTGACCCCCATAAATCATTCGTGATTGAATCTCCACTAAGTTAGAGAAGTGGAAACTAGCCTTCAAACCTTAAGGGGATTTTGGAGGGACTTTTTTTTTTTTTCTAGGGAGCTATAAAAGTTAACCAAGTCAACTCATTTAGAATGGCAACGGAACCAGCTCATACCATGGAGTCACTGCCATTGCAGAATTTGCAGATGATACTAAGTTCTTTCAGACAGTCAAGTTCTGTGCAGACCATGAGGACTTCACCAAACTGAGCTGGCTCAAAGGTGCCAGATGAACTTTAATATAGATAAATCTGGGGTAAAGCATCTAGGAAAAAATTATCTATATCAGACTTGGAACTGAGAGTTACAACTTAGGAAAGAGATCTCTGAGCCATTGCTGATGGTTCTCTGAAATCACCAGCTCAGTATGCAATGGCAAACAAAATCCAATAAAATGTTGGAACTCATAAGAAAGTTATTAGGAACAGGACAGAGGGTGTAATGTTGCTGCTATATAAAAAACTGGTGCGCTCTTGTAGTAGAGTTAAAGGTCAGCAAAAATGGTTTAGGTGTTGAAGCTGCTGCCTTACAAAGACTGAAAATACTGGGACTCTGCTCTGGAATGAAGGGGGTGATGGAGGGATATAATCATGATTTACAAAATGATGAATGTGCTGGTTAAACCAAACACATAACTTGTTTACAAGAACGTGGTATGGGATCTAGGGACACTTGAAGCAAGTAGCAAAAATCAGTTTAAAAGAGATAAAAGAAAGTACTCGCTTTCACCGTGGGCAGTGCACCTCTGGAGCTTGCCAACCCAGGAGCTTGTGGAGGCAGGCGGTATTACCACGTTCAAAAAAGGGATTAGACAAATTAATGGGTCTTTATGCTAAAAGGATGAGGCAGGAACATACCCTCTGGTATCCCTAATCCAACTGTTGTGGGTGTTGCGTACTAGGGGAAAGAGCTGCACATAACAACCAGTCTCACATGTTCTTCCTAAACAGCATCTCCTCTTGCCACCATTGGAAACAGAGCAGTGGGCTAGAGGGCTCACTGGTGTGACCCACGGGCCATCGCTTATATGCAGCTTGTGACTTCTTCCAAATGGCAAAGTTCCCCTGTGGGATACAGCCTCACCTACACACTCGGTCCTTGCTACCGAGCTATCACCAAAATGCTGAGCTCATCCTCAGGCTGAGGCCTGAGGCCAGCTGATAGTTTGAAATCCAGCCAGCCAAATTAAGATTTTTAGGAAAAGGTACAACTTGTATGTCCTAGCATAAACAGCGCTGCTTGATTTGGTACAAATGAATAACAGTGTTGGGTCCCGGTTCTTCACAAGGCGGTGGAAGAACAAGAGGTAAAATCAGGTCATGCTCTTATACACAGTTTTGGGAACAGTAAATGGATACAATGTAAGATGCCCAAGTCAGCTGAAAAAGTTCTACCTTACCCTTTAGTACTGCTCTTCAGACTTTCCTCAAACACATCTTTCAGCAGTGACAAGCTGAAAGCTAATTGTCAAAATTAAGTATACGTACAAGGTTATTGAAAAAGAAGATTCACAAAATTTTCTCGTTATTTCCTAGATACTTTCTGTCCTGTTTTTTTCTCCCCCAGTTCATTACTTTTTCTTCTACAGTTCTGCGAGGGCTGGGCTGCCTGTATGCACATGCTCATGCATGCAAACACACACACGCACGCACACACTTCCTCATCCCACTCACAGTTTTCACCATCTAATTCCTTTCCCAGTCTCCCATAGCATGCTGGTTCAGCCATTCCCTCTGCTCCGTCTTTTTTTTCTTTCATACAGTCCCAGTTTCCTCTGTGTAGTGTTTTCAGTCCCTGCATGCCTTGCTGGTATTTCATCCCTGCCTCTTCTCACAGTCCTTGTGTCATTTTTTAATTCTCCCTGTTGTCAGCCTTAACCGACTCATCACTTGTGTTACATGCAAGACGGGGATGTAGTCCTCCAAGTGACTTCAGCAGGGCTGTGGGACTTCAGGTAACCAAGGAGTTACACTCTGCTCCTGGGGATGCCACTAGTGCTGAGTGTTGAGTGAGGGGCCTCAGAGGCGGTCAGGTACCTGCCTTTCCCTTGCAAAACACACAGCTGCTTAGTAATATAGTTACAGGATTATTTTTTCACTATAGGCAAAGCAGTTTTTCCCAGTTGCTCTTTTAGAAAGGATTGAATGACTTCTGATGAAACCTTTCCCAGACAGTTCAGCAGAAAATAAGCAACCAGCATGGAGAATTTCAGCCTAATTTGTTTAAAATCTGGCAAATCATAAGCAATTGAAAAAGTCTTTCAGAGGAAAGGGTTACGTTTCCTTAATGATAGGCAATGCTTCCTGCTCTAGCCATAGCATCTTTAACCCTTCACACCGAACAAGTCCCTTGACACCAAAGGAACGATGCCTTTTTTGGACAAAATTTCAGCTGTATGATCATCACTGAAAAATGCTTGTATTGTTGTGACCAAGTTTTCTCAATTACAAACTAAATGGCATTTTCCTGAAGTAAATGAGAATGCGGTTTGCTTTTCAGACTCTCTGAGTGAGGGAAGTATTTGCCGCTTTTGAAGTCCCCCCTTCCCTGAGCATATGTACCACTTTCCTGGAGGCCTGAAGCTGAGGACCTCTCCTCCTACTGCTCTGGGGCAGCTCTCTTGGCTTGGCCAGCTGTGCCGGCTCACATCAGCTGAGCATCCAACCTGGTCTTTAACTAGAGTTCTTTTTTAACCTTTATGCTTTGTTTTTCTTTACCCAGTAGCCACCATGGTGGTGAAGGACAACTCTGATGATGAGAGCAATGGCTGAGAGAGATACGAGCATATGGGGGCAGGTGGAGGGAACAGACTTCCAGCACCGGTGTTTCAGAGAGGTTCACCACAACATTCTTCCCTCAGACAGTATCTTTTATTCGAATATGCATTAAAGGGTAGCAAGTAGCCGCGGGATTCAGTATAACTCTGGGTATTCAGCACAGAGGCTGCACAGCTTCCTGGATTGTCTTTAACAGGAGACGAGACAGACCTGGAAAGCTTTCCATTTTCCAGCCTGCTGGCTTTAGCAATAATGTCATGTAAATCCAAAGGGAGACAAGTGACCTTCTAGCTCATGCTATTGTGCTGGTAACACACATAAACAAAGCCGGTAGCTAGAGGGGGAAGAATTTCACTGAAAACAAGGTCTAAGGAGAAGTCCTTTCCTTTTTACCTTTTCATATAACACTCCTGTGATAAGAGCTCTCCCCTGAGCGACTGGTGTTTTCATCCTCCTTTCACCTAATGGGTTTAAACTCACCTCTCCCACTGTCAAAAGAGATCCTTAAACACCACACTCTCATCAAGGCTGAAATGGCTCACAAAAACACACACACACACATTCTGAAGTTGTACCACAGTGAATAAAGGGGTGTTGCATTCATATGGTGACAGCCATCAACAAACTTCAGGTGATGACTATTTTCCCATCATGTCCTTGTCTTCCATTACCAAATGGCCATAGAATATCCATAACAGGCTACAGGTTAAAATTTTAATAGCTGTAGAACATGGTCAAATTCTTGGACTATGATATCATTACTAGCACCCATAGCCACTGTCAGCCTGGATGAATTTTCTACTCTTCTCACAGCACACAGTGTGCTGAGATCTGTCCCCAGATGCAGCCTCAGGTGAGCCTGCTTCCAACAGCGATTTTGGACATCCCCACCTTAGCTGCTGCTCCTGTCCCAAGGATGCTGCTGCATGCCCCATCCTGCCCTGCTGGACCCCCGGAGGGCACCTGTCCCGAAGGGTAGCTCTCTCCCTGGATGTGGGCAGGGTGTACTGAGCAGCACATCCAGCAGAAAGGGGAAAAAAGTATTTAAAATATTTCCTATCTTTAGCATTTGAAAAATATTTACTGTTCCAGTGTAATAGTGTGCCCCTTGTGGCTTACTCTACAGCTCAGTCCAGCTCTCCCCTTTGATGTTTTGCCCACAGCATAATAAACTTCACCAAAGAAAAGAAAAACAGCTCGTCTCTTTGAGAGCCATGAACAAATGAAATGGAAATGTGAACTGAACTGAAGCTGTACCATGGTTTCTGCAGCAGCAGATTCTTTTTTATTAAGTGGCCTAAAAGGATACTGTAAAATTCAACCAAACAGAATGATGGTCAACCTTGCTGGAATTTGCCTGGGTAGAAATTGTGTTTATGAGAAGTTTTGGTAAATTACTAAATTTTGGTAAGTGCAGAAAAGGGAAAAAGACCTTTTTCAGAGCTAGGTGTCAGTTTTTTCTTCTCTTCAGACTCCTGGTTTCAGCTAGTTCAGCATCAAAGAAACCAAACTAAAATATGAAAAATGTGTCTTCTGGGAAATAATCAGTAGTGGGAAGAGCAGAACTCAGGTCTGAGAATTGTAATTGGAAAATAATAATTTCTCTAAGACTCACTAAAATATATGGCCAAATCCCCGGTGCCCCTTAAATTAAAAGGGAAATGTTCTGTCTAATCTATCCTGAACAGTGGGAGATTTTTTCGTCTCATTGTATTCATTTCTGTTTGTGTCATTCCTGGAAAGGGACTTCTTTTTTAGATATCTTCTAATTTTGTGGTGGGGATTGTGGATTTTGGCAAAGTGCCAAAGTTTAAAGACTTTCAACACTGAAAGTTTCTAAGAAAGAAATTATGTCAGATAGACTCTCTTACCTCATATGACACTTGGCCGGAGATTTACTGGTGCTTTTTTCTAGGATGCTGGAAGAAAGCTACACTGCCACTAGGAGAGCAGACTGTAGTTCATCTTTCAAGTAGTCCATCATAGGTTTTATCCACAGAGGAACAGAAAACTTTACCAAGAAAATGTAGTGCATCAGCAGTAGCAACATGCCACGTGAGTTAAACTGGGGGCATATTTTTAAAACCATGTACCTAATGTGAAAGCCTAAAAATCCCATTGCTTTTTTAAGTCATGAAGGGCCAGCTCCTCAGAGGCCTGAATTATGACCGCTGTGCACATTGCCATACCTAAATGTGGGTGCCCAACGCCCAAACGGGAGTTTCCTGACTGGATTCAGAGTGAGAGGGCAGGTAAGGTGTCCCAGTGCATGGCCAGGAGATACTGCTGTGCTTATAGCTAACTTCCATTTCATTTTAAAGGTACCATGTGACAAAATACACTGGAAAAGGGTCCAAGAGATGAGGAAGCACATACCAAATTACTAAAAGGCAATTGCTGCTACTTGTGCTTCCCTTTCTACCCTAATTTGAACAGTCATGTGCAGTACTTCACTTTAATCTCAAAAGGATTCCCATAGCACAGGGCGCTATGCTCACCGTAGTGCTTCACCCTCGTCACACCCCTGCTTGCAAGCAAGGACTGTGCATATATTGCTACACCCAGGTCAATCATCCCCACACCCTCACAGACACCCAGCAGCGATGCTGAGGTGCAGCTTAGTAGAAAATACCCGATTTCGCTTTCCCTGTTGGCATCTGGTCTATCTTTTGAATTTCATGCGGTTTTGAGCAGCACTGGAAGACCTGGAGCAGACACCAGCATTAAATGAGGCAAATTCTTCCCTCGAGCTGTTGCAGAACTCACCAGCAGAGAATTACGTCCCAATGTGGGACAATGTGTGGGATGTATCCACAGACAGCCATTGTGGGGAACAATTCTTTCAAGGCAAACAAGACCCCAACACAGAGGCTACCTGCAGTGAGTTGTAAGACTTGCTGTGAGAAGTCCTGCACTATCAAGCAAGGCACAAGCTATTTATTCACCTTCTTCCATTAATAAAGACATGCTGTTCTATATACTAAGCTCATGCCTGCACCGTCGCTCTGCGGGTGGACTCTATTTGTTGACTCACCAGGAAACAGACCATGAAATCCCAAAGGACTATCTTGGAGGATGTCTGCAGGCTCTCTGACAGCTGCAGGACCTCATGGGGATGAGAAGAAGCTCTCTCCATTGAGTGTGCTGCACTCTACTCCCTGACACCCCATTGCTCTTTTGCAGAGTATTCAGTAGTGATCCTTTTGTGATTTTTACTTGAGCAAAATTCCCATTGTACAGTCAGCCTTTAGACATTTCAGGGAAAATTTTTTATTATTAGGGATAGAAATTAGGCATGCAAAACCATTCATTAATACACTATGTCTTTCCCAAAGCATCTCCCTATCTAGGTTAATCAGAAGCCATGAGGGGGAAAGTGGGTTAGAGAAGTACATTTTCACAAGGAGTTTCTTTATGATTTTTCTGCTCTAAGGCTTAGTGGTTGTATGATGTAAACCCATGCAATATCACATCACTCTGGAATGCCAAAAAGACTTTTTTGATGATCACTTTGACTCTCTGAAGCTCCAAGGCACTGAGTGTCCCAGAATAAAAAGCAGAACTGAGATGCCAATGGCAAAAACTCTGGCACAGGCACCTCAGGAAGGCTACAGGCGTGCCTCTGCGAGGAGTCTTCCCAATGAAGTGCCGAGTACAAGCTGGCTTGGCTAGCAGGCATGAAATTTCACCACAGAAATGTATACAGGCATAAACTGCAAGCCTCTGGCAAGTCATTTTTGTACAATTTCCTTGCCAAGTGCTCACACTGGGGCTTACACCAACAGCTCTGCACGCAAGTCGGAACAAAAAATTACTTCCAGTTCCAATGTTATTCTGTTCCCACACGGCTTTTGCTGAAATCACCTTGCATTTCATAGCCCCTTAGTATTAAGCACAGTAGTTACAGCTGACAAGACCTAAGATTTATAGAGGCCATAAGCTAACACACCAGAGCAGGTTTACACAAACTGAGCCAGTTCTGCACAGGAGGAGTGACTCTCCCAACACATCATCACAGCACACGTGGGCGTCCCCCTTGCTGGGTGGGTCTGACCTGGGACTGGAAAAGGGTCAGGATTTGCTATTTTGTCAAGAGCAGTATTCCAGAAGGCCAATGAGAAAGGTGCCAGATGTGTCCTACATGGATGGTGTGGCAGAGGACTTCCAAGCCAAGTGACAGCAGGACACAGTGTCCAGTAAGTACAGATGAAGTCCTTGGCATTTCCTAACGTCTTTAGAGGATACTGTGAAGAAAATAATCTGGAGAAGTAGATTTATGGCAAGAGATTATCATTTGCAACATCTCAAAAAGTCTCTCTGGCATATGCAAGGTGCAGTTCTCAGTCTCCTCCCCTGCAGGTTATCATCACGGGGCCCCGCGGTCCTGCTTGGGTTCACTCGGCCCTGCCACTTGCAGTGTCACTCAAGGTGGACCCAGCACTGTGGGTGTATTTCTTTGAGGGGGACACTGCTCCTACTGTCAGCCCTGAGCATACTGGAGGGAGTTAAGACTACCGGTCCCCCTGCAAGAGAGTGTGGAGACTTCTGTCAAGGAGCCTGTGAAGTGTTATTTGGTCCCTAGAGTCACAGATTATGGATGCATGTCCCAAGTGTCTTGCCTCCAGACTGATTTTGGAAAACAATCACAGGGTGGTAGGATTTTTAACATCTTCCTCAATAACCTGCTGGGATGATGGGATAGAGCGCACCTTTAGCAAGTTTGCAGATGATACAAAACTGGGAGGAGTGGCTGATGTTCCAGAGGGTCATGTTGCCATCCAGAGGGACCCGGACAGGTTGGAGACTTGGGCAGACAGGAACTTCATGGGGTTCAACAAAGGGAAATGTGACGTCCTGCCCCCAGGGAGGAAGAACCCCAGGCACCAGCACATGCTGGTGGTCAGCCGGCTGAAAAGCAGCTTTGCAGAAATGGCCCTGGGGGTCCTGGTGGACACCAAGTTGACCATGGATGCCCCATCACAGGAAGTGTTCAAGGTCAGGTTGGATGGGGCTTTGAGCAACCTGATCTAGTAAAGGATGTTCCTGCCCATGCCGGGGAGGTTTGGACTACATGATCTTAAAAGGTCCCTCCCAACCTAAATCATTCTATGTTCTGTGATTCTATGAGCCAACAATGATGTGCCCTTGCAGCAAAGAAGGTCAACAGCTTCCTGGGCTGCACTGGGCAGAACATTGCCAGCATGCCAAGGGAGGTGATCCTTCCCCTTTGGTCAGCACTGGTGAGATAGATCTTGGTACTGTTTCCAGTGCTGGGCTCTCCAGTACAAGACAGACATGAACACATTAAAGTGAGTCCCAGTGAGTGGACATGAAGGTGATTAAAATCTTGGACCATTTGACACACAGGGAGAAGCTGAGAGAGCTGGGACTGTTCAGCCAGGAGAAGAGAAGGTGCGAGGGGATTTCATCGATGCGTATAAACACCTGATGGGGAAAGTAAAAAAGACAGAGCCAGGCTTTTCTTAGCAGTGCCCAGTAACAGAACAAGAGGCAATGGACACAAACTGAAATACAGGAATTCCTTTTAAACATAGAAACCCCACTTTTTTTTTTTTTTTACTGTGAATGTGGTCAAACACTGGAACAGCTTGCCCAGAGAGGCTCCATCCTTGGAGATACCCAAAACCCAACTAGATGCAGCCCTGAGCATCCTGCTCCAGCTGACCCTGCTTTGAGCAGGGTGGTTGGGCCAGAGATCCATAGTTCCCTACCAACCTCAAATATTCCATGATGCTGTGACTTTGGCAACACAGACAAAGCAAACCATGGCAGCAGAAAGGCCTAAATGAGACTTGACTTACACTTAGATGGACCTCCTTCAGGCATCTAAGTAGCAGACCACGTTGCTTTGTCAACTCAGGTGATTCTCCAGCAGCAAATCATCTTCTTAAACAGCAGGAGCCGTGTAGCACTGTTTCAAGGTAGGCCCAATAGGATGGGAAGCCGCCGCTCAGCGCTACAATGCAGAAATTTTAGACTTGCTGAAGATGTCGTAAATCACAGAAATACAGGATAGTTGAGGCGGGAAGGGACGTCCTGAGATTGTCTAGAGAATTCCTTTTCTCCGCACACTTACAGCCAGTTTGACATGTTAGATGCACTGTATATGCACTGTCACAGGCAATGAGACTTATCTCACTCATCACAGCAAGATCCTCCCTGCAAAGCCCAGGGACTGTTGGATGCAGCTTTGGGTCTGGATGCTAATGGAAGTCTCCCACCCATATGTCCTACTGTTGCCTTCAAAGTGCTTTGCAAGTCGTATTAATTTCAACTGATTCATCTATCTTTGAGTATTCTTGGGGGGGTTCTTTCTCTTACTTTTTTCCAAATCTCTACCATGGAGGCTTCTTCCTCCCTTTTTTTGTCAAGTTGGGATTGTAACACTGATAATATTTGTCTCTCCTGATCTTTGGTCAGATGGCTTTTCTTCAGGTGTAAGCATTTAATTGCTTGCAGTAACTACAAAGTACTCAGAGGCTTTGGGTTAGATGTCCAGTAAAGAAGTGAAATTTAACCAAAGAAAAACACTGAGACACATTTTCTATATTCCTGACATCCAGTGAGTTAGGGCAACAGAAAGGTTTAACCTATTTCTTTAATCATACGGAGCCTGATCCAATTCTTTCTGAGGAACATCATAGTCTTTCCACTGACTTTCATATGTCTGGAGCACATACACAGTGTATGTAGTGTATCTCCACCACATCAAAAACTCATGGAAGGTTCTCCTAACCTTTAAAGAGTATATGGTACATTTTACGTATATATATACACACATATATAAAAGGAGTAAGATTTTACTGCCATGGCTAGGCATAAAAGTAATCATTAGGAAGTCTTACCTTGTACCTTGTGCCTACTCCAATACTGAAATCTACAGCAAAATCTGAATCTGGAGCAATGAAGGGAAGCCATTATTACTTTTTCTATGAAAACGCTATTTTTATTAAAAGCAGAAGGTGAGCTGAAGGCACCAATCCTCTTTAAAATAACTTGGGTTTTAGCATCAATAATGGAAATATATACACTGTGGCTGGGATATGTCTAGCACCTCTCTCATCTTTTCTGACTGTCCATAAATAAAAAGTTTAAGGCCAATGAACATAATCAATGAATGATCTTAATATTCTGCTCTCAAATTGTTTCCATTTCACAGGAAGTTCAAGTTTCCTTCAGTAAATGGTTTATACTTTCCCATGCATTCTTACATTCTAGTAAAATCTATTTTATATGGATTAAGACTTAGTTTATTTATTGGGAAAGAACAGGAATGCCACAAAATAATCAAGAATGTGATATTTTTAGGGTTAAATTTCTTTAAAATAGTTAGCAAGTCCTTTTCCCCTGCCATTTTGAGTAGGGTATGTGCATCATTGCTTTCATTTTCTTGGGTAGATAGTACTAATTTCCTGAACAACAGCCTTACACAGGTTTAGACTATCTGAAATGCAAGTCTAAGATCAGAAGTGATGACAAACCTTTTGCAACCGCAGAGTTCCCCACTGCTTTCCATGGAGCTCTGGAAGGGGCAGCAGGGCCCTGTGCAAGGATCAGATCCCAGGACTGGATCCTCTATTGCTCCAGGCAGGGGGAATTTACCTGCCGGTATCCCAAACAGTAGAAATTTGGCACATTTTCCTGCTCTTTGATAGTGTCAAAACCTGGAACCTCAAGAACTGAAAAACATGGTGGGAAAAATAGGACATGTCAACTGCTCCTAATGAATCTGGTTTACTATGTGTAAAGAAAAACATCACCTTTTTTTACAAAACCACATAGTTATTTTTCTGAGAAAAAATTTTCTCAACAAATTAAACACCTTCTACTTTACAAAGAACACAAACCTCTGTTCATTGTAAATACAGTATATCCTGCTAAAATACTGAAGGAGATAAAACCCTAAGCATTCCTGGAGGAGTTAACTCTAAAAATTAAAGAGCTGGAATTTTCCACGTTCATTTTATTAAAATTTCTCCAGCATCTATAATGAGCCCTTTATCACTAATTGACTTCAAACACTTGCTGGCTTTTTGGTACTGGGTCTAGGAAAATCCTCCACTCTTGCCATTTTCTTTCCACTAGTCTAGGGGAAGGTTTGTTAACAGTCCTTCCTCGCCTACTTTTATATTCATTCACCATGTATCACAAATATTTAATACTTTATCCTGGATTCTGGTTAAGTGCTCAGTACACAAACCCCAAGCCATAAGCCAGGTGCTTGACAAGGCTGGAAGAGGAGACAAATTGCTCCCACCTAGGGGTCCAGGGATTTAAAGCGGAGATAGGATGGGTGGTGGAGCTGTTACCAACTGTCCCTGGGGTCCTGCCCTGGAGGAAGGATCTGCTGAATGGTCAGAGCTGGCAAAAGCCACTGGGAGAGGCAGCTATGGAAAAGTGCTTAAATTCATGTATTGCACAGGTTCCCTGGCCATGGACTTGTTGTGGAGGAGACAGGAAGATGGAACTAGTTACCGGAAAGTCTTTAAAAAATGCAGCAGGTGGAATACTTATTTCATATATATATATATGTGTGTGTGTGTGTGTGTGTATATATATATATATATATCTCTCCCAACACTGTAGAAGCCTTCTGCCAACATCTTAAACAAGGGAATTCCCAGTAACGATCCATCTCTTTTTGCCCGGGATGTCTGGGAGACTGGAAAGTCTACTCAGCCTTCCACGTCAGCTGAATGCTGTCTCATTTCTGTCCCCAAGAGGGAGGTAATCTTACCTGCACAAAGCATGTTTTGCTCCTGGAAAACAGACCAGGGGTATGGGTGAGGAAAAGACATGCTTGGCTTGCTCACCCTAAAACTGGGGAAGATGAGACTTTGGGGCAAAAAGAGGAGTATTCTTGGCATCTACTTCTGGGAATTTTCTTTAAAATTCCTCCCATTTTTTGTAACCTGGTCTAGGCCAAGAATAAGAAAGAAAGAAATGTGCTTCTTGGGAGTTTTTCAGTAATACCTAGCGATAAGTTGTCTCTGGCAGAGATTATTTCAGCAGGATCCAGAGAGGATTTAAAATCCAAACAGAGAGAGGAAAGAAGCCCAGCACTCCATTTGAACTGGTGGCAGAATTAAGTCAAGTGTCTCAGCAGCACCCGAGAGCTCTCACCAAATATCTCTAAGATGGCATTTTAACCTGGAATTATATTATGGCTGCTCCTTTTGAGAGCCTGCAGGGACATAAAGGCGTATAAGCTACACAGGCACTTTGCTGTACTGTGTCTCCAAATCTCAAGAGTACACAATGAATGAGGAGAAAGCAGGGGAGGCATAAGCAGTCCTCTCAGCTCCTTGTTTGCTGATAAAAGATCTGTGGCAGTAGGTGCAGTCTCGACCCTGCTTCCAGGGTTTTGGCCATGAAGGTAAGTCAGCATGACAGCAGAATAAACTTGCTACGTACCCATAAGAGCTTGAGGAAATGGCTCCTGTTGTGGGATCCTCAGGGAAAGTGAAGTTATGGGCGATCTCATAGCCTATGCCTAAAGACAGAGCCTGGCTTTGCAGAGCTTTCTGTCTTCATCTTTTCAGAATCTGGCTCCTATTGTCCTGTCCAGCCTGAGAAGACAGATAATGCATTTCGCAATTCCATCACCTGTGCTGTGAAAGGCAGATGTGGGTGTGGTAGTACACGTGGATTTCTGCAGGTACAGCTGAAGTCATGCTGTTCCTTCTGACATTTTGCCCTTAGCACTGGCAGAACTCCTCCCAGCTACAGCTCGTGTAATTGGAGGAATGGAAAACTGAGTCTCTAATTAAGAAGGCACTGAAAACACAGGTCTCTAGATCGGATGCTTATCAGGTAGATGCCAGACTCCCTCTACCAGCAGAATCATGTCGCTAATCTATTTGTAGAACTTGATTTATGAAGATCAATAAGACAGCCAAATTATGTCAACTTATGGCAAAACCCATGTATTTTTCTTTCAGTTCAGATTCCAAAAAGTTATTTTCTTTCTCATAAGGCTATTTTTAATGGCAGAACATGTGTGTACCTTACCCAGCCCTGCACGGAATGCCAGGACAGCTGAAAGCACTGCGATTATGTGACCCACCAAAAGGTCAAGCAAAGAAATATACAGTGCTCACCGATATTTATTAGCCATTTATAAATGGCTGGACAGAGCCAGGGTATCACAGTAATTTCTCTTCTTTCTTAGCAGTTTGTGCAGAAATCCTTGTTTCCTATTCCATCTGTGTCTTCATATCTTCCTCAATGTTAGCTGGAAGATCCTGGTGTCACCTGCTAGTAAACCAAATTCTGTTAAAACTATACAAATATCTACCATGAATCTTGACAGTCTACATTCTCACTGTTTCTACCATTTCCTTAAACATGAAGGACTTAAGGTTGTGAGTAGCCACAGACCTAAGAGAAGTCGTAAGGCTGGACTTTAGGCCAAACTCAACACCCATCTGCATTATTTGCCCTCAGGAGTATTTCAGAGTTCTTTCTGAGATAATTCATTGGATTCTTTTAAGTGGGACGGTCCCTGGCTGTTTGCTCTGCTTTCGGATATATTCAAGGTAATGGGCATCAGCCTTTGGTGCACCCTTCCTCTATGCTTTCCCCCCTGTGGTGATACCACATGGCTGACAGCAGACAGAAAAGTCACCCACTGAAGAGGATAGGTGGGGAAACCTCTCTTAGGACATCTCCCTGACTCCCAGCGCTAAGACACATAGACTGCTGAAGCCTCTATTCAGGTTTCCCATGTCCCATAAATCCAGATTAAATCAAAAGCAGTGTATATAGATATAAATACATGTATATATATATATACACATAAGTATATAAGAATTCGTAGTTCTTGGAAGCACAGTGGGCTATAGGCTTGTTTCAAGACTGGATAGCTTAGGTATAATGTTGATGTTGGCATGAGAGGAACTCTTCTAAAACAGCCTTCATCTGCCATTTTGGACCAAGGGAGATGTTACCAGAAAATCCATTTATAACAGACATTGGGAAGGGGAGGGACTCTAAGCTCTGTAATGTGTGTTAATTCCAAATCCCAGAACACTCTCCAATAGTAAAGAAACAAGACCAGTGGTGGCACCTGTCCCTTTATTATTTTATCTGCATATGTACATTTCTTTCGCTAGTCAAAGTAGTAACTTTGCTAAATTCATTTGGTTCTGCTATCACATTCCTCTACACGGTTAGACATTGCTCCTGAAAATGGCTCGGTCTTGGGCTCTCCACCCTCAGAAGGAAGAAAGAGAGGTTCTGCAATGCACCAGCAACCGCAGACTAGAGCCAGTGCCTGATTCTGCTACTTGAAGAAGTTTAAAAGATAACGAATGTAAGTGTGTGCCCAAAACAGATTAATAAATGCCCAGGGCAAAGAAAGGAGCGAAGGAGGCTCAACCAGAGCTGCAACTGACTACAAGAACCTGGGACCTTGCCACCTATCGGCAGAATAAGGGCTCAGTGATTGCAAAACTTCTGTTCTAGAAAGCTTATTTTAGTTACTGATTTCACATGGCTCTTGTCACTGACGAGGCTTGAAAGCAAAGACAGTTATAGAGAAAACAACAAGATGCATTTTATATCATGGTCAAGTGTTTTTGTATTTTGATGAGTAACATTTTCTTCCCGAATCCAGGAATTAATTACTAAATAAATATACATTTTTAACTTCAGAGTCTAAGAACCACAAATTCCTCCAAACCAATGAAATCTGCTTGCCTGGAGACCTAAAACTTTCTCTTTGAAAAACTGGATTTTACAGACCAAAACTTGAAAATTTTGTGTGCTCTTATTAATCTATCATGTGTATCACACTGCAAATTTAAGCATGAACCTGTCTCTGAAAAGACTGAAGAAATTCTTGAAATAGTTCTCCATATTATGATAGTTTCCATATTCCTGCTTCCCCTCCTGCCAGAAGACTGGCTAACAAACTCTGTATACAGCAGTCCTCAGAAAAATACAGTAGCTAACTATAAACCTCCAGGAGTTGAACAGTTTTAACATTTAAACTTCTCTGTATTATTAA
The DNA here is from genome assembly GCA_024606505.1 of Aquila spilogaster. Classification (NCBI taxonomy): domain Eukaryota; kingdom Metazoa; phylum Chordata; class Aves; order Accipitriformes; family Accipitridae; genus Aquila; species Aquila spilogaster. The sequence goes on along the minus strand of JANHGO010000063.1, from coordinate 20,184,864 downwards.
AATTTCAACATGATTTTCATTCCCATTTCTTTCTCACTTTGATCTTCAATATCTGATCCCACTGAAGTGACTTTGAAAGATACCACACTGACATTTTTGACACATTGGCATGATAGAAGAAAGAGGAATGAAAGCCTATTGTCTTATGAAGGAAGAAGTATAAGTACTGATTTAATTTTATTTTTTTTATTGCAGCAAATAGCTAGAGGGGGATAGACACAATTCATCAGCACTTGATTTAAATTGCTGTATCTTCATTTTCTACATGAACCAGTACATGCTTATTCCTGAAGGTATGCAGACTGCATACTTATCACCAAAACCTTCAGAAATATGTGGGCGTAGTCAACATCTGTGATTGCTTTTGCTGAACATTCTGGGCTGTCGCAATCTTCTGAAAATAGAGGCAAAAGGAAACACCTTTCACTATGTATGCAAGTAAGGCAAGAAATGCACGGTTATAATAAATTCAATTGGTGCTTGTCTCATCTTTTCCATTTTTAAAATCCTAAATAAATATTAACTGTTTAATCCTACCAGTGCTTCCTTGAAGGAAGTAGAAAGCTTTATCTCCATTGCACATATGGGAAGACTGAGACAGAAATATAACATATCACAAAACATACCTCTAATTCAGAAGTCAGAAACCTGTATCACTTAATCCTGAATACTCAGCAGAGTGGTCAAAATGGATCAGTATATTTTAGGAATGCCTTAATGACTTTTCATAGAGCTATACCAGCATTTTTCATGCACAGCAAATAGAATGGAATAGAAGCACATCAGGGCTCATTACCACATATATTCACACTTCTGAATATTAAATATATTATACACTGCTTCTGAAGTCCATATCAACTCTGGCTTATGCAGTCAGTTTGCAGTTCTGATTAAATCATCCTGCAGTCCCTTTTTATTTATGACTTGACATGGAAATATTCTTTGCTCCATTTGCGAGCTACCTGTGGAGCGCTACTTCAACTAGTTTGGCCTAGATGATACTTTATCCAACAAAGAACAAAGCCTTAGAACAAGGTTATGCCCAGCCCGGGGCTAGTCCTTATGTCTTACTTTTTAGAAGATTATTGACATTGATACAGAAGCAAGAGGTAGATTATTTTGCCCTCTACACCCCTGTACGATATTGCTCAATATTCTTTGAGACGTGGACTTCTAAGAAACAAGGAGTTGGTTGTGTAGGACAGGTGAGTCCCTGGTGTGCCCTCCCACGGCATGCCCAAGCTCTTCTGTGGTTTGTACGTCTCTGCCAGTGCCTCTGATCAGGGCACCACTCAGAACTGGATATGCTGAATAATTTACCAGTCAGGAGAGTACTGTCTGTTCCAACTGCTATACAACTAATTACGAACAGATGACATGCACAGGTGCTCAGCTACCAGCAGTAGAGGTCTTTTAAGTATGGGGAAGGATCTGTGAACTCAAAAATTCATAAAGGCCAGAGGGAGGGTTACGATGTCTGTCTAGCCCAGTCTCCTGTACGTTACAAGCACAGAGTTTCTCCAAACATTATTTACATCATGCTGTAAGTGCTGATAGAGCAAACGAAGGTGAAGCTAATCCTTTTGTCCCCCTATCTTCATCTGGCCGAGATCCACCATCCCCAGAGGACTCAAGGAACAATTAACAGTGAGACGTGTCCCTGGGTCTCCATGAATCCTTCTGCTCCACTCAGGAACGGGCTAGAGCTGGGACTTTGCTTGGATCTCAGGGCAAGCTGAAGATACTGTCCCCACAGTCCCCGTAGCCTGAGTCTGTCCACAGCCAAATTCAGGCAACCACACTGACTACACACCTATGAACCACGCGTGGCTAAAATGCCACAGGCTGGCAACCCCTGGCTAACACTGTGACTTTGAAAGAGGTGGTACGGGACTAGCCTCAAATTCTCATCACCTCTCTTTGCTGTCTCCTGGCCTCTTTCACCTTCCCCTAATGCTCATCCACTTCCCTACTGGCTTCAGTCCAGAGGCAGAAACACTGAACTGTGACAAACAACCGAACTAATTGATTGTTTACTTCTCGTCACATATTTTTCCTTAGAAATGAAACTAATATGCAGTGTGGGAGGAAAGGTTCGTCTCCTACTTAAATTACTGGGTGAAGTTTGCTAACTTTGAGTCAGATATGCTGAGACCCATCACATTTCCCCCCTACAAAGAGACAAAACCCCCAGGGGATTTGAAGTCTGGTGCTACAAATATGGCCAGTGTGAGACTTTGAAATTCTGTCAGCTTCATTTCAAGCAGTTAAGATCTACTCTTCTTGTGGTTTGAAGGTAAACTTCATGGTGAACATCCTTAAATTAATTTGGATATGAGTTTAGACATACAGTTACACACACCTATTTTTAAGGACAAGGATATTGATCTTGGCAAGG
>JANHGO010000063.1:20153691-20182366 GCA_024606505.1 Aquila spilogaster | reverse complement strand
AGGGCCCGAGGGAACGGCGTGGAACTGTGTCAGGGGAGGGGCAGCTGGGGGTCAGGGACAGGGTCTGCACCAGAGGGCGATGGGCACGGCCCCGAGCTGCCGGAGCTCATGGAGCATTTTGACAACGTTGTCAGAAATAAGGCTTGAATTCTGAGTGTCCCTGTTTGGAGTCGAGCACTGGACTGGATGGGCCTTGTGGGTACATTCCAACTCGGGATGTTTGATTCTGCCATTAATTCTAGGTACAACCTCGGTCCTGCTGCCGGGGTTCTGGCCTCACGGGTAAGTCAGCATCACAGCACAGAACTCTTGCTATGTATTCATAAGAGCTTGAGAAAACGACTCCTGCTGTGGGCTATTTGGAGAAAGCAAAGTTGTGAGTGGGCCATCTCGTAGCCTGTGCCTAAAGACTGAATCTGGTTTGGCAGCGCTTCCTGTCCTCATCTTTTCAAAATCAGTCTCCTGCATGCATGTGCAGCTGAGAACAAGACAAGCAGTGCATTCTGCAATTTCATCACCTGCGCTGAGAAAGAAAGATGTAGGTGTGGTTGCACATGTGGATTTCTGCAGGTACAGCTGAAGTCATGCTGTCACTTCTGACAGTTTGCCCCCAGCGCTGGCAGAATGCCTCCCGGCTACAGCTCATGTATTTGAAGGCATGAAAAACTGAACTTCTAATTAAGAAGGCATTGAAAACACAGGTGTCTAGATCGGATGCTTGTCAGGTATACTGCAGACTCCCTTTACCAGCAGAATCATGTTGCTAATCTGTTTGTAGAACTTGATTTATGAAGATTAATAAAGACAGCCAAATTATGTCAACTTATGGCAAAAACCATGTATTTTTCTTTTGGTTCAGATTCCAAAAGGTTATTTTCTTTCTCATAAGGCTATTTTTAATGGCAGAACATATGTGTATGCTACCCAGTCCTGCACGGAATGCCAGGACAGCTCAAAACGCTGTGATTATGTGACCCACCAGAAGTTAAAGCGAAAAAAAAAAAAATACAAAAATACAAAAAATTATTAGCCATTTCAAACCTGGAAAGAACCAGAGTATGTCAGTTATCTTCTTTCTTAGGACTTGATGCGGAAATCCTTGGTTTCTTCTCCATCTGTGTCTCCTTATCCTTCTCAGTGTTAACTGGAAGATCCTGGTGCCTTCTGGTGTATAGTAAGCCAAACTCTATTAAACCTGTATAAATAAATGCATGAATAAATGAAAATCTCTACATTAAACACTGTTAATCTTGACAGCCTACATCGTCACCATTTTGCCTACCCTTTTCCTAAACACAAAGTTCTCAAGGATATGACTAGCCACAGACCTTTAACCAGTCTTACTGATCACATCTGTTCTGTTGTGCAAGAGAAGACATGAGGCTGGGATATAGGCCAAACTCAACACCCATCCACATTTTTTGCCCTCAGACATATTTCAGAGTTCTTTTCTGAGATAATTCATTGGATTCTTTCAATTGGGATGGTCCCTGGTTCTTCTGCTTTTAAGTACATTCAGGTTAACCTTCCTCTGTGCTTTTCCCCATAAAGTGATACCACATGAATGACAGCAGAGAGAAAAGGCATTCACTGAAGAGGATAAGTGGAGACGTCTTCGTTAAGAAATCCCCCTGCCACCTAACACTAAAATGTATAGATTGTCGAAGCCTCTATTCAGGTTTCTTGAGTTCAATAAATCCAGACTGTACCAAAATCTATATAGGTAGGTCTTGGAAGTGAATCCATATATTATAGATATTGGGAAGGGGAGGGAATCTAAGTTCTGTCATGTGCTTTGATCCACAATCCCATTACATTTTCCAATAGTAAAAAAAAAGCCAAGACTTGTGATGGCACCTGCATTATTTTCTCTGCATATGTAATTTTTTTTTACAAGTAAAAGTAATCATTTTGGGGGATTCATTTGGTTCAGATATAACTTTCCTCTACATAACAGTCAATTCACTGATTCTGAAAATGACTAAATTGTGGACTTTGCATCCTCAGAAGAAGAAAGAGATGTTCTGCAATCTGACCACAACACCAAACTGGAGCTGGTTCTGCTATTAGAAGAAGCTTTAAAACACATGGGATGTAACTGTGTGCTCAAAACAGATTAATAATTGTCCAGGTCAGAAACATCAGCAAAGGGAGCAGGGCCAGAACAGTGACTGGACGAATCTGGGGTCTTGCTGACTATGGGTAGAATAAGGGTTCATTGACTAAAAAGCAAAACAAAGCAAAACAAAAAAATAAACCCAACCCTAGTCTAGAAAATATTTTAGTTACCGAGTATATGGGGCTCTTACCATGGATGAAGCATAAAAGCAAACACTGTTATGCAACAGAAAACACGATGAATTTCACATCATAGCCAAGCTTCTTTATATTTTGTTAGTAAGATTTTCTTCCCAAATCAAGGAATTAATTATTAAATAACTATATGTTATGTTTTCCAAAGTCTAAACATCACACATTCCTCCAAACCAATGAAATCTGATTGTCTCAAGAATTCTAGTATTCTATTTGAAGAGCCAGACCTTACAGATCAAAACTGAAAATTCTGTGTACTCACATTAATTTCAATGTCATGTGTATGGCACTGGAAATTTAAGTATGAGCCTGTCTCTGAAAAGACTGACTACGTTCTTACAATAGTTCTCTATCTTGTAGTAGCTTTCCATATTCCTGCTTCCTGTCCAGCCAGAGATTTTGGCTAACGAACTGTGTATGCAGCAGGCACTAGCTGACTATAAACTTCCAGGAGTTGAAAAGTTTTAATATTTTAACTTCTCTGTATTATACAAACTTCAAAGTCGCTTTCATTCCAATTTCTTTCTCACTTTGGTCTTTTAAATGTATGATCCCACTGAAGTGACTGAAAATTATCACACTGACATTTTTGACACGTTGGCATGATAGGAGAAAGAGATGTGGAAGCCTGTTGTTTTATGGAGGAAGAAGTAAAATTACTAATTCAAATTAATCTTCTTTTAATTGCAGTAAACAGCTAGAGGGAGATAGGCACAATTAATCAGCACTTGATTTAAACTGCTGAATCTTCATTTTTTGTGTGAACCAGTACATGCTTATTCCTGTAGGTTTGCAGCCTACATGCTTATTACCAAAAGCTTCAGATGTATGTGGGTGTAATCTACAACTGAGACTGCTTTGGCCGAATGTTCTAGACTGCTGAAGTCTTCTGATATCAGAAGCAGAGGAGAAAACCCATCACTGTATGTGTAAGGCAAGAAATGCAACTTGTGCTTGTCTCATTTTTCCATTTTTAAAATATTCAATAAGTAATAATCATTTAATTCTACCAACCCTTCCTTAAAGAAAGAAAGTAGGTAAAGTTATCGCCGCTGCACAGATGGGAAGATTGAGGCAGAAATATCACACATCATGCAATATGTCCCTAATTTAGCAGACAGAAATCTGTACAACTTAACCCTGAATATTCAGTGGCATGGTCAAAATGGACCGGTATCCTTTGGGAATGTCATAATGACTCTTCACAGAGATATATGAGCACTTTTCATGCGCAGCAAGTAGAATGGAAAATAAATAGATCAGGGCTCATTACCACATATGTTCATGCTTCTAAATATTATATAGATTATATGGTACTTCTGACATCTACATCAACTCTTACTTGTGTCCTATTCAAGTGTATTTAAATTGTGGTTCTGATTAAATTGTTTCACAGTACACTTTTATTTATGATTTGACAAGGAACTGTGCCTTGCTCAGGGCTCTGTTTGTGAGCTATCAATCTGTGGAATTTTGTTTCAAATAATTTGGTCTAGATTATATTTTATCCAAAAAAAGAAAGAAAGAAAGAAAGAAAGAACAAAGTGTTAGAGCAATGTTGGGTCCAGCCTGGATCTATTCCTTATATCTCACTTGTTAGATCATCAAAGAAAAAGATGGATTATTTTCCCCTTCTACACCTCTCCATGATATTGCTCAATACTCTTTGAGATGTGGACTTCTAAGCAACAAGAACTTGGATGCCTGAGACAGGAGAGTCCTTTGTATGCACTCTCACTGCATGCTAAGCTCTTCTGTGGTTTGTAAATCTCTGCAGGTGCCTCTGATCAGGGCAACACTCTGAACTGGATATGCTGAAAAATTTACCAGTTGGGAGAGTGCTGGCTGTTCCAATTGCTCTACAATTAATTATGAACAGATGACATGCACGAGTGCTCAGCTACCAGCAGTAAAGGTCTTTTAAGTACATGGCAGGATCTGTGAACTTATATAACACTATATACTTATAACAGGAAATACATAAAAGCCAGAAGGGTGGGCTACAACCTCCGTCTAGCCCAGACTCCTGCATGTTGCAAGCACGGTTTCTCCAAACATTTCTTACACTGTGCCATAACTGCTGGTAGAGCAAATGAAGGTGAAGGAAACCTTTTTGACACTCTACATTCATTTGACAGAGACCCATCAAGCCCACAGGACTCAGGGAAAAATTAACAGTGAGAGACATCCCTCGGTCTTAATGAACCCTTCCGCTCCACCCAGGAACAGGTTCAAGCTGAGAGTTTGCTTGGATCCCAAAGCCCCATAGCCTACACCTGTCTAACATCAGATACAGAGCCGCACTGACTACACAGCCACGAACCATGCGTGGATAAAATGTCACAGACTCAAAGCCCTCGCTAACACCATGGCTTTGAAAGAAACAGTGCACAGCTAATCCCAAACTCCCTTATCTTCTTTTTGCTGTTCCTATTCTCCTCCACCTTACCTAGCAGCTTCAGTCCAAAGGGAGAAACACTGAACTGTGACAATCAACTAATGCATAGTATTGGAGGGACAGTTCATCTCCTACTTAAACTTCTAGGTGAAGTTAGCTAAGCTTGAGTCAGATATGCTGAGACCCATCACATATTCCCCTAAGAGACAAAAAAACACCAAAGAGTTTAAAGTGTAGTGCTACAACAGTGGTCAGAATAAGATTTTGAAACTGTGTCAGCTTCATTTCAAGCAGGTAAGATCTGCTGTGATTGTGGCTTGAAGGTAAGCTTCACAGTGAACATCTTTAAATTAACTTGGATATGAATTTAGACATACGGTTACACACACCTATTTTTAAGGACAGGGATATTGATGTTGGCAAGGCAATAAATTCCAGTAATATCTCTCTGTAGGATAAAGCCAAGACAATTCAAACTCGTTTATTTTTTGTCTTCACAACAGTTTGCCAAAACCATCATTTTGTTGGCCACATAATTCTGATTTATATTCAACAAGAGTAGTAAAAAGCCTTTATAGAGGAGACAGCCAGAGTGACATTTTCCTATAAATCACAATGATTTTTACTGCCACAAGATCCTGCGGCTCTACTTCAAATACAACTGCGCTGCAAAATGCATGGATGAAACTGCATTCTTTCTGAATGAGAACCATGTTTCCCTTTCTCAGTGAGTGACTCCACATTCCTATCAGTCTCTAGCAGATAATAACAATATCCAAACAAAAGCGGTTTTCAGAGATGATAGAGCAGTGATGGGAAAACATGCTCAAAGTGGGTGCCACTCTGAATTATATTATTCTTATAAAAAGAAAAAGAAAAAGAGGTAGACAAGGTGCATAATGGACATTAAGTTCTTTTTATTGTATTTCTGTTGGTTGCAGTTCTGGGGGGAAAACTGTCCTGCTGGAAGAGTATGGAACAATGTAACTATAACCAAAGCAATTTTTAACTACTGCTCTGGAATCTGGTACTGCACAGCTTCTATGTAATCCTCTAGGCACTTTAATCAGGTAAGGGAATTGGGAAATACCTATATCCATTTCTTAACATAACAAAGGAAAATCCATCAAGGATTGCCGAATTCTTTCAGGAGGAGCAATCTCATGCATGAATTTAAGCTGAGGGCCACCCAGCTGGAAAGCAGCTTGACAGAAGAGGACCTGGAGATTGTGGTGGACACCAAGTTGAGCACAAGCCAGCATCATGCCCTTGCTGCAAAGAAGGCTAATGGCATTCTTGACTGCATTACGCACAGCATCACCAATACATCAAGACAGGTGACCCTTTCACTCTACTCAGCACTGATGAGGCCACACCTGAAGTGCTGTATCAAGTTCTGAGGCCACCAGGGAGACACGGTCATACTGGAGAGAGTCCAATGAAGGGCCTTGAAGATGAGCATCTCTCCCATGAAGAAAGGATAAGAGAGCTGGAACATTTTAGCTTGGAGGAGAGGAGGCTCAGGGAGGGATTTTACCAATGTCTATAAATACCTGAGGAGAGGATGCAAAGAGAATGGAGCCAGGCTCTTTTCAGTGGTGCCCAGTGCCAGTACAAACAGCAGTAGGTACAAGCTGGAACACGGGAGGATCCCTCTGAACATCAGGAAGCACTTCTGTGCTGTGTGGGCGGCTGAGCACTGGCACAGGGTGCCCAGAGGCTATGGAGTCTCCTCCTTGGAGATCTGCCTTCAAAAGCTACCTGGATATGGCCCTGAGCCCGCTGCTCTGGGTGTCCCTGCTTGAGCAGAGGGATTGGATTAGATGACCTCCAGAGGTCCCTTCCAACCTCAGCCATACTGTGGTTCTCTGCAATTAAAAAAAACAGTAACCTATTATGTACAGTAAGACATTTATTTCCCAATAAGGGCTGACATTTCTCTTCCACAGTTCGTTCTTTTCATTGTTTGGGAACAATATTATTTGGCTACTGCTCCATCTCCCACTCTCAAGGTTAGATGATGCAGAGAAAGACTTCTGTTTGGATCAGAGATGTGGGTTAATGAAAAGAGAATTGAACGTGGGTATTTGCCGTACCACTGGAAGACAGAATCTGAACTGATTTTATAACGAAGGTCTGGAATGAAGTGGTGTGAGTGTAAGAATTGGAAAAGAAACATCGGTGTGGAATGAAAGAAAATTACTTTGAACTCCATTACCCTAGATCAAGAATCAAAGCCTGTGGTACCCAACCTGAGACTTGATTTACATTATGAAGGGTTCAGAGGGTGACCCCGTGTGCTTCTCTTTTACACTGTAGAAGATGAACATAGAAATCATTTTTTGATTTTGAGATAGATTACTGAGATCCAATCCTGAGTCCCCCAATACAGGAAAGGCGTTGACAGACTGCAGGGAGTTCAGTGGAAGGTAACTGAGATGGTTGGACAGAAGCACTTGTCCTTGAGGAGGGGCTGGGGTTTACAGGCTGGTTCAGCTGGAGATGGGGCAGCCTTGAGGGGACCTGACAGCAGCCCCAAGTGCTTCTAAGATGACCATCATGAAGATGGGGAGCCAGGCTTTCTACATTTTTGCCTGGTGGGTAGACGAGAGACTCTGGGCATAAGCTGAAAGAGAATTTCAGACTGAGTATAAGCTGGACCTTTTTCTCCAGGAGAGCAGTCAGGCAGTGGAGGGGATTACCCTGAGGCTGTGCAGTGCCCATCCTAGGAGGCCTTCAGCTCTGACTGGGCTTGCTCAGAGCCTTGAACAATCTGGTCTGACCTTAGAGCTGACCCTGCTTTGAGCAGGAGGTCGGGCTAGAGACCTCCCGAGTTCCCTTCCAATGTGAATTTTCCTATGATCCTATGACTTATTACATTTTTTTCAAACTATGTTTGAGAGAACAGATAATAACTTTCCCTAATCATTTTAAACTCTATTTCCAGAGACAAATTTCACTTATCATGTCCAGCAAATTCCTTCCTCTCACTGCTGAAAACTGCTGATAAGTGTGTCATTTATTATGGCAATTTTTATGATTTGGCACCACACTCACAGAAACCATTCAGGAGCCATTTCATATCAAAGTGGGCAATCGTACACAGTCATTTCAACTGGAAACCACAGGTCATGGTGAGCTGGGCTATTCCGTGATTTTTGTGAATGAGAACTGAAAAGTCAACTATTCGTCAAGTATTTAGTCTCCATATCCAATTAAATGGCATCTTAATTTTATTGAGTATAGACACTTGACTACACTAAAGAGTTTTAAACTCTCTTTTCGAAGACCAGTGGTCAGTTTATCACTATGCATATAGTCAGGCACATGGATGCCAAGAAATGCTCCCAAACTATTAAGCTGTTTTGAACAACGGTTCAATACAATTGAGGCTGCTGTTTTCATGTCCCTGAAACAGCAAAACCAGAAATATTTGCAAGCTGTGTTGACATTCTTGAACACACCATTAAGCAACAATAAAAGAGGTTGTCATAGCTGCTGTGTCACAATGGAATGAGTTTGTCTCTCCCCAAACTGGTAGTAGCATTTTGCCTATCAGAACATTAGGAAAAAATGTTAAAACCAGAGCCAGAAAAAAAAAATGCAAGACAACAAGACGGTATAAATCTTCTTTTGTTTCCTCTTAGTTCAACATTTATTCCCTTATTTCCATTTTCTTTCAATCTTTTAATCAACCTTTGAAATGAAAACAAAACAAAACAACCACAAAAAAAAAACCACCACAGGAAAATGAAACCTAAACTAACCAAGATTGGCCACATAACGAAAAGAACATGTTTGCAGCTATTACATGTCTTTGTCTTGCTCAGCACTTCAAGAAAAAGTTGCTAAAGGAAAGTTTGCTTTCAGTACTTTGCAATTGAATTTGCATCTTGTACATTACCTCCCTGTGTTTTTTAACCCAACCAGAAGCAGTTCATGTCCCCAAGTTAGCCACCAGGGACTTAAACTGCAAGTACTTTGTATCCCCTCACTATGGATTATGTATTTCTAGAGACTCAGGACTCAAAAGTAAAACACAAATGCATAGCAGGGAGTGATTTTGATCAAATTCTCGATGCAGTGCTCTTTAGCATTAGATTTCTCACTGAATTTACTAAATGGCAAATATAAGAAATAAAAGAATAATCCCAAGAACAAGATTATGTCTAAATATTAATAAGCAGTGATATGGAAACAGCTAAAATATGCATCCTTAAAATCTTTAATTGCACATATTTCCATCAGTAATATTAATATTTCACTTACATGAATTGTGTAATCTTAATTCTATAACCAGAGTGGGATGGCATTGTTTTGAAGAAGTTACTATGGACTGAAGGTAATTCCCTTCAGAAACATGCTTCTCATGAAAACATCTTCTGCTCATAATATTCATGCAGTAATGTCAGAATTGCATATTCAGCAGTATGTCCATATGCACAACTGTTGCTAGAGGGATATCAGGCAGGGCAGGAAGAGATACAGGATTTATCTTTTGGTTATATTAGAAGATAGGTTTTTGTACATTATATATGAAAACAAGTTAGAAAATTCCAGCTTAGAAATCAAATTTGAGGTTTCAAATTTTTAAGATATGTATGACATGTAACATATGAATGTTCAGAGTTATACAGACACAGAAGAAACTCTCACTGTCTTGCTCCTTCCAGTTCGCAATGGACCATAAGAAGCGGTGAGCAGAAACACCCTTTGAATTTGAAGAGCACATTGATGTGATCAGAACTCTCCTAAGTATGCCCATGAGCAGGCATTGGCTCTGCCATCTATCAGCAATGGAGAATAGACAAACCTGGCAAGAAGTTCTTCAGAAGAACACACATTTGCTTTGCTTTCATCCACCGCTGAATAAGATTTACAGCATTTACAGTATTCAGGATGAAGATATTCAGCAGGCAACATTTTGGCCAAGTCTGAGAAGCGTTTTCTTCTTGAGAAAATGCCAACAAGTACATAATTTTATAACTTCAGCTCATGTTTCCAAGTATCTCTGAGCAGAGCACATTTGTGAACAAATAGCTGTTGATCATACCCTTACTCACAAGAATAAATCTCTCCCTTCCTTTTCCTGGACCCCTGCTTCAGTGTCATTACATATCCTCTCTCCTTAAGCCTTCAATGCTTCATCCTCATTTGATTTCCCTGTATTTCTCCACATCACTTTCTATTTTATTTCTGCACTTATTCTGCCAACATTGTTTAAGAATTTATTGCAATGAATGAAGTATTCTTTCTTTGGTTACAACTTCAAAACTATGATCAAGTCGTAAGGAAAGCAGTGTCTAAGCACAGGGAGGAAACCAATACCTATTATGAGTTGCTTTTAAAGACCACTGCTGACCATGATTTCATCGTTTTCTCAGGCAATCTGTTCCAATGCTTTGCAGTTCTTCTTGCTGAACAGTTCATACCATTGTTTAGTCAGAATCTTTCTTGCTGTGATTTGGGCTGATCATTTCTTGCCCTACTCACTTGAGATATTACCTCAGTCTCTGGAACTAAATTTTACATACTTGGAAGATCGTTAGCCTACCTCCATGCTCAGCCTTGTCTTTCTTCAGTTAAAGAATACCAAATCAATCACCTTATCATCATGCACATTTGTTTCTAGCTCTCTGATAAACTCTTGCTGCTTTGAACTTCCTCCAGTTATCTATACATTTCTGCAAAGCTGCTGCTCAGCACTAGATGCTCTATTCTGCTTGGTGAACATAGTACCAGGATTATTATATTATATTTTGCTTATACATTTCAGAATGCAGTTTGTCTTCTTCAATATGACATTTTTGGGACATCTTCATTTTGAAGATCTGTTCCCTAGCCAGATGCTGCTAACCTAGCGCATGTTCCTAGTGATAATCTACTCTTATTCCACTGAATTTAGACTATCGTTTTGATGACCTCTCCAATTTTTCACAATATCTTTGATTCCTAACTCTGTTCTCCAGCACTCCTGAAGTCTCTTTCAGCTGCTTATCTTTGGCAGGCTTAATCCTATAGTTCTCTACTTCATCATTAGAATAATTTATTCCAGTATTGAAGATCCCTCTCAATATATCGATAACTTCTCTTTGGGTTCCAAACTTGCCCCGTATATTGGCTTGTGCCTTTAGAGGAGTTTCTTGGAAGACCCACTGAGTCTCCTTATCTCCCTTTTACTTGAGCTTTACCTTTATTAGATCCAATTGATGGACCCTGAATATATTGAATCTTGCTCTCAGGAAGCCTCTTCTTTTCCTAATAGTGAATTCATCCAATTCTTACCATACTTGCTTCTATAGCAGTGTTGGTGGAAATGTCTAGTCAACAATCCACTCCCCATATATGTACTAGCACGTTGGGAAACAAGTATAATAGTAAAAATGTCATTCTCGTACAGCTGTAATTGTATAGGAATTGTATTTATACTGCAAAACTTATAATTGTTTCCCTGTTCTTACATTTTTTAAACAACTGCATAAAAACAATGTCTGTTTTATCTGGCTATCGTGACCTGCCTAATCAAAGCCTCCTATCAAGTTTTGATAACTCCTCTGAAATTCTTCTAAGGAATCAGTTTCAACAAGGTGGAGTCTGTTTTCATTTTCTTTAATCCTTTGCCAAGAGTGGTGCTTCCACTGTTTTTGTACCAGATTAACTTTTAAAGAAAAAGTATTAGGACAGTCAAATTAAAGATATGATGGGAATATTACTCTTAAAAAAAAAATAAAAAAAGAAATAATAAAAAAAGCAACCTCTACATAGGCTGGCGTAAGTACATGGATAAACTATATGCTGGACTTTAACAGCAACATCCCGAAATTGAAGATTTCTTCAGCCTTACCTAACTACAATCATTCTCATCTTCAGTGGCTTCCAGTCACTCATTTCTATCAGATTCAAGCTGCTCCTTCTTTACCTTCATTAAAATGGGTGTTCAGTGCTGGGTTCATACTGATAAAGAAGGTGAAGAGCACAGTGAGTAGAAAGCTCAGCTAAGAGGTTACAGAGAGATGAGAGGCAAAAGAGGCATTTCTGGTTTTCTCTCCCTGAGAGCTGGCATTAACCTCATAGCATATGTCTAATGTGCAGGTCAGGTGAGTAAATCAGGTCTCCGGACCACTGAAGCCAAGGTGTTTCTTGGAGTACAGTATGCTTCCAGCCCAGAAGCCTGGATTTTCTCCCACTAGAAACAAAGGAAAAGGGGAGAAAAGTGTGATTCTGACACATAACTGAGGCATGCCTGAGATGTACATATAAGCCAAGGCATGACTGAGACGTGCATCATGTGAGCCCACAGCTTAGGTCTGGCAATGAGAGAAACATACTACCCTCTCCCTCCTCCTGTTAATACACTGGCTTATCAAATAGGTCTCAGAAATATCTTCCACCTAAAGGAAAACAGCAACCCAACACTACCTTAATTTGCTGTTATCAACGTAATTTAGCTTGAGATTGAAAGATTTAAAAAAAAGAAAAACCTCAATTAGAGCCATTAAAAAGCTGAGATATAAGGAAAGGCCTTCAAAAACTCTGGTTTTGCATTAACAGAAAGGTTAATGAATCTAGCGCAGCTTCAGACACAGGAAGGACTATTTCAGCTAACAGAAACAACCTGAAGGAAAATCAGATAAATGCTACAGGCAGGTGCCAAAGTATTTTTAAATGCAACTTGCAATGGACTTCCTGAAAGGGATTATTTAGTAGAAAAGGAGGCAAGATTTCATCCCTGCCTTTTTTATGATCCTGTTCTAAAGGTTTCCACAACAATACTATAATCTAGTTCTTCAGGCCTGAGAAAGGCTTTTAAATCTGCTCTAACTTTCAGATGTCTTTTAAATATTTTGGCAATTGGAGCCATCATTACAGATTGGAAGTCTGTTGAAATGATACCTTAGAGACATTTGGCTTTACTTTGCATTCTTACAGAAAGAAACCATTCTGAAGGAAAAAGAGAAAGAATATAAAAAGAACTTTACTGTCCTGCTGAGAGTCACTTTACCTACTTTTCCCCTGACCAGACATCCTACTGGAAAAGCACTGCAATGGATACCAGGACTCTAATGGCATCCTTTGAACAGGAAATGGATTCTGGCTTTTTCTTGTCAAATCTTACTTGCTTTTCCTTTGCCACCTTCTGATAATGTCATTATCAAAGATTCCCTCGCAGTGAACATATGGACACCGAAAGATCCACGAGAGGCTTTCTCTCTGGATTGAATTCATTCACCTGCTGGAGAAAACAAGGAGTTGGTGCAAGGATAACATGGGAGCTCCAGCCAAAAAGGAAACTGATCCCTGAGTCAACTTCTACCAGCTCCAGAGCTAGCCTAGGGTGGTCTGCACAGCCCTGTAACCCACGGTGTAGTACAATTCTATACTATCATGGCCCATGGGGAAAACATTAACTCCTTGATTTGTTGCAGGATACTGCTGCATAGCTTGCCTCTAAGGCACTAACAACGTTTTTGCCTTTGTGTTCTTCCTACATTGTACTCACTCCCCTTCCATCAATGGCACCAGACTGCCTTCCCTCTGCTCAGAGGCACTTGACGTTTTGGAAGGCCACCAACTCAGACTCAGTTAGGTATTGTGAGATGACACTAATCCGAAAAGTAACATAGTGCTGCAATTTTTAAATGTCTTCTGTGGTGCACATTAAGGGTTACAGTATCCTAGGTCATGCTATGGGACTTGGGGTGGAATAACACTGTCCAGAAGTTGTATAACAGTTTTCCTTGTTAGACTTTCATTGCTTTAAGTCGGTGAGTACCATCATTAGCTCATGAGTATCATGGGAGCAGGAGAGCTCAAGATGCCAAGATTTAAAGTGCTTTGCTCAGGATCAGAGGAAGGCTGGAAAAAGTCAAGATTTTACCCTTACTAGGATAGCTCTCCTCTACACATGTGCTCCCAACCTGATGTAGGGACAAGCCTGCCCCAATCTGCTGGTTTTGATGGATTTTTTTTTCTATTAACATCAGTGTGTTAAAGCTCAGAGTGCATTTGAAAGAGTGGAGGCTGGCCTGCTACCAAGAAGAAAAAGCAGAAGGTCAACAAACTCAGGAAAGCAATATTTTTGAATGAAATATCATTAAATGACTGAATGTCAGTTAGGAAAGAAAAGAAAATGTGAAGAGAGTCATGAAGTTAATGAAAGAAATGTGAGATGCCTGAATCTTGAGGAGGGGGAAAAAAGCAAGCTAATGAAGATATTAATATACCTAAGTTCAAGTAGTTAATTAGTTAGGAAACATGCTTATGGAGTAAGAATTATAATCTCCATGGGTAGTGGGGACGGAGGCTGTTTCTTCTCCAAGATCAGTAAGAAAGAGCCTGAAGGCCAAATTCAGTCATTATTTGTAGATCTTTGGGGATATTTTTGCTTCAATTCCATTTTGTTATAATTCTGATATTGGTCTGAATTTTACAAAATATTCAGATCCTTGTTTTGATGACTTTTATATGGAAAACTCAGACAACTGGATTCCAGTACTCCAATACTGGGCATTTCCACCTCTCTTCCCCTGAACCCTAGACAGGCATTTTCAGGCTTCTGCCTGCACTGCTTTCTTTCCTGTCTGTTTTTTCTCTGCCAATTGTTTCTTTAGCATAACCAAAGTTTACTTTCCAGGTACTAAGGACCAAGAAGGACTATATTCAGCATAATTCGATAGTAAGACAAATCTCCCTGCAGAGATCAGGAGATGTTACAGCAGGTTACAACACTCCAGCTGGTGGTTTGCTCACATTAAGCTGTGGATCTTTGAAGCCAAATGAATGTGGTGAACTTTCCACCCATATCACAGTACAGAAACATCTGGGTGAAATAGCATTGAGCTTACTCACAATGAAACCACACAGAGGAACACACGCATACCTTCTTGCTCATCTCCATGGCTGAAAAGTTGAGCTGAAGTGTGAAAAAGGTTAAGAAAGCCACTGGTTTTGAAATCTCAGGAGAGCTGTTTTTTCACTCCTTCTGCAAGAGAAACTGAACTGCTTGATGACGAGATGTTCCTCCATTCATATCCAGCATGCTCTAAAATGCTTTAATACCATATATTAATAAGTAAATAAATAAATAGATAAATAGTACACAGAGAATACACTTTGTAATAAGTAAATGTCATCATTTGAATTTTCCTGGACAAGCACTATATCAGAAGGTGCAAAGAGCTTTTAGGGCTACTCAGTTGAAATCCGTAGGTCTTCCAGTTGCTTCATAGTCCTTCCATCCCGGTTCTCTGTTCTGATTCTGTTGGTCACAATATCATTCATTTTAATGGTTTCTATGATTTGTCTATTTGTCCTGTAGATGCTGAGCTGGAACTTTGTCTACATCACAAAACAGTATAAGCCTTCATCAGCTTTATAATCAGCAGGATATTTAATATACATGTAAGACTGATAAATTTTAATGTAAAGTCTGGATGAAAAATATAGGCATTACCTATTTCAATTATGATTATCCAATGTATTTCTAAAACTTTGTGTTGTGTCTGATGGTCTGACAGGATATTAAATATCCTGAATTACATTCATAGATAATCAGATTACTCAAATGAAAATATTTGAAGTCAATCACAAAGGATTCAGAGTAGGAAAGCAAGAAGTCATGTTATATGGGGAAAAGGGCATAGCATTTTCAAGAAGAGAAAAGAAAATAGATCAGTTACACAACGAAGAGCACACATTTGTTTAAAATAAGCTGATATTGCTGAGACAATATTTAGATGTACTCTCATGGTGCAGCATACACGCTTTTTATCTTATGTTATGAAACCTGGAGTGATGAATACCATGGCTTAAGAATGCCTTGCAGAGAATATTTAGCGTGAGCATAGACACTGTACCTTCTGCTTTCAGCTTCAACTAATCCATACCTCCTTATGATGTAATAAACTTGTTAATTTTATTTAGGTTGAAGATGTCATGATCAGAGCTTGTGTTTTCTTCTGTATCTGTACCACACCTACCACATGGTATTACAGGAAGTTGCAATAATATCTTTAAAAAAACCTATTTACCTAATATCTACTACATATTTAACATAAATTAATAATAATTAATAATAATTGTATGTATGATATCAACAAGTTACTCCTGCAAAGCACTTTCCGAGACACAGACTATGCTTTTCTCGTGACTGTCTTTGAAGTTAAGGTTCGAATGCAATAACAGCTGACTACGAGATTGCGTTTTTTTTAAATCAGTATGTCTTTTTTTTCTGCCTGTCTTTCTGTAACTCCTCTTTTCCTTTCTGCTGCTTTGTCTCTGACCTCCTTTTATTTCTGTTTCCAGTTTATAAAAATTTTCCTCTCTTCTTGGCATGAGAAATGGACTTGTGGCCTAGAGACTTTCAAACATACTTCTGTAGCCATGGATTTCACATACCTAACCTGCTGTCTGCACTGTATTTAAACTGAAAGGTTATACTGAAGCAAATATTTCTGGAAAATTTTATGAACGGAAAGTACTTTACAACCACTTATAATAGCGTGGCACTGGTACTGAAGGACAAATGGGTCCGGTAGGCAGGATACACCAGCTGTGTTTGCCAGCCTTGTTAACACCCCTACGAGCTGCTGCAGAGATTAAAGAGCAGAGCAAGCAAAAGGAAGGAAATGGAGCAGAGCACAGCTCTGCTTTGCTTTGCTATCCTCCCTTCCTCTCTCCCCCTTTTTTGACTTTTACTTCCTCACAGGAAAATCAAGTTGTGCACAGGTGGCAAGCAATCTGAAAGAACGTGGCTTTTCCTTTCATTAACTAAAGAAGTGAATGGTTATTTATCAAAAGTTTCCATCTTTTTCACTAAGCAAAAGTTCCTTAACTCTTTCTTGCTTTTCACCCTTGTGGCTCTTTTAATATTTTCTTTTTCATTTAGATTTATGTTTAATGAAGAACTATCATTCACCAACATCAATAGATATTACGAACAAGTAGTATGACCCATTGGCAGATCTGAATTTCCACAATTTTCTAAGAACAAGGAAATCTACCTTCAGATCACTACTGACAGAGTTCAAAATTACCATTTCATTGAAATAACTACGGCCATGGGGTGGCACAGAGAGCAGTTTGATAATCAAAGGGTATGATTTTCATTCCTGGCTCTGGTGACACCATCTATACTTTACAGTGCCAATTTTTTTCCAACATTACTGCCACCATATATCAAGTGTAGCAGATGTCATGTTTAGTGCACCAGTCATGGGTCTAACATGTCCAACCCAACATCATCTATTGCAGACAAAGGAAGTGGTCAAATTACTGTCTGGCTAATATTTATTCAAAGATTTCATTCTTACTTTTCTTTTTTTGTCTGGTTATAATGTTAATTTTTGTTTTGTTTTCATTTGTAATTGTTCCAATAGAGCAAACTATAGCATCTAGATTTATCCATAGTCTGGGCATTCACTGAAGCCAATCACTGAAATACACAATGGGACTCCTGTTCTACAGTTTTACATCTAAGTGTTGTTTGCACGTTGTTGTAAAGGTTCTTGCTGTTTTGTTTATTACATAGTTGGTCAAGAGGCCTGTTCAGTGTATATGATTATAGTTCAAATCTTACAGATACCAATATGTATGAATATTAATGCAAGGTGCTCCAGCTTCACATTCAAAAATCATGAACCAGGAGGAAATGTGAATGTCACTAATGAAAATCAATGCACTTCATTTTCTATGGCATCAGGAATGCATTTCAATCTATTTCCTCAGCTGTGTATACTCTCAGCAGAGTGACACTCTCAAGATATTACAAAAGTTTCCTCTATATACAGTAATAATCTAGAAAAAAATCACATTCATCATTGCTTAATATTTGTATTTATTTAGCTATGAGCAAACTCAAATGAGATTTGAGGTCCAGACAGGGCAAACTGACTTACAGGAATTCATATATGATGAGACAGTCCTATATTATACCTCACCCACCTCTGCAAAAACATCGAGGCTGCAGTGTTCCAAAACAGGTGGTTTTGTATATCAAGCACTTAGTCCGTTAGGATACCAATTTCCTTCAGATTAAGTTGCTCATTTCCCACAAGATCCAGCATATTTGCCACACCAGGTGGCTACCTTGGTAAATCCACCCCAGCACTCTCTCCAGTCTTGGCAGAAGCAGCGATTTTCACACCATCTCTAGAACCAAACTTAAAAGTTAAGTAGCTGGATTGGAATCTCCCCCAGGTAACTACACTGTCATCTTCACAACTGCTCTTCAGCTGCACAAGTCATAATGGTATATGCAGCACCATGTGCTACCAACAGCCACCAGGAAAAGCAGTCACGATACATCCTGTAATGACTGTATTTATTTCTTATACTACTATATGCATCTTTGACTTTCCTGTTATTACTGGCCAAATGACTTGTTCAAGGAGTTACGAATACCAGCATCTACCCTGTCATCAACAGTAAAACTCTTGATGAACTGGAAACAACACAAAAACACATCCATTGCAGGAAACTGATGACAAATAATCAACCATAACATGTACAACCAGAGACAGTGCTGGCCCACAGACACTGATGGGAGTGGTGGCAGCATCTTGGAGGTGTTTAAACCTCAAGAGAACTGATGCTCTCTGAGGTTTCGCTGTTCTCCCATGCTGTGTCCTCCGAGCATTTAAGATACGCCACAGAAGCTTCATGGGGAAATTCCTTCAGAACTCTTCAAAAAGGAGATAAGATCACAGGAACAGAGCATGAGGCTGAACTCTACCCACGAATGAGGCTTCCATGGGGCAGTTCTGCTTCTGTTTCAGGACCTCCTGCATTCCTCCCAAATCACTTCTTTGAAGACAAGACTAAATAATAATCCTGATTTTAACTGCAAATGTCTGGATCTTCTGCCCATTCCTTGGATTTAGTAATGCTTACTAAACAAGTGAATGTCATGTTAACCTCGATGAATCTTTGCACTGCCTATATTCTGAATTCAGAAGCAAATGTATCAGCAAGCACTTGTGTCTCAAGGAAAAAGCATGTGGATTTGAATCCATCTTCCATTCCCATTTCCACAAAAGGGAAAATGGAGGTAGACTTTCTTGGAAGCTTCTAGAAGCACCAAAGAAAAGAAAATGGGAAAAATGGAATCGACTATTTTAAAGCAGTCTCTATAAACAAGCCCCTGAGTTTGATTTAGAAAAAAAAATGACATGCTACTCTGAACAGACTTTTTCTGCTCTATGAGTTTCAGTAGGAAAATCTGGGCAGAACTTAGAGAAACACAGAAAAAAAAAAAAGAAAAAGAAAAAACGGAGCAGATTTACAAGGAATATTGAAAGTATTAAATTATGTGAGCCTGGCTAAACAATGACACAAGAACATTTTCAGTCTACAAGTATTTTTAAACTTTGTTTTTAAATGCTGTTTTTACAATGAGGCAGCTTGTAAGTGAAGTGACTGTGTAGGCCGCTCCCTTTAATACAGTATCTCCCTGGCAACAAGACCAGCAAAAATAGAAAAAGAGATTAGATGACCAATTGTTTCTTCCATCTCTCACGTCTTCGATTCCTTTGTTAGATGGCTGATGCAGTGCTCGGACTCAGTGACTCCTCTGGGTGGGTGAAGCTCGATTCGGTATGTTGCCTTTGGCAAAAATCATTACATTCAGCTACAAGGTATGCTATGCTGATATCATATGGCTGTAAAAGGAGAAAAAAATTCTTTGAAGTGCCAATAGAAAGTCTTGGCTATCGCAGGACCAAAATTTCAGTATTTCCTTATGAATATTTTTAAGCTCTTATGGAAACAGCAAGTAGATTTTGGGAAGGTCAGATAATTGATCCAGGAACTGTGGCTGGGAACGGTTCCCTGGAAGGGCATCCAGATTGATAGCCCTGAATATCATTCATGGAAGCCACAGCAACACAGAACAGGTGATGGAGAAAATGCAGATACATTATTGACTGAGATAAATGAGAGATGTTCAAAATTGTATGTTTGATTCAAAATGTACAGTCTTCAAATTCATTCCAGTTAGAAGAGGGGAATACCTTGTGCAGGTGTTCCTGATACAACCTCCTGTGGCCATTCTCTGTCCTCACCTTTCTCACTGGTGTAACGCACTCCTCAGACCCCGACCAGAGTGCAGTTGCTGCACAGTGGATAAGTGCTTGATATGGGATACTCCTCTACAGGGAACATATTTTCACACTTCTCTGTCTTCACTGGTTAGTAACTTGCTCGATGAGCAAAAGCTGGTTTTAACCTTAAGAGCCTTAAATGGTAACAAGTACTTCTGAGACTGCCTCAACATCTGTAGCACAAAGCAACAACAGAGATCAGAGGGAGTGCTCAAGTTAGCAGAGTCCAATTTAATTGCCTTTCATTTGTTTTCACTGGCTTGCGCTCTCACTAGTTCTGAAGCCTCTAGTTCAGATCTCACCCAATTCAGAAAGTCTGGAACTGCTCATTCCCAGGACACACTGTAAGTTTTGCTTGTTCTCCCCAGATTTTTATTTTTCAGTTAAGGCCACAAAAGAATATGACAAAAGCATATTGCAAAATGAAATGAGATCTATAAAATATGTTTTTGTTACTTATGGCCAGATTATTCAGCTCTTGGCAGACACCAACACAGATATGGGAAACAGGCATGAAGGGCAGCCCTAAATCACGCAATTTTACAACAAACCTCACTTGGCAGTGTCAGAAGCTGTCAGCTAGCTGAATCAGTTAGCCATACCCCTTTCTGTCAGACATGCTCAAAGAATGGCTGTTCTTTGGAGAGGAAAGAAAGACGGGGAAACCCCACTCAGCTGAGCTAACTTTCTGATGGCAGAACATCAATTTAATCACCATTAGGTTCTTCAATATGCCAGCCTGTTCTTGCAGATCTTGCTCACACATGTATTCTTATTCTGAAAAACATTCTAAGAGGCAACCACCTAATAACTGTTTTGTCCAGAAAGAGCCAAAAAAAACAGTATGTTCCAAATGATCTGTTCATGTGCCTCTTCTGAAGCTCTTGAAATCAGAATTAGGTGATATGTTCCTCAAGATTTCATTGACCATCTGCACCAAAATGAATTTCACTTGGTGAATAATTGAAGGAAAATTTCCTCAACCCTTTCTATCCATTATCATCTTATGCAGTAGAATGGACCAAACTTAGCTGCTTCGTAATATCAGTCTAGTTATTTCAGATACAACGTACAATTATACAAATAGGGTTAGTCAAGTTTTAAATAAAATGAAATAAGCAAATGCACACTATCTCATTTCCTTTGAGAGTAAATATCGATGACCCATTTCTGGTACAAGTCTCATTCTCTTTCTTCCCAACACAGCAGAAATTAGCACTACAGAATGTGAGTATGGGGCATTAAATATACACACACACATTGCCATTCTAAACAAGAGTAGGCACGCATACCAAATCCCATAGCATGCAACATCTACCCCAGAGTACTTGTATAAAAACATCATTTTGGTGGGGTGCAGTCCAACCTTCAGGTTACTTCAGGCACTTCATTCAGTAACATTCCCTATCATCCTCAAAATAATTGTTGTTTTTGTGACCACGAGAGTAGAGAGAATCCCATAGCATGAAGAATTAAATGCAGATTTGTGCACACAGAGTATCTGCTCTACGGAATGATAGCCCTAAGCTGTGTGGACATGTGTTGTTCCTACATATTTGCAATAGCATGGATATCGTATTTGTACTTCATTTGTCTTCCTTTCCAGAAATCTCAGCCCACGTGAAACCACAGCATATACTTTCACTTGCACTCTTCTGAATACAAAAGTTATAGCTTTTTCAAAATTAGAACAAACTGTAAATGAGAAAATAACAGAAGTTTTCTTAAGGACCTAAGATTCTTAGATGAGCTGGCAATGTGCACTTCAGACCAGAAGGGCAACCATATCCTGGGTTGCATCAAGAGAAGCGTGACCAGCAGGTCAAGGGAGGTGATTCTGCCCCTCTGCTCTGCTCTCATGAGACCCCACCTGGAATTGCATCCAGATCTGGGACCCCCAGCAGAAGAAGGACATTGAGCTGTTGGAATGAGTCCAGAGGAGGACCACAGAGATTATCAGAGGGCTGGAGCATCTCCACTACAAGGACAGGCTAGAAGAGCTGGGGCTTTTCAGCCTGGAGAAGAGAAAGCTCCAGGGGAATCTTATAGCGGCCTTCCAGTACCTGAAGAAGGTCCTACAGAAAAGCTGGAGAGGGACTTTTTATAAGGGCATGTAGCAACAGGATGAGGGGAAATGGAAGAGGGTACATTTAGACTAGATATTAGGAATACATTATTTAATGTGAGAGTGGTGAGACACTGGAACAGGTTACCAAGAGAGGCTGTGGATGTCAACTCCCTGGAGGCCTTCAGGCTCCAGGCTGGACAGGGCTGTGAGCAACCTGATCTAGAGGGATGTGTCCCTGCCTATTGCAGGGGGTTGGAATTTGATGATCTTAAAGGTCCCTTCCAACCCAAACCATTCTATGATTCTACTTGCTCAGTGCATAACATCCATGAACTAGCACACCTAGCACTTATTGTCGTACTAAGGGACATGGTTTAGTGGGGGAATATTGGTGGCAGGTGGGCAGTTGGACTGGATGATCTTGTGGGTCTTTTCTAATCTTGGTGATTCTTTGATTCTTTTGTTCCTCTTGTTTTCCAAAATAACACAGCCGTTTGTAGCAATGTCACCTGGTGACTTGTGCTGTAAGAACTCCCAGCATGTCCAACAGCTAAAATAGGTCTGGTAGAAAGAAATCAAGGGATCTTTTTTGGTGGAATTTGGAGGCTGGATTAAACTGGAACATTTTGTGAATTTCTTTTGAGTACATAAAACTGTCTGAGTCAAAAGCAATGATGCAACTCCCCATCCCCACATAATTCATTCTGATGTTTCTAAATTATGTTTCAATTTTGTATGAAATATTATTTCGTTCCAAAGTTATACTCAATTGTATCTAAAAATATAAATCTCTAAACTAAAGGTATTTTGCTTCCAATACATTTTTTTCCAAATTTCTCGTTTGCCAAAACTGTTGGTTTGTTGGTTATTTTTTCACTAATGCAGGCATATCTCAAAAAAAAAAAATGCAAATCACAGTCACTTACACAATTCTTAGGTGTTGCAAAACAGATCATATTGTTTCATAGGCTAAATGGAATTGTGAAATACCACACAAGAAACACTGTACTAAACAAAAAGTAGACAAACGCTTCTAGTAGGAAGGAGTAGGAAGAATAATCTATACTTAAATTAACTGAAGAACGTAAGCATGCTTACGTCTGAGGGATTGATTTTAAAAAAATTGTCATTAGAAAAATAATCACATCTTAAATCCTACTTAAAAGAATGAAACAGCAAACAGTGTTAAACACTGAACAAACCAGCTGTTTTTTCAGAGTATCCATCTTTCAGCTGAAACTTCTCTCTCTTCTGGAGAGAAAAGCCATCAGTTCACTGTACGTACTAGCGAGGAAGATATTACTCAGTGAGAGAATAAAGGATCATATTGGCCTCCACTGGCTTGCCATATTTTCATCATGTTTCATGATACGTAGCCTGCTCTGAAAGTAATGAATCCTATTTATTTCCATGGAAACTATAATAGATATGAAGAACACAATTACACTATTTGATATAACAAGTTCCTGGCTACAAAACGCTATTTTTCACCACAGTCGTCACCATTACCTACGCATTTTTTGTTACTAATGAACAAGAGCCTGCATGCCACGCTCATCAAAATCTGCATGGCTGTCTGGAAAGTGGCTTGTCTTTCCCATCACTGTCACCACTGCTGAAATGCACCGTCCACCGCCTCACTGTGCTCACATCCATTGTTCGGTCTCTGTAAATATTCAGTGAACATCAATGAATGTCAGTGGGTGCCATTTTTTTCTGCATGGAGGTCCTTTGCTTCATACGCACTTCCATGTCAGATGCAATTTTGTCAGACTGCCCCTCTGCTGCCATCTGTCACACAGCAAAGAAGTATAATGGAATACTGGTGCAAAGGCTCAACTTCTACCGCATACCAGTACGCATCTGACATGGTGGGCCAGCATAATAAAATCAGAGATATTACTTTCAGACCAGATCTGCAATAGGATTATCAGTAAACTGTTTCAGCATGGACAGATGTCTTTAGAAATGGACTCCCTTACTCATGGTAAACTATTGTTGCTCCTTTGATAATTTTCATGCTGACCAGAACATCAGGGCTTTTTTGTTATTGTATCATATTCCTTCTCAGAATCTTTCCAGTGGGGTATTCTGCATATCTTCTGGGTATCGATGTTACCCATTAGATTCTACTAAAAAGGGTACATATATCAATATATATATATATATGTTCATGTCTTCTGCGAACACAGCTCTTTTACTTAAAGGTAACAGGAATCCTACTGTGAGTAGGAAATACTGAGTCTTGATAAAATGTTGAAGGGATTGCTTATCAAATTGTGTAACTCTTCATAGGAAAAAATCTTCTCATGGTTTTCTCAATAGTTTGATGAGAAATAGAACAAGTCATTGACTGACATCAGAAATAATATCACCAGCATCTAATATTTGCAGTGCACGTACCACCTTCACAGTCACACCATCCATCAGTTTTAAAGCTCCAAATATTGAACATAAACTCAAAAGTCCAGTTAAACATTTGTGTTTGGATAGCTCTTCATGCAGTGTGTATGGAAACAAAGGAGGGAGCAGGCTCAACTCTCATAAAGTTAGTCTACCAAACTCCACACTAGCCATGTAGACTAGCCATATAAATAGAGACAAATGTAGGAGATTCCACTTGGGCAGATCTCTCCATAAACACAATGACTGTGGTACACACCTCAAAGCATACTGTAGTAAGGGAGGACTGATTTGAAGGGGTTTAGGTACCCACTCACCCAAGTGAGCAACACAACTAACACCTAACAAATCTTCCAACATCTCTATCAGCTCAGACTGATAGGGCTTTTTTAGTTAGAGCAGTTCCATTTGTGGCTGAAGAACCTCTTATGCTGCTGCCCTATGTAGGGAGGAAACAAGGCACAAGAAGCAAGTTTATTACCAAGCCTGCTGGTTCGCTGTTAGTGTGTCAAGTGCAATGTGAATGGAAAACTGACAATAACACGGATAACATGAATTTGCTGTGGTGTTTATATACATATATTTTGTACCATGTTTACATCATTGAACATTCACAGCCCCAAAGCATGTTCAGAATTTAAAGCTGTCAACTAAATAAAGAACTAGCTAAAATCCAAAAGTATGGTATTTTCAAGAAAAATGTAGTAATTGTAAATGTAAAAACTTGTAAATGTAAAAATTCTGTGCAACTGGTTTTTGTGATGCCAGGAAGCTGGACATGTGGCTAGCTTTGAAAAGAGGGATGTTGCCATGATTTCTTGAATGTTTTTAAGGCTTGCTACATGCTTAGACACTTCGAGTTAAGCCAGTATTATTTGTCACCTCTGCTTCCAGTCTGGTGGTTGTGTTGGTGGTAAAACATCCATAAACCATCGGGTGTTATAGAAGTAAACAGATTGGGTAAAAGCAATATATTTAGCATTACTAGGTCTATGGAGGTAAAGATCTAAGTGCAATGTCATGTCCAGAGAACCATGCCAGAGATTTAGCACAAGGCAGACATGGAAATCCAGAGTGAGAAATCTTTGCTTGCAAAGGCCAATGTGGGAGATCATAGCTGTGGCTGAGTTTGAGCACACATCCTCTGCACAAAATGCGAAAGCTGTACTCCTTCCAGAAAGAAAAGACATCTGAAAAGCATGTTGTGTCTTGACAATGTTTAAGCACAACATAAGATACATTACTTTGCTTGCTTAAGCATTTACAGCGATAGAAGCTGAATTTTAGAGTTAAGATTAGACAACACTTCAGCATTTGTTCTGCACAGCCCCTACTTAGTGATTTATATACCTGTGCATGCTATATCCCTAACAGTTAGAAACTGCAAATTACCAACCTGTTTTTCTTTTACTAGGTACCATGCAAGACTCTCCTTGCCTGCGACCTTGGCACAGGAAAGCCATTAACTTTATTCTTAGAGTTGGAACTCTATTGCTGGACTCTGCTCCTGAACTCACACATCTCAACACTGTTCATCAGCTATATCTTCCTGCAAAGTGAACAGCAGAGGTTGATTCCTTTACATATTAGGAGGAATTACTCCTTGCAATAACCATAGCTGGGGCAGCAAACCAAATATTAACCCACTTAAATACAGTCATATAAAAAAGCAAACCCAAAGAAACTAGACCATTCATTTGTACCTACTAGTTTTAAAGCATGAGTAAGTGCTATTCATTGTCAGCTGAGCCAGCAGCATACCCCTCTACCTCAACATTATTTTACTCTCTGAAGAATGTTAACAAAGAGTATTTTCATATGATAAGAAAATTATGTCACCCTCAAAAAAGTTGTAAAACAAGTACAGACAAAAAGAATCCCATGAGAAAGATGAAACAACATCTTAGTACAGGTAACTCCATTGGACTCCAAATTAAGCATGCTTTGGAGGGACAGAAATGTCTGGAAAAAAGTGTTTGGCCCTACTGCACTAAACTGCAGCATCACCCTACTTTTATAACTGGTATTTCATAAGAGGACGTTAACAAATGTATTAAATATACATAAAGCTGTTAATTTTTCAGAATTAAGTACGCTAGTAAATATTCTCTTTCTGTCTCTTTTTTTTTTAACTCTCTCTAAAGTTTTATGTGGTGAAACCTTTTTATAGACCAGAAGATATTTAGGAGTGAAGTAATCTCATTTAAAGGGAAGGCAACTTTCAGTGGCTGTGGATGATTACTGGCACTGAAAACCTCATCAGGTAAACAGGCAAAAACAGATCTTGTATGTGCCCCTCTGGCTTACAGCCCTGCTTCTGGGAAAACTACAGGAGTAGCAATGCTTCTTTTTAGTAGAACTTAATGCTTGGCCAAGAGCATCAGTGATTCTGTTCACAAGCAAGGTACTGTAAAAAGTGGCTTTACACTAACTGCCTAAATCAGAGGTGGTAGGCAAAAAGCAAGGAAAAAAAGAGAAGTGATAAGTAAGCTGAAATGACCTGTGCCACTCTGGATAACTGAAATAAGCAAATAACCTCAAACGCACAGCCACGCTGTTAATAAGCATTGAGCAATCCTCTGTTCCCCTTGGCTGGCTCTGCTGTTCAGGAGTAAGAACATGAATGGTCAATGTGTGACTCGTTTCTGTGCTGTTTTTTCGTTTGCTGTTCGCTGGGACGACAGGCTGCTCCAGAAACCTGGCTGTTGCCACGTAGCATCAGGGAAGGAATGGTAACTCTTGTCCAAAACAAAACTTGCGTCTGACGATTGCTGGTTTTGTGCTGAGTATTGCTTTGGCTTAGAGCTACGTCAGCCTTGTAAGTTCATGTGTACCTCTTGTGTTATGTCTTAAGCTGAAAAGGCATCCTGTTTTTACTGATCTGCCCACAACTTGTTTGTTTTTCAAATATTTTCTCTTTAACAAGCCATGACAGAATCTATTGCCTACGATCTGCCTTAGACAAGTGGGGATAGAAAATATCTGCATCCTAGAAAGACCCAAGGCTACCATGGGCAGAAGACAATTCCTGACAAGTAAGACACATTAACAGATTCATTTTCCCATAGAATCATAGAATGGCTTAGGTTGGAGTAAAGAATTTTTTCCTAAAATCAAACCTAAATGTTTGCTTTTTAGTTTAAAGCCATTCCCCCTTGTCCTATCACTATCAGACCATGTGAAATGCAAGTCCTCCTCCTGTTTATATGCTCCTTTCAAGTACTGGTGAGGTCTACCCAGAGCCTTCCCTTCTCCAAGCTAAACAAGCCCAGCTCCCTTAGCCTTTCTTCATAGCAGAGGTGCTCCAACCCTCTGATCAACTTGGTGGCCCTCCTTTGTACCTTCTCCAACAGCTCTGCAACAGTTTCTGACCTGGAGGCCCCAGGCCTGAATGCAGCACTCCAGATGGAGCCTCATGAGGGCAGAGTAGACAGGGATGATCACCTCCTTCTCCCTGCTGCCACTCTTCTGATGCAGCCCAGGATGCTGTTGGTCTTCTGGGCTGCAAGCACACACCACTGGCTTGTTTCCAGCTTTTCGTCCAAGTCCTTCTGCACAGGGCTGTTCTCAATTAAGTTTATCAGTGACAGGTGTCACCCAGTAATGCTGTCCCTTCATGGAGCACGCTGGTGGCCTTGGCCCAGCCATGCAGGTCCCCACTCTGAGGGGAAGGAAGGGAAGAAGGAAAAGGATCTGAGGGCGTTAGTCCCCCTGTACTCAGCACTGGTGAGGCTGTGCCTTGAGTGCTCTGTTCATTGTTGGGCCCCTCAATACAAGAAAGACATTGAGGCCTTGGAGCATGTCCAGAGAAGGGCAGTGAAGCTGTGAGGGGTCTGAAACACAAGGCTGAGGGAGCTGGAATTGTTCAGTCTGGAAAAGAGGAGGCTCAGGGGAGACCTTATCGCTCTCTACAACTGCCTGAGAGGAGGCTGTGGTGAGGTGTGGGTCGGCCTCTGCTTGCAGGTAACCAGAGATAAGACAAGAGGGAATGGCCTTAAGTTATGTCAGCAGAGGTTCAGTCTGGATATCAGGAACAATTTCTTCTCCAAATGAGTGGTGAGGCAACAGCACAGGCTGCCCACAGAGGTGGAATCACCGTCCCTGGAGGTGTTCAGGAAACATGCACTTCAGGAAACGTGTTCAGGAAATGTGGCACTGAGGGACGTGGCTTAGTGGGCATGATGGGCTGACAGTTGGACTTGGTGACCCAGTGGTCTTTGCAACCTTAACGATCCTATGCTGCTACGATCCTAAAGCTCTGGCCCGGCGGGCAGCAGGGCTCGGCGCCGCCGGGCAGGTGGCGGAGCAGAGCGGAGAGCGGAGCGCAGCGCCCAGCCCGGCTGCAGCTCTCCGCCTTCGTCCCGCGCTGCCGGCGGCGGGGCGGGGGGTGTGTGT
>JANHGO010000063.1:20133634-20153591 GCA_024606505.1 Aquila spilogaster | reverse complement strand
ACTGAACTCAAAACATAGCACCGTACCAGCTACTAGGAAGACAGTTAACTCTATCCCAGCTGAAACTAGGACATTGACTCATCTAGAATGACTTCTTCATTGTAGAAGGAAATTTGATGAGCTTGATATGAACCTTCCTAGAAAAAACGCATTGCTCATCCTCTTGTAATCTTCCAAATGCCTACGGATGGTTTCTTTAATTGTCCATTTGCTCTAGAACACTTTAGCTTAACTAGAATTTCCTAGCTCTTTACTTTCCAAGACAACTGCTGTATTTGCTGTTTCCACATATCCAGTATTAAACTTGATATCCACAGATTCTCAAAGATAACTGCTAATTTTTTCTGAGCTTAATTCAGCAAGTTCTTTAGGCACCCATGGATGAATTTTGTCAAGTTCAGATGATTTCAAAAAACCCAGGTCATCTAAGGATTCTCTAATTTGTTTTAAGTTTGTTCTAGACTGAGGCCTTACCCAGTATTGAATTAGTTACCAGCTGATCTTTTAAATTTTAATAGATGCAGAAAACACTTAAATCTTCTGAATATCATCTTTTGCTAGCTCTCCTTCTCTCTAATGAACAGCAAACTGGAATGCCATTGTGCTTCCTGTTAGTATTAGTGTACACATATATAAATTAATATTAATGTATAATACAATATTAACTTATAATAGAATGTCTTCTTGTTACTCTGTTGTCCCTAGCCAACTATATTGGGTTTTGCACTTTGGCTAGTGCTATTGATTTATAATTAATTTATATCCAATCCAAATTATATCCCATTTCCTATGTGCTTCATTCTAGAGTTAAATATCAGTGAAGAGCTAAACATTTATCCAGAACCTCTTTAAACTTTTTACGCTTTCACAATTTTTTGACAGTTTGTGCTTGTTCCTTTAGAGCATTTTCTTTGAAGACTTCCTGTATCTCCTTAACTCCCCTTACCTTGGGTTATATCTTTATGAATTCTTACCTACGAATCCTGAGTTTATTGATTCCTGCACTCAGGAAGCCTCTCCTTTTCCTAAGAGCAGGGAACTCACTAGCTCTTTGCTTGTTGCCTTTCTCCTTCGCATTCATAACCAGCTCCTCTCCTTTTGATTAGAATCAAAACCAGAAGAGCATCTCCTATGGATGATTTAATTCCCTTCTGTCATGAGAACCTACTTTTTTAAACAGTTGTTAACTGTTGATATCATAATGCTAAAATTCCACTCTTTTCTATAAAACTGTTAGTGGGAATGTCTAGTCTAGTTAACTATCCACTCCAACTGCATGTACTAAAATGTCAGACAACAGACATAATACTAAAAGTTGACACTCTGATACAGCTGTAATTGTATAGATATTGTATTTATACTCTAACGTTCAGGATTGCTTCTCAGTTCTTGAATTTTTTAAACAATGGCATTAAAACAATATAATATCTGTTTTATCTGTCTAATCAAAGCTTCCTACCAAGCGTTGATTTGTCCTTTGAAAGTCTTTTAAAACGGGATCAGTTTTAACAAAGTGGAACCAGTTCTCATTTCTGTTAATCCTTTGCCAAAAGTGGTGTTTCCACTGCTTTTTACACCAGGTTAATTTTTAAAGAAAAAAGACTAGGACAAACAAAGTGAAGACTTGATGATAGGAAAATTTCTACAGGAAGTAGCCATATTAAAAAATGCCAAGCCATATTAAAAACCCCCAACCTTTCTAACAGTCTGGCATAAGCATATGCTGGACTTCAACAGCAACATTCCAAAAGCGAAGACTACATCTTCAGCCTTACCTAACTACAGTCATCCTCATCTTCAGTGGCTTCCAATCTCTCACTTTTATCAGGTTCAAGCTCTTCTTCTCCCTTTCATTAAAATGGGTTTGACAGTGCTGGGGTCAGACTGGTGAAGAAGGGGAAGAGCACAGTCAATAGAGAGGTCACCTAAGAGGTTAAAGAGATAAGAGAGGTAGAAAAGGTATTTTTGGTCTTCTCTCCCTGAAAGGAGAGTTAGCATTAACCTCATAGTCTTTGTCTAAATTCCAAGTCAGGTGAATACCACAGGGTAGATCAGATCTCTGGACCATTCAAGCTAAGGGGTTTGCTGAAGCACAATAAGCTTCTGGCCCAGAAGACTGGACTTTCTCCCACTAGAAACAAAAGAAAAAGGGAGAAAAGTGTCATTCCTACACGTAGCCAAGGCATGGCTGAGATGTGCACACAAACCAAAGCAGATGAGTAGCACCATTCAGGTCCACAGCCTAGGTTTGGCAATGACGGAAGCAATAAGAGAAACACATCTCCCTCCTCCACTGGCTTATTTATATTCTTACCCTCTTTATCAAACAGGTCTCTGCAAACCTGTTCCCCTAAAAGGAAAAGAGTAACCCTATGCTGGCTTCACTCTGCTATCCACATAATATAGCTTGAGATTGAATGACCCCCCAAAATTCTCAGTTAGATCCACTAAAAAGCTGAGGTAGGAGGAAGGGTCTTCAAAAACTTTGGTTTTGCATTAACGCAGAGGTTAATGAATCTAGCACACTTTCAGCTACCAGAAAGTCTTCTTTCAACTGACAGAAGCAACTTGAAGGAAAATTAGATAAATGCTATAGGCAGGTGCCAAAATAGTTTTAAATGCAACTTGCAATGGACTTCCTGAAAGGGATTATTTAGCAGAAAAAGAGGCAGGATTTCATCCCTGCCTTTTTTTATGGTCCTACTCTAAAGGTTTCCATAAAAATACTATAATCTAGTTCTTCAGGCCTGAGAAAGGGTTTTATATCTGCACTGTCTGACTTTCAGAGGCCTTTTAAATATTTTGGCAATTGGAGCCATCATTACAGATTGGAAGTCTGTTGAAAAGATACCTTAGAGACTTTTGGCTTTACTTTGCATTCTTACAGAAAGAAACCATTCTGAAGAAAAAAGGGAAAGAAAATAAAAAGAACTTTACTGTCCTGCTGAGAGTCTCTTTACCTATTTTTCCCCAGACCAGGCATCCTATTGGAAAAGCATTGCAATGGATACCTGGACTCCAATGACATCTCTTGAGCAGCAAATGGATTTTGGCATTTTCTTGTCAAACACTTGCTTTTTTCTTTTGCCACCTTCTGATAGTATCTTTACAGAATGGTCCCCTGTTCTGAACAATTGGACACCCAAAGGTCCCTGAGGGGCTTTCTCATTGAATTCAGATCATTTTGCTGGGAAAACAAGGGGTTGGTGCTAGGTTTATATGGAAGCTCCAGCAGATTGAAAAGTGGATTGATCCAGAAATCAACTCCATCAACTCTTTCCAGCTCCAGAGCTATCCTGGGGAGGTCTGTGCAGCCCTGTAAGCTATGGTGTGATACACCTCTATAGCACCATCACCTCCATCGGGAAAAGAGTAACTCCTTGATTTCTTACCTGAAATTGCTGCATAACTTGCCTCTAAATCACTAACAACCTTTTTTTGTCTTCATGTTCTGCCTAATTTGGTATCTGATATTACCCTGGGCCATCTGTCAGCATTACCTCTCACTCCCTTCCCCTCACTGATATCAGACTGCTTTCCCCTAGAGCAGAGGCTCTTCAAGTTTTGGAAGGCCACCAACTTGGACCTCAGCTAAGTATTGTATAATGACTAATCTGAAAAGCAATACAGTGCAGCAACTTTTAAAAAGTCTTCTGTGGTCAGAAGACTCAACATAAGAGTTGAGAAACTTCCAGTTTCCTAGGCCATGCTATGGGACTATCCTCAGGAGGAATAATATTGCCCACAAGTTGTATAACTGTTTTTATTTGTAGGATCTTAATTGCTTTATATTGGTATCATTAGTATGAGAGCTGGAGGACCTCAGGGTGCCAAGATTTTAAGTGATTTGCTTAGAATCACAGGAAGTCTAGAAAAGTCAGGATTTTCCCTTAGTCTAATACTTGTGCTTCACACATGTGCCTCCTACCTGCTGTTATTTAATGCCCTAGAGAACAAGCCTGCCACAAATCCGCTGATTTTGATGGAATTTTTTTCTATTAATATCAACAGGTATTGGATAAGACTCAGAGTAGGAGTGGAGACAGGACTGCTATGAAGCAGAAAAAGTAGAAACTCAAAGAATTTAGGAAAGCAATATTTTTGAATGAAATATACCTGAAATGTCAGTTAGGAAAGAGAAAGGAAAACATGAAGAGAGGTCATAAAGTTAATCGAAGAATTACAAAATTATTGAATCTTGAGAAGTAAAAAAACTACTGAAGACATTTGTAGGCTTAATTACCTTAAAGTACTTAATTAAGAAATGTGGTTACAGAGTATGAACTATACTCTCCACAGTTGGTGGGGAGAGAGGCTGATTTTCCCCAGATCAGCAAGTGTGCTGGGCTTGCCATCTGTCAGGTAAGAAAGAACCTCAAAGCCCAATCCAGTCATTATTTGTAAATGTTTTGGGATGTTTTTGTTTTAATTCTATGACCTTCTTTTGGAAACTGGATTGAGTTTTACGAAATATGTAGATCTCTATTTTGCTGACTTTTATATGGAAAACTCAGACAGCTGCATCCCAATATTTGGCATTTCCATCTCTTTCCCTCATCTACACTTCAGTGGTTTGGCTCACACAGAAGCGAGTCAGCCAGCCGAGGGACATGCTCGATGGAGCCCTGTGCTGGAGTTAGTTTTCATGCTGACTCCAGGAAAGGACTTCCCAGCTGCACCCAAGTATTTGCACATAAGCAAAACAACTGATGGACTAGGTTAATTCTCCTTGCTGCCCTTCTTTTTGTCCTCCCTTATTTTTAACCTCTTTTTCCTTACTTTCCTCCTCCTCCTTCCTCTAGGCTCAAGTATCTCATCCTTTTGTTTTCAAAAAAGCCTGTCTCTCCCTTTGATGCAGAGATCTCCTTGTTAATGTGGGTGACCAAGATGTTAAGTTCCACAGGTTAGGGTAATTAATTCTGGATGTATTGGCTGAAGCACTCACACTGAAATTGGGAACAGGACCAGTACTGACTTCATTGGGAGCAGCATTAAATCCACGGGACAGCTATAGAGGATTTCCATATCTAAAATTTTCCAGCAGCTTTGAAACTTAGAGTGAGATTTGGATAACCAAAACATTCACAGTAAGATATAATAATACTTTATCCATTCTTCCCCCATGAAGATACTGGAATAGAAGTACTCTGAGAAAAATGTCTTTTTCGGTAAAGTTAAAACCTGAAAAGTACAAAGAACAAAACAGGTTGTGAAAAATCTTGGTTAATTTGGAAACCTACAATGTGAGGACCTTAAAACCACTGGTCTTTAGAGTAGAGTATTCTGGGTATTGGAAATTATATGGGAAAAATTAGAAATTAATATCATTAAAAAGAAAAATATTTCCCCCAATAACTGGATGCTACAGAAGAAATTTCAGGCATGGCATATTATTTTTGCTCTTGAGACTGTTAAAACTGGCAGTTGTTATAAAACAGGATACTTTAAAGCTAGTTCAATTTTAAGTCAATACAGCTTCATCAAAATCCTGCTACTTGAAAAGCAGGTTCTTTAATTTCAGAGAAAGATTTTTCTCTTGTATGAAATCAAGCACTGGCATTTCAAAAAGCTATCAAAATATTCAAGCCATCACATACTTTGTGTGAGAAAAAAGCATATGTTTACTTGGAGAAAAAAAAAAACCCACAATGTTTTTGGGCTCTACTCAATGCAGAATCAAAAACTGAGCTGACAGAATAGAACTAAGACACTGATCATGTAATTGCATAACATTATCAAATAAAAATTCCCTGAATAAAAGAATATTTATGGGAAATCCTGTCTCTTGTTCCTGGAATTCCTAGACAGCTGGGCAGCCAGGGCATTACCACCTCTGGGGCAGTGAAAATCCTTAGAAGGATCTAGTTTTGGAACACTGCGTATGTTTAAAGCAAGCCATGCACCATCAGTGTCCTAACCCATTCTGCTAGATTTGGGGAGATGGAGACAGGTTACCAAGGTTTCTGCCCTAAAACCTAGCCCAAATTTACCACTCCAGGCCTTGCTCTTCATCATATTATAGCAAAGCCAAGCAAAATCAGATGTCTTTCTTTTTGATGGCATTTTAATGCAGAAAAATCACCTAAAGT
Source organism: Aquila spilogaster (assembly GCA_024606505.1). NCBI lineage: Eukaryota > Metazoa > Chordata > Aves > Accipitriformes > Accipitridae > Aquila > Aquila spilogaster. The sequence goes on along the minus strand of JANHGO010000063.1, from coordinate 20,147,502 downwards.
ACAAGAGATAAGAGAGTACACTTTGAAGTAGATTTGTGACACCTATCTCAATCTAAGGAGGGCTTTTATTCAATAAATTATATGAACCTTACGTACAAACCTTATATTGCATTGAGTGTATATAAGGACTAGAAACCTATATCCTCCAGTATCTTCTCTTTGTCTCCAAGTGCAAGTTCACCTCATTCTGGTCATGAAACAAGGTGCCTTTACTAAACAAAAAGCATCTTTTCAGTACAGTGAACTGCTGAAATCTGGACAGGCATTTTCAGGCTTTGCCTGCACTACTTTCTTCCCCGACTGTCTTGTCTCCTCTAATTGTTTCTTTAACATATTCAAAGCTTTCTTTCTAGGTGCTAAAGACCAAGAAAACCAAGAAGGACCATATTCAGCAAAATCTGATAGCAAGAAAAATTTCACCAAGAAGATCAAGTGGTGTTATAGCAGGTTAACACTTCAGCTAGTGGGTTCCTCATATTAAGCTGTGGATCTTTGAGGCCTGGTGGACTTTGTCAACTTTCCACCCATACCATAGTACAGAAACACCTGGATGAAAGAGCACTGAGCTTGCTCACTATGAAAACACACAGATGAACACTCACCTTCTTTCTCATGTCCATGGCTGAAAGTTGAGCTGAAGTGTGAAACAGATTAAGCAAGCCACTGGTTTTGAACCACTCTGGGGAGCTGTTTTTCACTCCTTCTGCAAGACAAACTCCTTATTGGTTGAAGATGTTTCTCCATTCAAATTTAACATGTTCATAAATATTTTAATACTTTGCTTTCAAAGCAAAAAAATCACAAGTACACAAGAGAATCCATGAGAGGAGCTTCTCCCCCTTCCTTTTTTATAAGTCATAATTTGAAAGTTCCTGAATAATCACTGTATCAGAGAGAGTACAGAATTTTCACTGCTACTCAGCCCATGTACTTAGCTCCTTCAGCTGCCTCCCACTCCTTTGATCCCTGGTCTCTGTTCTGACACTGCTAGTCATGATACCATTTATTGTAATGATATCTGTGATATCATTACTTGTTCCATGGATACTGAACTAGAGGTTTTCTACATTACAAAATAATATATTCCTTCATAATCATTATAATCAGCTAAGCAAGACCATCAGACATGACCAAAACTCAGTTTTGAATTACATCTGCTAATCATACATAAAACAGTTAATGCCTATATTTTTCTGTCAAATATTAACAACCTAAAAATGACTACACATTTTTCTTCCAAATTGCTGCTCCATTAAGCCTTTTTACAACTAATCTGTTTAATTGCCAGTAGAATCCTCATTTACTAAAGAAGACATTTAAGTTATTAATTGGCTTGTTAACTTTTAATGCAAAACTTACATAATCTAGGCTACAACTTTTTATACAGCCTGGTACTACCCTTCCACTTACTCACTGGAACTAGTGCTATCTCTTCAGTAAATGTTTTAGAGCCTAGTTTGACCGTTTTTGACAAACATGTTTTTGAGAAAAAGTATCGTCTTCTTAAAATGCTGCCTGTTTCTTTCTGTTCACAAGAAAGGTTTTAAAGATTTAATTTAGACTTTACATTAAAAACTATCACTCTTACATGTATATTAAATGTCCTGAATTACATTAACAGGAGATGTACTCAAATTACTCAAATGAAAATATCTTAAGTCACAAAAACTGAGTCAGAGTACAAAAGCAAGAAATCATGTTATACAGGGAAGATGGCATATAGTTTTGTCCAAAAGAGGAAAAGAAAAGAGATCACCTACTCAACAAAGAACTCACATTTGTTTAAAACAAGCTGATATTGCTGAGATAATGTTTCAATGAACAATATTTGGACGGTGCAGTACACACATTTTTTTGTCTTATGCTAAGAAACCTGGAGTGATGAATACATCAGTTTAAGAATGTATTGCAGAAAATATTTAGCATGACCATAGATACTATAACTTCTGCTTTCAACTTCCACTAATATCCATACGTCCTTATGATGAAATAAACTTGTAAATTTTATTTATGTTCAAAGCTGTCAGGATCAGGGATTGTGTCTTTTTCTATATCTGTATTGTAACTACCACATAGTATTCTAGGAATCTACAATAATATCTATTACAAAAAAATATTATTTAGTTATTAATTAATAATTATTATACGTACCATATCAGTGAATTACTTCTGCCAAGCACCATGTTTTAAAATTTGCTTTAATGAACTTGCAAAGATCCAAGTATTAACCTCCAGTTTTGTCATGACTATTTTTGGAGATAAGTTTTGAATGCCATAACAACCGATTAAAAAGTTGCATTATTAATATAATATATGTCTCTTTTTCTGCCTGTATTTCAATAGCTTCTCTTTTCCTTTCTCCTGGTTTGTCCCTGACCTCTTTTTATTTCTGTTTCCAGTTTATAAAATTTTTCCTCTCTTCTTGGCAAGAGGAACAACCTTGTGGCCTAGAGACTTTAAAACATACTTCTGTAGCCATGGATTTCACATACCTAGCCTGCTGTCTGCACAGCATTTCAACTGAAAAGCTATACTGAAGCAAAGATTTCTGGAAATTTTTATGAACTAAAAGAACTTTACAGCCATTTATAATTGCCTGGCATTGGTACTGAAGGATGAACGGGTGTCAGTAGGCAGGACACACCAAGAGCCTTTGCCAGTCTTGTTAACACCTATATGAGCTGCTGCACAGATTAAAGAGCAGAGCAATCCAATGAAAGGAAATGGATCAGAGCACAGCTCTGCTTTGCTTTACTATCCTCCCCTTTGGTTTTTTTTTTCAGACTGCCACACAGGAAAATCCAGTTGTGCACAGATGGCGAGCAGCCTGGAAGAAGGTGCTCTTCCCTTCATTAAACAAGCAAGTGAACAGCTATTTGTTGATCAAATGTTTCAGTCTTCCTCACTAGGCAGAGGTTTCTTAACTCCTGGTCAGCTGTCTTCACAGCATGCTGCTGCTACACGGTAGTAGCACCCAGTAGTAGCAGCTACACTAGCTCCACACAAAGACTTCACATACTGAAGCCTGAGTATCAGTTGTGAATGTACCCTGTTCTCTGCGGCATCCAAGTACAGTTCCCTCCTGTCATCGCCTCTCACTTTTCACCCTTGCAGCGGTTGTAATATTTTGGCTTTTATCTAGTTGTATGTTTTTTGAAGAACCATCATTCACCAAAGTCAATGGATATTAAGGACAAGCAGTATCATCCATTAGTGGACCTGAAGTTCCGCACTTTTCTAAGAGTAAGGAAATATACATTCAGATTGATGACTACATCCCTATGGATTGCGTTCTGAACAACTATTTCATTGTGGCAGTGGGACGGTACAGAAAGCAGTCGCTGACAATCTGATTTGATATGTAGGGTATGATCTTCCATTCTTGGATCTTGTGACACCATCTGCACATTAGAGTCCGTAATTTCTTCCAGCAAAACTGCCACAGATGTCCAGTACAGTAGTTTTCATGGGTCTAAGATCTTCAACCCAATCTCACCTATTACAGGTGTATGAAGTCATCAAATTACTGTCTTGCTAATATTTATTTGAAGATTTCCTCCTTTTCTTTGCTTGCAATCTAGATTTAGTGATAATCTGGGCATTAAACAGCCAATCACCGAAATTCACAATGAGACTCCTGTTCTGCAGTTTTTGAAGTGTCATTTGCACATCACCATAAAAGTTTTAGTTGGTTTGTATTTTGCAGGACTAGTCAAGAGACCTTTTCAATGTGGCAGAAAGATATGATTATAGTGCAGATGCCCATGAATACAAACATATATCACTACTAATGCAGGGTGCTCCAGCTTTCTGTAAATTTTCTTGTCAACGCTTCACAGGAACGTTCAAAAATCACGAAGCAGGAGGTAATGTGAATGTCAGTAATGAAATCATTTACTACACTATTATCAGGAATGCTTTTCAATCTACTTCTTCAGCTGTGTGGACTCTCAGAAGATAATGGTTGGTAACACATCCAGCGCATTGCAAAATTTACATCTATATGCAGTAATAATCTAGAAAATTTCACATTCATATTTGCTTAACATTTGCTTTTATTTATAGGTATCTGTTAACAAACTCATTAAGCAAATGGGATGATGTTCGATTTCAGAAGTGTTATATCTTTCTCCTCTGCAAAAAAATTTGAGGTTGTAGTGTTCCAAAACAGACAGTTTTGTGTGCCTAGCCCTTACTCTGTTAGGATATCAATTTCTTTCAAGCCTAGAAGAAGTTGTTAAATTCTCACGAGAGAATTATGTGCCAGATCAGGTGGCTACCACCTCTCCAGTCTTTTCACCTTGATAAATTCCCTCCAATACTCTCTACAGCTTTGGCAGAAGGAGCAATTTGAAGTTAGAAACACTGCCCTGGTGCTTCTTGTCACACCACCTCTACAACTGAACTTATAAAATAACCAGCTGGGTTGAAATTTTTCCCTGCTAGCTATACCATCCTCTTTGCAACTGCTCCCCAGCTGCACAAGCTGTAATGGTGTATGGTACATACTATAAGGTTGAGCCCTATCCAGGAATGGAGTTTCCCTTTCCTATGGAGCAGGACCACTTCTTTTCCAGGTCCTCCTGCATCCCTCCCCAATTCTCTTCTTTGAAGAGAAGACTAAAAAGTAATCCCAAATTTTACCCATAGACTTTGTCTTCTGTCCATTTCTTGAATTCGGTAACAATAACAGAGCAAGTGAATGTCATGCTAACCTCAGTGAATGCACTGAGTTTATTTTCAATTTAGAAGCATATGTATCAGCAAGCACATGTGTCCCAAGGAAAAAGCATGTGAAAAAGAAAAGTTCTTTGAATTCATATCCAGCTGCCATTTCCACAAAAGGGAAAACAAAGGGAGTCTGTCCTGGAAGCTTTTTAGAGGGACCAAAGAAAGGAAAATGGGAAAAGGGAATTAACTGTGTTAAAACACTCTCTATAAACAAGCCCCTGACTTTGATTTAGAAAAAAATGGCATGCTGGTCTGAATAGACTTTTTCTGCTCTATGGATTTCAGTAGGAAAACCTGGATAGAATTTAGAGAAACAGAGAAAAAAGCCTGAATGGATCGTTTACAAGGAATATTGAAAGTATTAAATTATTTGAGCTTGGCTAAACAATGACACAATAACATTTTCAGTCCACAAGTATTTTTAAACTGTATTTTTAAATGCTGTTTTTACAATGAGGCAGCTTATAAGTGAAGCGAATATGTGGACCACTCCTTTTAATACAGTATCTCCCTGGCAACCAGACCAGCAAAAACAGAAAAAGAGATTAGATGACCAATCGTTTCTTCCATCTCTCATGTCTTTGATTTCTTTGCTGGATGGCTGATAAAGTGCTTGGACTCTGTGACTCCTCTGGGTGGGTGAAGCTCAATTCAGTATGTTTCCTTTGGCAAGAATCAGTACATGCAGTTAGATGGTATGCTATGCTGATATCATATGGCCGTCTAAAGGAGAAAAAAATCTCTTTGGAGTGCCAGCAGTAAAGGCTTGGCTATCACAACAAGACCAAAATTTCAGTATTTCCTTAAGAGTATTTTTAAGTCTTAACTTACGGAAACAGCACAGAGGTTTTGGGAAGATCAGACAATCGGTCCAGGAACTATGGATGGGAATGGTTCCCTGGAAGGACATCCAGCTTGCCAGCCCAAAATGTGTTGCCTGTGAACAATGCAGGAACTCAGGACAGATGATGGAGAAAATGCAGATGTATTACTGACTGAGTGTTGTGGTTTAACCCCAGCTGGCAACCAAGCACTGCAGAGCCGCTCGCTCACTCCACCCACGGTGGGATGGGGGAGAGAAGTGGAAGAGTAAAAGTGAGAAAACTTGTGGGTTGAGACAAAGACAGTTTAATAGGTAAAGCAAAAGCCGCACACAAGCAAAGCAAACCAAGGAATTCATTTACCACTTCCCATCAGCAGGCAGGTGTTCAGCCATCTCCAGGAAAGCAGGGCTCCATCAAGCATATAGGTTACTTGGGAAGACAAATGTCATCACTCCGAATGTCCCCCCTTCCTTCTTCTTCCCCCAGCTTTATATGCTGAGCATGACGTCATATGGTATGGAATACCCCTTTGGTCAGCTGGGGTCAGCTGTCCCAGCTGTGTCCCCTCCCAACTCCTTGTGCACCCTCATCCTACTTGCTGGTGGGGTGGTGCAAGAAGCAGAAAAGGCCTTGACTCTGCTAAGCACTGCTCAGCAATAATGAAAACATCCCTATATTATCAACACTGTTTTCAGCACAAGTCCAAACCATAGTCCCATACTAGCTACTATGAAGAAAATTAATTCTATCCCAGCCAAAACCAGCACACTGAGATAAATGATAGATGCTCACAATTATATATCTGAACTGAATGTATGGTCTTCAGAATTATTCCAGCTAGAAGAAGGAACACCTCATGCCAGGTATATCCCTGATACAACCCTCTTTATGTGTACTCAGTGTCCCTGCCCCTCTCACTCTGAGACATGATGGCTGTCATGCATTCTTAAGACCCCCCACAGCAGCTGCTACACAATGGGTCAGAGTTTGTTATGGAGTATTCCTCTGGAGAGAACGTATTACTCTTGTACTTCTCTGTCTTTACTAGCTAGTCATTTGCTCTATGAGCAAAAGCTACTTTTACCCTTAAAAACCTTAAATGATAAGAATTACTTCTGAAACTGCCTCTACACCTGTGGCACAAAGCAACAATAGAGATTATAAAAAGTGCTCAAGCCAAGAGGGTCCAATTTAATTGTACTTCATTTGTTTTCCTTGCCTTGCATTCTCAGTAGTTTACAGTTTCTAATTCAGATCTCTCCCAATTCAAAACCTCTGGAACTGCTCGTTCCCAGGACACCCTGGAAGTTTTTGTTTATTCTCCCAAGCTTTTTCTTTTTCAGTTACGTCCGCAAAAGAATATGACAAAAGCGTATTGGAAAATGAAATGAAAACTATAAAATATGTTTTCACTACTTATGGCCAGATTATTCAGCACTTGGCAGAGACCAATGAGGATATGGGAAACAGGCACAAAGGACAGCCCTAAATCATGCCATTTGGTAACAACACTTACTTGGAAACATCAGGAACTGTCAATTAGCTGAATTAGGACCTCATTAGCCATACCCCTTTCAATCAGATATGCCCGAAGAACGGCTATTCTTTAGAGAATAAAAAAAGATAGGGAAACCCCACTCTGCTGAACTAACTTTCTGATTGCAGAACACCCATTTTACCACCATTAGGTTCTTCAAATTGCCAGCCTCTTCTTCCAGCCCTTACTCATGCAGGTATTCTTATTCTCAAAAGCAATCCGAGAGGCAACCATTTAATAGGCTTTTCATCCAGGAAGAGCCAAAAAACCTCATATGTTCCACATGACCTGTCCATGTATCTCTTACTGAAGCTCTTGAAATAGAAATTAGGTGATAAGTTCCTCAAGGACCTTATTGGCCCTCTGCACCAAAATGAGTTCACTCTGTGAATAAAGAAAAGAAAATTTCCCCAATTCTGTTTATCCATTATCATCTCGTGCAGTAACACAGACCCAACTTAGATCCTCAGTAATGTCAGTCTGGTAATTTCAGATACAAAGCATAATTATACATTTAGGGTTAATAAACTTTAAAATGAAATTAAATAAGCAAATAAAGACTATCTCATTTCTTTTGGGAGCAAATATTAATGACCCTTTTCTGGCACAAGTCTTATTGCTTTGCTTCCCAACATAGTAGAAATCAGTACTACAGAACGCAAGTACATGGTACTGAATATACATACCTACTGCCATCCTAAACAGGAGCAGGCATCCATACCAAATCCCATGGCATGCAACACCTATATATCCTTGTATAAAAACATCATTTTGGTGGGCTGCAGCATAGCCCTTATGTTACTTTAAGCACTTTGTTCAGTCATCCCACCGTCCCCAAAATAATAGTTATGTTTTATGGCCCTAAGGGTACAGAGAATCCCAGAGGGTGCAAAGTTAAAAGCTAGTTTGTGCGTACAGAGTATCTGCTCTAAAGAATGACAGCCCTAAGCAGTGTGGACATGAGCAATTCCTACCCTACTATTTGTACTATTTGTAACAGTATGGATACCATGTTCGTGCTTCTTGGCTCTCTTTTCTAAAAATCTCAGCCTGCATGAAACCACAGCAAACACTTCCACCTGCACTCTTCTGACTACAAAGGGCAAATTTTCTTGCTGCACACCATAGCATTTTGACATTAGAACCAATTATAAATGAGTAAATAGTAATCGAAGCTTTCTTAAAAAACTACAATTCCTCTTATGTTCCCCAAAATAACAAAGCCTTATGTAGTAACTTCACCTGGTGACTTGTGCTGTAAGTATTCCCAGCAGGCTCTGCAGCTGAAATAGGTCTGGAAGAAAGAAACTGATGGAACTTTTTTGGTGGAACATGCAGATTGGAATAAACCAGAACATTTTGTGAATTTCTTTTGAGCGCATAGAATTGTCCGAGTTAAAGGTAATGATGCAACTCCCCATCCCCACATAATTAATTCTGACATTTTCTAAATGATGTTTCAATTTTAAATGAAATGTTATTTCATTCCAAAGTTTTCTTCAATTGTATGTAAAAATTTTTTTTAAAAAAAAAACCTCTAAAATATTTTGCTTCCAACACATTTTTTCCCAAATTTCTAATTTGCCAAAACTGTTCTTTTTTGGATGACACAGGAGGCATATCTCAAAAAAAAAAAAAAAATCCAAATCGCTGTCACTTGCACAACTCTTAAGTATTGCAAAACTGACAGTATCATTGCATAGGCTCAAATGAATTGCAAAACACCACACAAAACACTGTATGAAATAAAAAGTAGTAGAATTCTTCTGTGGGCAAAAGGATAATTCATTTTTAACCTCAACTCAAAAATGCAACTATTATTAAGTCTGGGGGATTGATTCTGATAATATTGCCATTAAAAAATAATTACACCTTAAATCCTACTTAAAATAACGACACAGTTAACAGTTTTAATCATTGAACAAACCAGCTGCTTTCCTGGAATATCCATCTTTCAGCTGAAGCAGAATGTCTTTTGAAGAGAGAAGTCATTAGGTTCAGTGCATGCACTAGTGGGGAAAATTCACTGACCTGGTTTACTCGGCAAGAGCATACATGATCACATTGATCTCCCATGGCCAGCAATATCTTCATCATCCCTATTGTGGTAAACGCAACAGGATTACCAGTAAACTGTCTCAGCATGAACAGATCTTTTCAGAAACAGATTGTCTTACTCACGGTGAACTGCTGTTGCTCCTTTGATAATTTTCACACAGACTAGCCTTTTTTGGTTCAGGACCATTTTCCTTCTGAGAATCTTTCCAGCGGGGTAGTCAGGGTATCTTCTGGATATTGATGCTATCCACTTGATCCTGCTGAAAAGGATATACATCAAAATACAGAATGTCCTCTATGAACACAGTTCTGCTGCCTGATGGGAACAGGCATCCTACTATGAATAAGAAACACTGAGTCTTGATCCAAAGCTGCCAGGACCATTCATGAATTTGCATAGATCTTCATAGGAAGCAATCTTGTCCTCTTTTCTCAATAGCTTGATGAGAAATAAACCAGTTCATTAACACTGACATCAGAAGTAATGTCACCAGCATCTGCATCTGAGTCTCCTATTTGTAGTTCAGGTACCATTTTCAAGATTAATCACACCATTCATCAATATTAAAGCCCTAAATGTTGAGGATGAACTCAAAAGCCCAGTTAAATGTTCGTGTCTGGATTAGCTCTTCTTGTAGCATGTATGGAAGTCAAGGAGGCAGAAGGCTAAAACCTCATGAAGTCAAACAGCAACTTCAAAACTCCACAGTACTTAGAGACTAGTCATATAAGCAGAGACAAATGTAGGAGCATCCACCTGAACCTTGGACAGATCTCTTCCGAACCACAGTGACTTTGGTATATACCTCAAAGCATGCTGTACTCAGGGAGGGTTGATTTGAATGGCTCAGGCTAGATGGGAATGACCATCAGGATGACCCTAAATATTAGTTTAGGTACCCAGTCATCCAAGTGAGCAACACAATTCACACTTCACAAACCTTCTTCTAGCATCTCTACCAGCTCAGACAGATAGGACTGTTTCAGTTATAGCCTTTTCATCTATGGCTGAAGAACCTCTTATGCTGCTACCATATGTTGAGGGAGGAACCAATGCAGTTTGTTACTAAGTCTGATGGCTGGCTATTGATATATCACTGTGTATGGAAAGCTGATAATATCACTGATAGTATCAATTTACTGGGGTGTTTATATAATTTTTGTTTGTTCCATATTTAGATCATGTGCAACATAACAGCCTCAAAAGATGTTAGTCATTTATAGCTGTCATCTAGGCTGAGAAGGGCTAGCTAAAAATCCACAATTACAATATTTTCAAGAAAAATATTGCAACTTGTGAGGTAGACTACCAGAGAGGGCATAAATTTATGAGACAGTGCAGGGCAAGGGATGAATCATCCACCTTACACCTGTATCGGTAAAAAATGGTAGGACAAAAGAGCAGAAAGAGAGCGAAGGATGTGGTATTTATGATAATTTTACTCTCTAAAAATTGCATCACTTGCCATACACAAAGAATGGAAGAGAATTCTGTGGAGCTGCTTGTGGTGAAGCAGTGGCCTTTACAGGAGGCTGGACAGGAGGCTGGCTGGCTTTAAACAGATGGATGTTGCCATGAATGCTTGAATTTTTGTAATGTTTGATACATACCTAGACACCTCTGTACAGGAGTAGGATCAACAACCAGAAACTCTCTAAGAGTTAAGCCAGTTTCTTTTGTAACCTCTGCTTCCAGTCTTTTAGATAGAGCTTCCTTCAGCGTTTTGGTGGTAAAACATACATAACTCATCTGGTGATATGGAAGTAAACGGGATGGGTAAAAGTGACAGATTGGGGGTTATTAGCTCTGTGGAGGTAAATATCTGAATAAAGATCATGTCCAGACAACCATGCCAGGGATTTAGCCCAAGGCAGACTTATGGAAATCCAGAGTACAAAATCTTTGAATGCAAAGGCTGATATTGGCCCATGTGGGAGCTCATACCAGCTGCTGCTGGCTTTGGGTATACGCTCTCTGCAGTAAGTACAAAGCTGCATCCCTTCCAGAAAGAAAAGGTATCTGAAAAGCACTTTGTGTCTTGACAATCGTCAGGTGCAGCACGAGAAAAATTACCTGGCTTCCTTAAGCAATCACAGCAATTAGAAGCTGAATTTTAAAGCTAAAATTAGAGAACACTTCAGTGTTTGTTCTCCTCCACAGACCCTAGTAAGCCTTTTATATACCTACACAGGTTATGTCCCTAATGGTCAGAAATTTCAGATTACTGACCTGTTTTCCTCTTACGGGGTACCATGCAACACTTTCCTTGCCTGCAACCCTAGTGCGGGAAAGCCCTTAAGTATATTCTTAATCATGGGACTCTGCTGCTGGACTCTGTTCCTGAACTTACACCTCTCAACACTGTTCTCCAACTGTGTCTCCCTGCAGAGTGAAGTGCGGAGGTCAATTTCTTTACATATTAGGAAGGGTTACTCTTTGCAACAGCTAGAGCCAAGGTGGTGACCCAAATATTAACTCACTTAAATACGGTTCTTTAATAAAAGCAAACCCAGAGAAACTAAAATATTTATTTGTACCTACTAATTTTATATCATGAATAAATGCTATTCATTGCCAGCTGAGCCAGCATGAAACCCCTCCACCTGATCATTATTTTACTCTGTGAGGAGTAACAAAGTGTACTTTCATATGATAAGAAAAGTATGTCAACCCTGAAAAAATTGTAAAACAAGTACAGACAAAAAGATTCACAGTTAAGAAGATGAAGCAGCGTCCTAGAACTGGTAGTTCCTATGGACTCCAAATTATGCATGCTTTGGAGGGACTGAAATGTCCGGGAAAAGGTATTTGGCCCTATTGTACTAAACTGCAGCATCACCTTATCTTCATAACTGGTATTTTATAAACAAACAGGGCCTTAATAAATTTATTAAATGCATGTAAACCAGTTATTTTTTCCAAATTAAGTACGCTGGTAAATATTCATTTCTTTGATTCTCTCTGCAGTTTTATGCGGTAAAACCTTTTTTATAGACCAGAAGATATTTAAGAGTGGTGTGAAGTAACCTCATTGAAAGGGAAGGTAACTTTCAGTGGCTGTGAATGATTATCAGCACTGAAAACCTCATCAGATTCACATACGGAGGGACAGGCAAAAACAGATCTTGTACGTGCCTCTCTGGCTTACAGCCCTGCTTCTGGGAAAATTACAGGAACAGCCTTGCTTCTCTTTAGCAAGTCTTAACGCCTAGCCGAGTGCATTGGTCATTCTGTTCACAAGCAAGGTACTGTAAAAAGTGGCTTTGCACTGACTGCCTAAATCAGAGGCAAGAGGCAAAGAAGCAAGAAAAAAAAAAAAGAAAAAGGAGACAAGGAAAGTGAAATGACCTGTAAGGCCGTGGATGACTGAAACAACCTCAAACCCATACCCAAGCTGCTAATAAGGTTTGAACATGCCAATGTTCCCCTTGGCTGGTCCTGGTGTTTGTGAATGAGAAAACGAAAGGGCCAATATGTGACCGGAGATTCCGTGTTTCTCTGCTGGTGAAGTTTGCTTCCCCCCTGAATGACAGGCTTCTCCAGAAACCCTGCTGCTGCCACTCAGCATCAAGAAAGGAACGGTGACTTTTATCCAAAACAAAACTTGTATTTGGTGATTTCTGTTTTTGTGCTGAGTATTGCTTTGGCATAGAGATACAGCAGCCTTGTAAATTCATGAGTAGCACTTCTGTCATGTCGTAAGCTTAAAAGGCATCTTGTTTTCACTAGTCTGTCTACAACTTTTGTTTATTTTTCAAATATTTTCTCTTTGACAAGCCACAACAGAATCTAGTGCACATTATCTGCGCCAGACAACCAGGAATAGAGAATATCTGTATCCTAGCAAGACCCAAGAAGGCCTGCCTTGGGCAGAAGGCAATTCCTGACAAGTAAAACCTGTTAACAGATTTAGTCTCCCTTATGCTTGGCCTAAATCTGTCCTGCACACACTAAAATAACCGCACAGCACGGAACACTGCAGTTACTTCTCCGAAGCATTCCCGATGCCTGACATGTTGGTTCTGCATCTCCCAGGCCATGCGAGCGCTGGGGCGTCTGTTACGGTTTCAACTCATCAGGCCTCCCCGTACAACTTCTGTTCCCCACCAGCCGATATACCCGCACCCCTCCGGTAATGAGCAGTGCCCGTGACTTGAAACCGAGGAGTTTACTGAGGAGCGAGCGCACGTCACCCCCACAAGCCCTTATTTTCACGGGGTCCATCTGCAGCTCTTCCCGCAGAGCTGAAGAGGCCGCACGCCGGGGCCAGAAGCGGCGTAGCCCTGAGAGGTGCTTGCGTTTGGGGCGGCCTGTCTCGGACGCCCAGCACTGCCCAACCGTATCGGTCGTGCCAGACACCACGGCGTTGCCCCTCAACGGCAGAGAGGCAGCGTCGCGCTTCCCCGCGGTTTATGACCGGCAGCATAGCTCCAGCGGGGGACGCCTGCAGGCAAACAGGGCGGGCTGGGGCGGCCGTGGGGACGGGTTAAGGGCGGCAGCCCCCGGCCGGGGGAGCCCCTCGCCTCAGGCGCTCGGCCGGCCCGACCCCCGCGAAGGGGCCGGCTCTGCCCTCGGGGCTCCGGGCCCCTCTCCACGTAACGCCTCCGGGGAGAGGGCTCCCGCCCGTGCCGCCCGCAGGCTAGTTTTCCTCCTCAGATCGCTGCCGCTGTTTTGTCTCCCTACCCTCTCCCTTCCCCTTTCTTGGGGCGTGGGTCCG
>JANHGO010000063.1:20087242-20133570 GCA_024606505.1 Aquila spilogaster | reverse complement strand
CGGGGGTGGGGGGGGGGAGGGGGGGGTCCCTGCCGGTCTCTATATAAGCGGCCGCAATGGCTTTTCCCGCAGATCCGAGCGGCGCGGCGGGGAGGCGACCGGGACCATGGAGACGGGCGGCGGGCAGGGCCTGCCCGTCCTGCTGCTGCTCCTGCTCCTCCTCCGGCCGTGCGAGGCAAGTGCGGGGGGCGCGGGGGGCGGGAGCCGCCGGCCGGGTCGGCGCCGTGACCCGAGGTCCTCGGGGCTTCTCTGTCCCCGCAGGTGAGCGGGCGGGAGGCGGCGTGCCCACGGCCCTGCGAAGGGCGCTGCCCCGCGGAGCCTCCGCGCTGCGCCCCGGGAGTGCCCGCCGTGCTGGACGGCTGCGGCTGCTGCCTGGTATGCGCCCGGCAGCGCGGCGAGAACTGCTCCCCGCTGCTGCCCTGCGACGAGAGCGGCGGCCTCTACTGCGACCGCGGCTCCGAGGACGGCGCCGGCGCCGGTATCTGCATGGGTAGGTGCGGCGGGCGGCGGGACGGCTGGCGCGGGCGCTGGCTGAGCTCTCCCGCTGAAATCCGCTTGCTTTTCTCACCAGTGCTGGAAGGGGACAACTGCGTGTTCGATGGAATGATTTACCGCAACGGGGAGACGTTCCAGCCCAGCTGCAAGTACCAGTGCACCTGCCGGGACGGGCAGATCGGGTGCCTGCCCCGCTGCAACCTGGGCCTGCTGCTCCCCGGCCCCGACTGCCCCTTCCCGCGGAAGATCGAAGTCCCCGGAGAGTGCTGCGAGAAGTGGGTCTGTGAGCCCAGGGATGAAGTGCTCCTGGGAGGCTTTGCTATGGCCGGTGAGGAACTAGAACTCATGATCACAGCAGTTAGGAGGAGGAGGTGATGTGCTGGAAATATCCCTGGGGTTGCAAAGTCTAAGACGCAGCTGCTTTGTGCTGTTTTCTTTTGTTGCTGTTGTTGTTTTGGTTTTCTTATTTCTCATCTAGAGTGACCAGTAAGTACACCGCTGGTTATGAAGAAAGGCAGAGGTTGACAGGTAAAAGAAACAATACTAAGAGGATGAATGTGCATCACAGGTTTAAAATGTAGAATCGTAGAATCACTTGAGTTGGAAGGGACCTTTAAACTCCCCTGCAATGAACTGAGACACCTACAGCTATATCAGGTTGCTCAGAGCCTGGTACAGCCATACCTTGCATGTCTCCAGGGGCAGGGGAGTAGTTAGCCTGAGTTAGTTTCCAGTTCTGGAATTGCTATTTATCTGGTCTGGGGTAGTTCTGTGAGTGGAACAAGGTCATAATCCTCCAGACATTATTTTCTGCTCAGAATCAAAACTGTAGTCTTGCTATTTGCTTTGCAAGAATATCTTACATCATAATACCATTCTTACAGCTTAGTCTGCAAAAGACTTCCCCGTCTCCCCCCCCCCCAAATTCCCCAGCTATTACAAGTAGTCAGCATGGCAGCTAAAATGCCAGCAAATTCCTGTCTGTCTGTGCTAGAGCTCTCATCATTATTGTTGGCATTAAGAGCATTATGAAGTACTTGGAGAAGCGGTAGTTAGAAATATAATGAGTGAATCTGGAAAAAATTCCCATTCCCAAACACAGAACTCATAAAATGCTTTCATAACTTAAATCAATTAAACTACATAATATTTTTGCCTATTTTCTTTCTGAATTATGTCTCCCTCTCTGCAGAAGCAGTCTATCAGTTCAACATGAATTTTCATAAGCTACTTTTACTGAGATTGGAGGGCACTGCATTCTCTTCCAGTCACTGCTCTTTGTGCTGTGAAGGAGTTACTTATGCTGAAAGTCAGCTAAACCATTAAAGAAGGATTCGGGAAGAAAAGTAACTCTGGTAACTTCAGAGTGCTACAAAGAGTCAGATGTAAAGCATATAAGATATAAATGAAAATCTTGCCATCTTTCTACTGTCTTTCATTTTCTTTATTTTTTTGATAGTGACAGGCAATCATAGAATGGCTTGGATTGAAAGGGACCTTAAGGATCATCTAGTTCCAGCATCCTCTGCTGTGGGCAGGGTTGCCAACCAGTACATTAGGCAGTGAGTCTGGTCCTAGATCCTGAAAATACCTAGAGATTGATTATCTGGATTCTTTGTGTCAATGGCTATTCATCGTAGAAGGTCACCTTTTTGGAACTTTACCTTGCAAAAGGTAAAAATCCATTTCTAGAGAAGCTTAACAGCCAAAGCTGTGGGAATAACACAGGAAGATTCATATGACTAGCTCAGTCATGTTTCCTCATTCTCTTTACTGCTGTGATAACCACTGAACCAAACTACAGTTAGCAGTGTTTGCAGAATGGAGCGTAACACATCCATGAGGGCAGAGCAGTGATCAGAGTTGGCAGTGGCTTTGAGCAACGAGGAGTTTCCCTCCCACCTTCCCTTTCTCCTCTCCTCTCTCCTTCCTTCCCACCATAAGTTGTCAATGACTGACAAAGTTGGGTGACCTTACGACTGTGGGAGTTAAAGCACTTTACTTCCCTGCTGTTTATTAGTTTAGATAAAGCGTATGACCTTTCTTAAGTCATACCTAATATAAATATTTTTGTGACATCTTTAGAACAAATTTGTGATGTATTTCCTTTGAAAAGAATGAAGACTAAATAGTTGTTGAAGTAGCATTCTAAACTGTTTAAAAGTAGATAACAATTCTTAGAATTATGTACTTCAATGTACTGAAACTAAACTAACAACTTTGCTGATAATGGTGACCTGCACCTTTACAATGACCTTTAGATGTGGGAAGTAGCCATCCAGGACAGTTGAACAGGCAGATGTTAAAGTTCCTAAAGTATGAGTTTTGGACCTGTATTTGTTTCGTGTTTCATTCCAGATGTGGTGGAGATCAATTAGATACTGTGCTTTCTCTTAAGTTTTTCTTAGTAAAGTTCTGTGGCGTTTTGTTTGCAGCATACAGACAGGAGGCCACACTTGGGATCGACGTGTCTGATTCAAGTGCCAATTGTATTGAACAGACAACGGAATGGAGCGCTTGTTCCAAAAGCTGTGGAATGGGCTTTTCTACACGTGTTACCAACAGAAATCAGCAGTGTGAGATGGTGAAGCAGACACGGCTTTGTATGATGAGACCTTGTGAAAACGAAGAGCCATCTGATAAGGTATGCTCTGAGCGGCGACAGGAGCAGCATCTCTTCAGCTGTAATTTCAAGGCGGCAGTATTTCGATCTGGAATGCTCGTATAGATACAAGTGTATATACATACATATTTTAGCATATGTGCAGCAAACCCTTTGTTTTTCCAAAGCATTAGATTTGTCATGTATGCTCAATAGCTCTATGCTGCACATCGTTTGAGGCATCACAAAGAGATCAAACATACTGCATATGCAGAATGGATACGTCATATTTCTAGTCTGCTGAGCATTGTAGAAGTGCAGAGAAATGTGTGAATCTACTTGGGTAAACTAAATCTTTTCTTAATCCTTTTGATGTTTTGCCAAAAGCAAACCCAACACTGACACTTAAGCAGCAATAAATTTGTTTCTAAGAGAGCTGACTTCAGCTCCTGCTGGACATTATACAAGTTTTGCTGTCAGTGAGAATAATGTAGGTAGGGAAGAAGACCATTTGTTTTGTAATGTTCTTGTGTTGGAAAGCATTGCTAAGACCTTTGCTGAATTCTCTATGCAGTTCTGAATGCTGTGTTTTGAGAAGGATGTAAGACATTTGGAAAGAGTTGGGGAGACTAACAGGAATGGTCAGAGGTCTAGAAAATCTCTTCTAAAGAAAATTTGATTAAACTGTACTTTTACTGCAAGCAAGGGAAATGATGCAAGTTTTCATAACTGTGCTGAGATATTGCAGCCTGTTATGAGTCTGTGGGAGGCACGTTGAGATACGGTGAGTTTAGACTGCATGAAAATTGAGAGAAGAAAAACATTCCAAGCAGTAAGCATAGTGGACCATTAGGATTGTCCAGTGGAGGCTTCCCGGGGACAGGTTAGACGAGCATCTGTTATGAGTAACGTAGATAAAACTGGTTCTGCCTTGTGTCACAAGAATGGGGCAGTACTTCTGAGTTTTGTTTTAGCCTTCTTTTCCTGAATTTAGTTCTGGTACTTGTTTGTTTGTCTTCCTGTTTCTCTCTTATGGAATTACAGTTGCCTGAGAAATTTTCCATTAGAGTAGAATTTCATAATGAATGTCAGCTTGTCTTGTCTCAGACGAAAAAAGAAAGCTTTAACTATTTGTCATTTGTTACTATCCTAATAACATACTTGTGCCAAGGAGAAATCCTGCAGGAGTGAGAACTGATAAACTACTGAAGTAGCTGCAATGTATTACTGGAGAAGAGCTAGCAAAGACAACAAATGGAAGCTTTCGGAGTAGACCTATACCCTTGCATGTCAGTTTTTAACTGCTTTCTTTTTTGTGCAGTGATATCTCTAATATCTTTTCTTATTTCTCTTAGAAAGGAAAAAAATGTATCCGAACAAAGAAGTCCTTGAAAGCTGTTCGTTTTGAATACAAGAACTGCACGAGTGTGCAGACTTATAAACCTCGTTACTGTGGCCTCTGCAATGATGGGCGATGCTGTACCCCACACAACACCAAAACGATTCAAGTTGAATTCCGCTGTCCTCAGGGCAAATTCCTAAAAAAGCCAATGATGTTGATCAATACCTGTGTCTGTCATGGTAACTGTCCTCAGAGTAACAATGCTTTCTTCCAGCCATTAGATCCCATGTCTAGTGAAGCAAAAATATGAAACATATAGTTTAGGTGGCCCAAAAGGTATATAGTTTGTACAAAACTTGACCCACAATCAGGTGAATGTAACAGTTGAATATGTAAAATATCTGAGATTTTTTCAAAACAGTCTAAGTGCCTTTTTTCCTGTAGTTTACTAAATACCTCATGACATTTCACCCTTCCACATGTCTTTTATTCACTTGAAGGAGTTTGTACCTTGGACAGAGCCTTCTCTTTTTCTTGACAGTTGCCTAACAGTTACGAAGTCAACAGCTAGTCTTTCTCCCTGAGTTTAGGGGACCATGCCACAATTTTCAGTAGCCATAAGACTGGGCTTTTTAATAATGGATTCCTTGGGGAATGCATGATAATATGACACAGAAGCTTCCAGGCTCTTACCTTCACTTTGCATAATGTGTTCAAACACTTACACAGCCTTCTTTCTGTTCTAGTTCTTTCTGATAACTGTAAAAACCTTACTGATGAGAGTGTTGAATTCTTGTGGTTTATTAAGTATCTTCAGTCTGTACCTCTTGACTTTCTCTGAGGGATTAGTTTGCACATAGCCTCAGAAATGACATAGCTAAGATCTCTTATCTTGAAGCATAGGAGATTGATAGCTGGTAACAATTAAATTTGTCTTTCATAGCTTTATTAGCTTTATTAGCAGCCTAATCCAAAACTCGCTGAAGTGTCATAAGAGAACTTGGTTCCAACCATTGTGTGTCTGTAGATATAAGTATTTGTATGCAAAAATAAAATTTTCTGTAAATTGCTTTAAAATACTAACTGTATCAGATGGTGCTTCACTTATTAGAAAGATGTTTATGTAAATAGAAACTGTATATATTGTAATATAACTTTATCAAGAAAATAAACTTTAAGTGATCAAAAATATTTTTTCTTAAAGTTTTTTAATTTTTATTTTTTCTAAAAACCAGTAAATTATAGTGGCTAAAACTAATAGGCTGATAAAGGGTCTGCCAGCTCCTGAAATCAAAACACCCAGTCTTGTGATGTTCTTCATGTCTTTTTCTAATCTGTGCCCTAACAGGTATTCAATAACTTGATGCAAGAAAGGATAAACAACTTGTGAGGAGCACGTTAGAGGATGTGTTGTTGTTTTTTCAGGGTAAGTTAGCCTGGGAGACAGAGTGACATAAACTAACGTTGTGATGCAGCCTGTCATGAAAGGTAGTGGTGGTGGTGAAGAAAATCTATGCAACCTGGAGTTTGGATGTGAAGTACTAAACAAAGTATTTAACTTCATCTTGCAGCATTTCTGCCTCACGAGTTGGCCCATGACCCTGATTATGATATGTATCATATAGCAGCATACCCAGAAGGTATAGGGCCTGAGGGTGGCAGTTTCACATATGTTAAATCACATGTGTTAATAGCAGTTTGCAAACAAGTCCTAAGTGCATTTGTGCTGACATATAGCTGCTTAGACTTTGAAGTCAAATATAACTTAGTATGAGTGTAAGAGGTAGCAGTGTTTATGCCACAACCATGAACTTGACCATGCAGCTATGTGGTAGGAAACAGCTCTGTTGCCCTCTTGCATATCTGATCCTCACCTGGACTCTCCCATGGTTTTCCCCAGTAACTGCACCAATGATGAATGCATTTGCAACCATTGCTATCGTAAAATCATCCCTGTCTGGTTTTTGCTGTTGAAAAAACTGGAACAAGTCTAGTGTTGCCACTCGGTTGGAGCATGACACTCCTGCTCTCCGTTCTTGCACTGGTTGATACCTATGGTACAGAATTTGTAAAGTTTTTCCTGATTTTGCACCCTGGAAACCTTATGTACTAGGATACATTGAGTGCTGGAGATCCCTGGAGGTGGCTAAGGAGCAGTTCAGAATCTTGGAGAGAGGAATAAATACCACTTTCACCCTACATCTCTGTCTGCTTCCCTGAGGTTCAGGCTGGTTTATACAATGCTTTTTTAATAAAGCTATCAGGTATTTCTCAGGATCATCTTGTAAATTACATGCATCATAATTTGCAAGATACCAACCACCAAGCAATGCAACATTTGATTGGCCAAATTTAAAGACTCTGGATGAGCACAACCCAACTAACGCTCAGTCAGGTGTAATTGAAGAATACAGTCAGCTTCTAATTTCCTGAGAAGCACTATTCTGACAGTTCCTCCAGTCCCTTCACACTCAAAGTCATTTTTACTTGTGTACCAGCTTATTGGTGTTGCATGGTTTCTTATTGTCCTTCTGCTTTCCATATACACAATCTTGATTTTCATGTAGTTCCCTGGTTTGATTTTATTTGATCTGACAAGAAAAGCACATGCACCAGAGAGAACTTTTAATAGCTAGCTTCTCTTTGCAGGCAAATTAAAGAGCTCATCCAGGACATGAACTCACGACTCCTTGTAAATTGACATCATCCACTTCTCTAAGTTTGTGGGTTTTCCCCTCCAAAGACAGAACATTATTTTCTTACATTTTAGGAGAAATATAAACCCTTCTTCCTGAAACACTTCTTGTAGATCATCCATCACTTCCTTTGTAAAAGGGATGTGTGCACTATGGTATACAAGTTCAATTCTAACTTGAAGAATTCTTTTGCCTATAGAAATTTTCCCAGCACTTTGAACTGTGGTCTTCACTTCAGCACATCCAGTGTCAAAATGCTCTACATAATCTCGTCTTCAACCCATTTTAGGAGAAAGGAATTACATTCATATGAGCGCTACAACCTTCACAACAGAAAAGTGCTACAGTGTTCACATGCATATTGGTTATCTTTATTAACATCATAACTCTTACAATCTCAGTGTCTTCTTACAGTGCTGTAGCATTTCAGTAGGAAAAATACCTTTTGGAAAGGAATGCAAATGTTTCTTCTAGAAAAAAGGAGCTGAAGACCTACCTAATTCTCTACAGTCTTATACAGACTATATACGTAATACCAATTCAGTAGCCATTTTTAGTTTGCCTCTATTGATACAGTTTTTTTCTCTGGTAGTTGCTTTGTTCTATTCATTTAGATAAGCTGAACTTCGTTGTTTCAAGACTATGATTTTCCCAAACAAAGTTAAATTATTCAGCTTGAGCAAAATTAAATTCTTCAAATATCAGCAGGTTTTTTTCATATCTTTGAAGATTTCCATCTGAGCAAGTTTGTGCCCATTGCCTCTTGTTCTGGCATTGGGTACCACTGAAGAGAGCCTCGCTCTGTCTTCTTTGCACCCTCTCTGCAGGTACTGATAGACTTTGATAAAATTCCTCCTGAGCCATCTCTTCACCAAAGAGCCCCAGCTCTCTCAACCACATCTCAAAAAGGGGGGTAATCCAATCCATTAATCACCCCCCATGGCCTTTAATTGAACTCTATTCAGTATGTCCATGTCTGCCTTGTACTGGGGAGCCCAGAACTGGACATCATATACCAGCTGTTACCTCAGTACCTCAGCACCACCTCAGTGCTGAGTAGAGCACTGAGTAAAGGATGCATTCAGCTCCTGCATTCAGATCATTATGGCCACAAACTGAAGATAGGAAGTTCAGCACAAATGTGCGTAAGAACTTCTTCACAGTGAGGGTAATGGAGCACTGGAACAGGCTGTCTGGAGAGGTTGTGGAGTCTTCTTCTCTGGAGATACTCAAGACCCGCCTGGGTGCCTACCTGTGCAGCCTGCTATAGTGAGGCTGCTTTGGCAGAAGGGTTGGACTAGATGATCTCTAGAGGTCCCTTCCATCCCCTACAATTCTGTGATCCTGTGATCATTAATAAAAAAGTTGAACAGAATTGGCCCTAGAATGAGCCTTGGGGAATATCAGTAGTAACTGCCCACCAGACAGATGTAGTTTGAGCTTCGAGATCTACTGTTGAGCCGTTTCATCACAGAGTTTAGCATGGACCTATTCAAGTCACAGACAGAAAATTTATCCAGAGGATGCTGTAAGGGACAGCATCAAAGGCCTTTCTAAAATCCAGAGAGATTACATCTGCCACCATCCCTTCATCCACGACTTTGGTGACCTTTTTGTAAAAGGAGATCAAATTACTAATGTTCTGTTCTGTTCTGTTCTGTTCTATTGTATCCTATTCCATTCCATTCCATTCCATTCCATTCCATTCCATTCCATTCCATTCCATTCCATTCCATTCCATTCCATTCCATTCTATTCTATTCTACTGAGATAGGATGTATTCTATGTATCTGATATGCAAGGAACACTTCAAAGCATGTATTTCCTGGCTAATCTTGGAAATACAATTGATTGCTTTGTCTTAGCCTCATGACACCAGTTTTTACTAATTGCAAATCTGAAGAAGAATTAATTTACTAACAGGTCTTTTTGAGTTTTGTCAATGGAAAAGAGACATGTTACTATTTAATTTGCACAGTCCTCTAAATATTTTCTGTTTTGGGTAAATATGGCTATACATTTTGCTATAATCTGCTGTTCAGAATTCAAGTCCTGTTATTTTGTTCTGCTTGCACAGTCCTCAAAGAATAAAGAAAAATAAAATGTAAGTATTGCTAATATACCCGTTCTTTTCCCTTCAGTGACTATATAAGTAGACCAGTTGTCATCTTCCTTTATTAGATGCTTGGCATTAGAGTGAAAATCTCACAGCAATTGAAATCTTACAATCAATTTCGGAAATATCATGGCTTCACCATTTCTGTTTTCCAGGACAAGGGAGTAGTATAAAAACACTGTAAAAAATAGAATTGCTCTATATTTTTCTGTCTAATCCAAGTTACAATTTGTCTTCACTGTATTTTTATTAACTCTATAAGTGTGTGGGGAAAGACAGGGGAAAGGAATTCTGTTACTCTTTCTAGATCTAATGTTTTTATCTTGTGACAAATCTGAACTTCCTAAAATAGGATTTTATTTCTCTCCTCTCAACTTTCTACCTTGGAATTTATAGTTCTTAGTTTTTGAAGCAATTGTAAAAGAATTCTTTGGTATGACAGTATTAACTCCTATTTCAAAAGCCGTTCTAGTTATGTTTACCATGCTAAATTTTGTAATATGAGCTCTTTAGTGCAGGCACAAAATTTTGTATGACCTGTGGGAAAATTCTGCTCTGGATTTCCCATTACTAATCCTAGTTTATATATAATACAGTACGAATAGCTATTCTCTGATCAGAAGTCATTAAGCCGGTATCAGTCAAGAGACCTACCAAGCAGCTGTGAGAGGAACAGTTTACTTGCAAATATCTACTAATTACTCTTTATATTGGTTTAAATCACTGCAGTTAACACTGTTATTCCTATAAATATGCAAAGTTAGAGCTTTCAGCCTGTACCTGAATGATTAAACACATCTTTAACATTCTCTCTGTGGGCTGTAGAGGAAGCCCAGATGACTGTCTGTCTACCAGTGAGCTTTTTAAAATAACATAACATTAATGTCATGATAAGCCTCTTCACTCAATTAAACAGTAGGAATTGCCATTGCTTATCAATCGATTTGTTTGGTTGAATGATTTGTAGATTACTTAGCAATAAAAAATATCTTTATATGTCCCAGGGAGTGTATTTATCTGTCCTGGACATTAAAGAGATCATGTTAAAACAGTGACAAACAATACCTCACTGACTATTTTAATGTTTCTTTGATCACGGATGTCAAGTTGTTGTTATTTTCAGTGGCTGAATTAAATAATGCAAAAAAAAAAAAAAATCAAAAAAACTTAGCATTTCATTTTATGGAGGGAGACCTGAATGTCTGGTCTCTTAGGCTGTCTCTTCTCTTCAGCCTCCTGTTATTTCAGTACGTGCTGAGGCTCTATTTCTCACCCTCCTTCATATTTTTTCCATTATTTCCTCCGACAAAATGCTGTTTTGATCCCAATTCTCAAAGTCCGTATTTATTATTCACCTCTACAGTGCCCTCAAGTGGCAAGTTAAATATGAATATCCCATGGCCAGAGGCCTTCCTGCCGCGCCCCATGCACCCCGTGCACCCTGCCTTCCTCCATTTCTCTGAGTGCCTTGCAGCACTCAGGGTTTGTGTTATATCCACTGCTGCTGCAGAAAGATTATCGCTTGGAGCTAATCTGAGCTTTTTCAAACAAATTCAATTTTAATTTTGCTGAAGGCAAATGATGCACAAGGCTACTCTGAAGAGGGAAAGACGTGTTGAAGAGGATTTACTCTGCTACATCGCTGGGGCTGGAACCGCTCGTTAGGAACCCAGATCAAGTCAGCTGAGCTGGAGTAATCCAGAAAGGAAAAAGACATCAGGACAGAGATTTGAACTTACACATAACACAAGGTTCTTCTGTAACTATCAAGGATGGAAAAATTGCAAGCTGGCCCCTGCAGAAGGGTCACTGCTTTCTTTCTTTTCTTTCCCTCTCTTTTGAATTAATGGATTATATTTCAACAGAAAGCTGCTGGATTTGGTTTTGGGTGGTGGTTTTTTGTTTGTTTGTTTGTTTGTTTCATGCAAATAGAAAAAAAATCCCAGAAATCTTTGCATGGATTGAGGCATAACTATATCCTCTGAACTGCCTTCATAAGCAACCGCAAGCACCGAAATGCATGAAGATCTGTACCCTCACCACTTTGTAAAATCTTCAGACTGTATAGTAGGCTTCTTGATTCGGAAACAAACTGTACGTCTTTGGGTAGAAGAAGAATCGAGCTTGCTACGTCTGTATATATGCCTTTAACATTTGCAGGTTACGTGGTTTGTGACTTTCTTGCTCTATGGGATAAGAGCTTGTGACTGAACATTGAAATGCCGTTGTTCTCATGCCAGGACCCCTGCCCACCTCCAGCCCCGGGTACTGGGGTGGTGACCACTGCTTTTGCCACCACAGCACAGAGTCTGTAATTTGGGGCGTGAATTACAAGCAGCATTTCATCCCAAATTTGCAGTAGGACAGGGATTTCAGTGAAACAGCCTAGTTCTCCAAACTGCGGAGAAGGAGGACACCTGGTGGCTGCAGGCCATTTCACCTTATAAGTGGCAGACTTCAGACCTGATCCTGAAAGTCCTAACTGATACCACAACCGTCACTGGTTATGGGGACATTAGCAGCGAAGCAGAGCAGAAGCCTGGGTAGCTGACTCATTTTAAAATGCCTTCGAGTTATTGTCAGCAGCACAGATGTCCTGCAGGCCCCCACCACAGCAGGGGCCTGATTTGGGTTCATGTCGACGCACGACTGAGGAAAAGTTTTCGATCCAGTTAAGTGAGAGAGACACAAAAGATGAAGGAAAGGAGAGGCCCTTTTCTCTGGCTGGCACACGAGGCTCTGAAAGCTCAGAGTATATGAGCAGCTTCCTTCATCCCACACACAATTTGTGGTAAAACCGAGAAGCGAGCAAGGCACAACTTCTGCCTTCACCACACGGGCTGTCCTCCTCTCTTAGTGTTATTCTTTCAAGTCAGTCCTGAACTTCAGAGTATCATATTGCAGAGAAAATGAAGCAATATGATTTCTTTTTGGAGAGCTGGAGAGGTCTCAGGCCTACTGCCTAATACCTTTACAAACTAGAAGGCCAATAAGTTCAGGTAAATTTGTGGTCCCAGGAAGTGTGAGTTAGTGCTTCATGGTGAAAACACTGCTTTGAAAATATTGCTTTGATCCAGACTTACTTATTGGTCAATCTTTCCTCTTTCAGGCTGTAGTAAACATTTTAATTTTCATATCAGTGTCCAGAAACCAAACCCATAATAAAAATCCATCACAAAACCTAAGAGTCAATCAAATATTTGCAGGTCATACATGGAGGCAGAACCACTTCTCGAGAGTGTAATGAAGACGGAAGTCAAGAGGCCAAGGGGAGAGTCAGTGACCTGCTCTCAAGGCACTTGGCATGAGGAAAGGAAGAGAGGCAAAGTTTCTGCTGTAACGTTCAGGCTCACATCAAGGAAAGAGGAGAGAAAAGGGCAGGAGCATAGACTGGAGAGAAAAATGCTGAAGCCAGTGGCAGCCGCACACCAAGTTCTTTGCGGTATCTTCAGTCTTGCATTGAAATTTATTTGGGGTTTTTGTTCTCGGGAAGAATTGATATGGTCTTGCCTTAATTCGAATTTATTCAGGATTTGAAAGGCTCTACCTAACAAGAGTCAGCTTAAACACTCAAGCTGAGCTTTACCCAATTTTTCAGCGTTTCCATATGTTTTCCAGATTGACCACGAGGGGGAGGCAGCTGAAAAACTATCAGACTGCCATTCATAGAACACTGCTCTTACTGGGGAAAGGAACATCCACAAAAAGAGTGTAAACAATCTGTCTTCAGCTTTAGGGGAAATATTAATCTTTTCACAGTTGTTATCGGCTCATATCCTTTTAAGTGAGATTTTTTAAAAACTTAATAATTGCATTTAGAACGTAAGTCAACATTTTCCAGAGGAAGGAAATCTGCTGATTGAAACAATGCTCTTGCTTCTGCATGAGGAGTGAAATAACAAAAACAGTTCCTCCAAAATTTAAATCAACCAGCAAACTCTTAGAGCATGATTCATATGAAGTAGATCAAAGGAAAAATCTTCCTAAATTTCAATGTGTTATGACATACATTGAACCTGAAATTACATACTTAAAAAAAAAACAGTTGTATTCTCTTCCTACTGGAATATTGTATGCATTCTAAGTCTTTTCCCCAACCCAATTTTTGTGTGTGTGTCTGAAACAACTTTTTTAAGCAGTTGACATCCAAAACCTACTGCCCACAGCACCAGCAACAGGGCAGAAAAAAGCTGGCGGAGGGTTTAATTGCCTTCCTAATGGTCACCAGCAGGTCAGTGACAGAGCCAAGAGTATAAGGTACTGGCAAGTATGTCTTGGGAGACATTTGTTTTTTTAAGTGATGAAAATAAAAGGAGGTTTCACTCTTCGCATGTCTCTCCAGTGACTGTGCTTCAAGAAGCCCTGGAGCACTCAATGCCCAAGGTCAATGTCAATGTGGTGCTATGAAAAGCAGCTACGGAACACTCAGGAACATTAATTATGAGTGTATGAGAAACAGTCCTCTCTCCTCTGTGAGACACCGGCCTGTCAAAGATTGTCATTCAGTAACAAGCCTGTGGAATAGGTCACCTTTGAAAACTATAATGAATAACCTCGAAAGAAATCCTTATAAAATCTTAAACATGCGCAAGACACTAGCCAAGGGCTTAATAAAATACACAAGCCCCACACGCAAAAAAAAAGTAGGCAAAACAAACAGAAACCTATGGCAACTCCAAACATAACAAGATGGACCTCATACGGAGGAATTAACAGTAAATCTCTCAATAATGTGCCTTTCGTGGCCAGAGGTCTGCTATCTCCCCAGGGTATGGAGCACAGAGAAACCAAATTAAGCTGTGGTTATCTGATGTCTCTGGTGAGATTCACTTCGTCCTACGCTGGAGCTCAGTGGGTAGCTCAAGCCTGGGACTGGGAGTCAGAAAGTCTGCATTCAGTTCCCAGTTCTGACACAGGCTTGCTCTGTAGCACTGGTTGACTTACTCAGCCTTTGTTTGCCTCAGTTTCCATGGCTTAAAAAGGGAGGGATTGCAACAGGGCTGTGATACAGGAGGATGCTGCAAAGCCCAAAACAAGGCTACTTGCGCATCTGCCAGCTTGCAGGAGGTAACCACTGTCCAATGTGGCAGCTTCTGGATGTTCACCATGACATATTATTGAGTTTTTCAGATTCCTGAGGAGAACAGCTTTCAGAACTGCCTTGCTCTGTGAACAGCAGATTGAGTGATTGCTGGAAGATGTGGCACTTCTTAATTGCAGGAGGTTTGTGTGCCTGCATGCTGAGGCGAGGGGAGACTGCAGCACCCTGGTCCCTGAAGCCTGAGGCTGCATTGCTCAGCATGGTGCCAACAGTGTGGGTAAGGTGGGCTGTGCTCCCCACTGAGCTGCTTATCTGTTCTTTCCACCTATTAGTGACCATGAGTTGCTCAAGCCACAGCTGTAGGAGCAGCTTGCTGAGCCACAAGGAACCAGAACCATATTATATGGCAGCTCGGAAGGGGCACAACTGTGCAACCTTTGTAATGTGCTCCTGCTGGAAAGGTATCTTCATTCCCGCAGTTACATGACACCATGTGCAGCAGAGCCAACAGCAGACAATGAGCATTTTATGCCCCCTGTGATCCATGCAGTTTACAGATGGTGTCTCACGACCTGGGGTAAACTCAACTTCATAGAAAAGAAATCTTGGAAGAAATTCTTAGACCTTAGTGCAAACCTATTCATGTCACTTGGCAGGGTCACATGCCATTAGGCACAGTAGTTTCCTGTATTTCCACAAAATGAAAACCCCTCACTCTGCCAGCTTTCTGATGGAGGTATATGTAACTACACAGAAAGGAATGTGCAGGAAGCCTGTGGGGAAGAGGGAACTGTAGCCAAGGGCAAAGGGCATGCAGATGGCACGCAGGAACAAGGGACAGAACTGAGCTACACAGGGACTTATCCTGGTTGAACTTTGCTTCAAATCACATTAAGGAAAGTCAGTAGAGCCTCTCTGATGCACAAGAGATCCAGGAATCAGCCTGCAGAAGTGATAGGCACAAAAGGAAGTATCTATAGCAAAAATGAAATTTATTATAAAAGAGAGCAAGTAGCCTTTCATATTCAAGCCCTCTCAATCTAGGAATGCCCCAGGTAACACTGCCTGTGTGAGGTATGGTCACCTCTAATTTGCTTTGAGTTGAATCTTGACATTACAAGATACAAGAATGCAACCAAGAACTCACATCTTCCCTGGGATCCGTGGTCAAAACGACTACTGTGAACCCCAAGAAACCCTCTTGGAAGATACTGAGTATACAGGGTATAACAGATGCAATCCAAACAGCAGCTGGAGGAGACTCCATGACACCAAACCAAGATGATGGGACAAATCGGTAGGAGCTGGTTTTCCCTTGCAGACAGACAAAGAAGCAAACTGTATGAGCCAATCTATGCTATTCCTGAAACAATGTGGATCAGCCAGGTGGAAGATGGAATGACTGTAGTGGAGATGCCGTTTGTGACCATAGACAAAAGATGTCAGAGGTTGTTGCACACCACAGCCCCTCTGGGTGATCATAGGAAAAGGTGGAGCTCTGCCAACTCCAAGTTTTGCAAGTCCAAGGTCTTCACTTCCTACAAACCCCAGTAGAGAGATGTTAAAGGAAGTTAGCTGTTAACTCGTTTGCAAGGATCTCATCATCCTCAACATAGGACTCACACATAGACATGCTGTCAGTTCAAAGTACCTCAAGAGTCTACACCTTCGGGACATGTGTTCTCTTATAGAACTATGAATTAAGGCTTGAATTCATCTCTCTGGAAGAATGAATCACAAAGAACATCTTCAGACAGTTTTACTGCATTTAAATAGCCAATATTACTTGCAGTGACTGACAGTCATTAACATAGGCAGTGATTATATGGAGTATAATCCGACAGCTTGTGTCATGGGGAGTGCTGTCTTTTAGCTGTAACTTCAGTCACGTCTTAGCTCTTATGTTCCCTCATAGCCTCTTTTTACCCTCTTACATTATTTTTTTTGCACAAGTTCTTCATAGCCTCTGTCTGGAGCTTCTACCTTCACATGGCCACTTTTTAGATGGTTCTACATTTCAAATGAAGGCGTCATTTACATTTCACTTCTAGGAATAGAATAAGACAGTGCAGGACAAGGACAGGAGCCTGGAAAGCTAGAAGCAATGGAAATATATTAATAAAATATCTGGATTGTGACCCATTAGAAAGGATTCCAAGGACCATAAAAATCTCCAGAAGTCGTCCTGTAAGCACAGAGGGGACATAAATGACTTTGGCAGTTGAGCCACAAGTGGTGAGGACCAGTGCTCCAGCCTTCAGGGCTCTCTCTGTTGTGTGCCATTTGCAGGTCTGTTTTCCACTGTGCGATTTCATGCTTTTGAAGTTGTCTGATATTTGCATCCAGAAAATCACCACAAGAAATTGCATCAAGATGTGTTTTAATACACTTTATTTTTCCAGGCAGTCCTTCTATCCACCTCCCAACCCTCAGAATGGTACTGCATACAGAAATAAGGAACGGCATTGTGAAATCACCTCCAACGTGATGTAACCAAGGTCCAGCCTGTAAAGACTGTGCTGTTCAGTGTGACCCACATCAAAAAGCCATGCAAAACCTGGTTCCCAGTGCCCACACAGCACTCTGGGTAGCGAGCCAGCCCGCATGCAATACTGTCACTATGCATTATGTTCTCACTGCAGAGATCTTTGGATCTGGTTTCTGTAGTTTTCAGGAGCTCTAAATAAAAGCCAATTGACCAGATTTTTTTTTTCTTCGTAGAACAAGACAGTATATTGATTGCAGTTGAGATAACAATGAAAAAATAATTAAAAAACACTATAATCCTCAATTCCCTTAAAATACATCTAAAGATTTAGCTAAAATGCCTACAGCATCGCGCAGACAGTGATGATGCTGTCACCAAAAGAATATTGCACCAAGCATGACCATTTCGTAGACCCTTCTGAACTTGGAATCATTTTGGCTTTGAGCTTTACTGTTTCAGTTTTCAGTTTTCCTGTTTCTGTTGTGCGTTTTACTGTTTTAGCCTTCTGTCAAGAAGCAGTATCAGACAGCGCACACAAAGCAGGCATTTTCCTCAAAGGCTGTAAGAGTCATGGAAAACATTTTCTGAATAAAAGATGTGAGAAAGTCTCAGCATAAACTTTTGCTATTTTTTCAAATGTGTGTGTTGCTGTATTAGATTGGAATTAGGCTTGGAAACAAGCCCAGTTATCTGCAGCTGGCATGATGGTGCTTGTACTGATGCAGTATATGTCATGATAAATTATACAAGAGTAACTATGGATTAAATGTGGAATTAACCTCCACACACATACGTGGAGCTCCTCTAACTGGCATAGTACTTATGTCTCACCAACAGCTGAAGCCACCACCAACAATCTGACCTCTTGGTCTCTGAATGTTGCAAAGCCTTTTTAGATCCAGTGGGAAAACCACTGTATTTTGGCCAACTTTTCATCTTCTTGGCTAACCAAAGAGCATTCTGGTTTAGGTTAAATTAAAACAGGATGTTGGTCTGCATGGGGAGTCCATATAGAGTGACTTCACACTGCCTTGTTCTGCCACCTCAAAACTGGGGTTGTTTTTTGGACCTCTTAGTTATTATCAAAGCAAAGTTTGACATCTGGGCTGCTCTGTGCATCTGGCCCCAGCTGGCAGCTTGGAGGTAACAGCCCCAGTAAACGTGGAGGAAGAGCAATGCAATACGCAGGGAGACTTGTGTGGATCTGGTTAGAAGGTTAGAAGAGCAGGTTAGAGGTTAGAAGAGCAGAAACAAGACACAATGTTATGGTATGTAATACAAAGCTGTGCATGAAATGGACAGCATCATTTGATAGAAGATCAGGTAATGTGATTTGAGAATCTCAGAGAAGGTCTTACATGTATCCTAGATGCTACAGTAATGCAGCCAGAGATGTGTCATGGCACGCAGAAGGAGAAATATTTATGTGACTACAAACATGACTGATATTCCAGGATTTACTTGGAATTCAGGAGGTTTTTGTTTGTTTGTTTGGGTATTTTGGGGGGCAGTATCTCATAAGCATTCTTTTTCTTAAATACCTTTCTCCAATAAAATTGAATTTGAGCAAGGGTAACTGTAAAGAGAACAGAGAAGGGGAAGGGCTGCCTGAGAAAAGACTATTAGAAGAATCTGAAATAACCTTAAACAAACACTCGTGGACAAAAACTGTGATTACTCTCTACAAGCACAGAAAAACAGACCAGCAACAGAGAAGTAAAAGACACAATAAACTAAAAAAGCCTGTCCGAGGATGCATGGGGGCAGACCGGTAATGAAGAAGTTTAGGCTGGAAATTTCAAAAGGGCTCTTTACTATGAGGTCAACAACATATTCCAGTAGGAAGAGGAAAAGCATGAAACCAGCTTATTTCCAGGGCAATGCTTGCTAATTTCATTCGAACCATCTGTTTTGGTGCAGTATCAAGGGTCTTGAGTTTGAGGTTGGAGTACTACACAGACTGAGACTTTGGACAATCCCACTATGCACAGCCTTATCAGAAAGAGCAGTCAAGCACTTGACTGACACTGGAACTTGGCTGAGATACAGGAATTACTCTTTTGCTCCTCCTAAACCAGCTCAGAAGTTCAGTCTGAGGCGTCAGCTTTGCTGCAACCCCACCAGCCAGCAGCATCAGACACCTATATTCACACAATTGTGATTCAACACAATTGTGATTCATTCACAACAGTGAGGTGACGGTGGCAAGGATGCTGCTCTCCTCTTGTTATATTCTAGCAGAAAAATGTTTGCCCAAGAAGTGGGATACAAGACCTTGTGGGAACTCGTCCTGACCCATGTTCAGTGTAGGATAAGGACCACGTGGCTCAGTGAGTCAGGAAAGGCAAGAGGGGGTCAAAAGTCTTGTGACCAGAAGGGACATGCAGGCCTTGTCCCTGCTCCCAGGAGTCTTTCTGTAATTTTACCAAACACTGGTTAAAGACAAGAAAACAGCTCTGGTAGCAGAGATGAGAAGCCAGGCCACTTCCTTCCCAGCTAAACACCCTGTGCCCTGAACTTAAAGGTCATGTTTATGCTCTTCCTCTCTGCCAAGGCATCCTGAATTCTTCCCTGCAGTTTCCCCAGGGACAGTGCCTCAAGTCTAGTCCAGAATGGGCCAGAGTTGGTGACTGAGAGGCTGCTTCTTGAGAGGAGCCATGGCTTTGAGTGACAGACATCTGCTGCAACCACCAAAAACAAGCATGGATGAACATATTTATTTCCTACTCATTATCAGCGGATGTATGTTGTCGGGGATGTGATGCAGTCAGGTCATGTGCTGCAGTACCCCTGCAGTCATACCGTAGCAATCTCCACCTTCTCAGGTCTCTGAGAAAAAAGTCTTCAGGAGGGTTTCTAGGCCGAGGATCAGAAAACCTTTCCAGGATATCCCATAGGGAGGAGTGACATTCCCCTGTACTCACCACATTCTTCTGCTTGCTGTGGATGGAGGTACTCATCTGAAGTGACACTGCTCCATGAGGCTGAAAGTCAGCATTCTCCAGACTAATAGGGAGCTCAACAGGACGTTCAGAAGCCAGATGTGGTAGTACCCAGCATCAAGGCAGCCTGTCCCACCTTTCACAGCTTTGCAGTCTAAAGCATGGCCACAAGTGCCTTTTCCACAATGCTCCCATGGTTTTCCTGGAGTCTACCTGCAGGTACAGAAGAGGAACTGGCGTCCACTGGAGGTACAGCCTTGGGCTACTGCTACTTGTTAGCTGACAAATTTGGAAAGTGCTTGCTTTAAAGGCTATGAGCCTTCATGCAGAGTTTGCAAAGATCAAACAAACCTTTGCCTAATCTTAAACATCCAGCCTAAACTGAGGTACTTCCCATTTTAGAGAATTACTCCGTTTTTTACCTAACAGAATTTTCCAAAGAAAGTAGGATTTATTGCCTTATTTATTCGTCTCAGCTTAATCTGCCCCAGCAAGCTGCAATGATCATCTCTCAGGAGTCTCTCTACTACACATACCAATTCCCACATCTGCCCAACTCCCACGTCAGTGAATGAAATATTTCAGGGAGGAAAACTTTTCCCTTTTCCCTCCTGACATATTGCAGGTCTGGGAAGAGTAGACCACTAAGTATGTAGGTCACTCTGAAAGTAATGTCTTCAATTTATTTCCATAAAAAATACAACAGATCAAAGAGCACAATAACACTATTTGATAGAGCAAACTCTCACCTACAAAACAGTATTTTTCAATATAACCACCACTGTTAACTATACATTTTTTTTCCAGTGATGAACAAGAGCCTGCATGCTGTGCTAGTAAAATCTGCGCCGGTGACCCACTGTTTCACAGCTGCTAGGGTTGTTGCTAGGATAATGTTGCCCACACAGTCGGCTGGAACAGATGAAA
Source organism: Aquila spilogaster (assembly GCA_024606505.1). NCBI lineage: Eukaryota > Metazoa > Chordata > Aves > Accipitriformes > Accipitridae > Aquila > Aquila spilogaster. Next base: position 20,112,921 of record JANHGO010000063.1, on the reverse strand, counting down.
GTCAGAAGGCACCAAATCCAGATAATATGGTGGTTGTGGTAGGACAGCCCAGCCCAGATTGGCAGTGTGTTCCATGGTCTTCAAACTGGTATTGTGCCTGGTGTTACCATGTTGCAAGAGAAAGGCTGTCTTCTTCTCTGGTCTGACTCAAGTTTGAGCCTTCAGCTTAGTCAGCGTCACGATGCTGTGGTCAGAGTTGATGGTTTGTCCTGGTTCCAGGAAATCCAGTAGGATCACCCCTTTCTTACCCTGAAAGGCAGTGCACATCACTTTATTTGCTGAGGGCTGCATCTTGAACTTTTTCTTTGATGCAGACTTTACATGTTGCCACTCCATGGACTGCTGTTTTGATTCTGGCTCGTAGTGGTGACAGTGACATCTCATCACTGATAATGATGCGATACTGGAAACTGTCACCTTCAGCCTCGTCATTCAATAGGTCCAGACAAATTTGCCTATGGTGTTCTTTCTGCCTCTATGTGAGCATCTGTGGGACTCACTTGGTGCAAACTGAGATGTTCCAACATTGCCACCATTGTTCCCAGCTCACTGAAGCTGATATTCAGCTCTGTTCACAGTTCGCTGGTCATAATCTGCCAATTTGTGTGGATGAGCTGATCAAGATGCTTAATTTCATCGTGTGACAGCTGTGCATGGCTGTCCAGAATGCAGCCTGTCATTCACATCACTGTTGCCATTGCTGAAATACACTGCCCACTGCCTCACTGTGCTCACATCTACTGCTGGGTGCTATTTTTTTCTGCATGAGGGTATTCAATTCATAGAAGCATAGAATGGCCCAGGTTGAAAAGGACCTCAAAGATGATCTAGTTTGAACAGCCCCGCTGTGGGCAAGGTCGCCAACCACTAGACCAGGCTGCCGAGAGCCACATCCAGCCTTGCCTTGAATGCCTCCAGGGATGAGGCATCCACCGCCTCTCTGGGCAATATGTTCCAGTGTGTCACCACTCTCTGAGTGAAATTCCACAGCTTTACTTCATGTGCACTTCTATGTCAGACACCATTTTGTCAGACTGCCCCTCTGCTGTCACCTGTGACATAGCAACAACACGTAACAGAATATTGGTGGGAAGGTTCATCCTCTACTGCCATATGATCAATATCCACTGCTGATGTCGTGAGCCAATGTAATAAAATAGGAGTCATTACTTTCAGAGCAACCCTCATTTGTCACTATCTCATGACATTGTTATTATTAAAAGTTATTAGCATAGAAGGCAATGCAGTCCGTAACACACAAAAGGAGAGGGCATGCTGTAACTTGTAACTTGGTGTAACAGAACACAAAAATACAGTCAATGTACATGATTGTCTGAGTCAATGATTCCCAAACTTTTAGGGCAATGGGACCACCATTAATGCTAAGATCTTTTCGTGGACCACCATGTACCCTATATTATCAACCTTTTAATTGAAAAAAAACAAATGAAAACTCTTCAGTATGGCTCTGCAGACCACCTGTGGACCACTCACCATAACCTCATGGACCACCAGTGGTCTTAGGACCACTGTTTGGTATATATCAGCCAAGTGACTGGAGGCTAGAAACGTGCCAGAAAAAGCAGTGACAGTGTACAATGCTATTATAAAGGCATTACACATAACTACCCATATGGGTAAGAGTTCTGTATACCACCCACAGCTTTCCATGTGGGAACACAGTTCCAGCTCCTGATTATCTTCTTGCTAATGCCTCCCATATTTTTTTGCAGCACATCCTGGGATTTGTTTATATGCATGAGCTTTGTGCCACAGCCAGTAGCTACAATTAAGAAATAATTATATGTGGTAGGGCCAGGAGGAAAACTTGGCTACCAGTAAATTTCACAACCAGTGGTTCTCCTACATCTAATAAAATAGTTTAATTGGGCTCCTTGTTTGCCTCATTCTTTAACTAGTTACGGGCCTGAGCTACCTTTTCAAAGTCCCTGAGTCTTGTGGGTCTGTATTTTAAGGCCTGGTTCTCTTCCTCACATAGAGGAGGTGGAGCAGGGAAAACCAGAGGTCCCTAGCCACAAATGACTACTTCAAGTCTTGCCCAAATACAGTTTACTTATATGTTTTGGGCATCCTTGAATTTTTGGTTTATGTTTTTAGGTTCATCCAAACTCTAAATACACATTAATCTTTGAATAGCAGATACTTGTTTAATCTGCTTCAGCATACACGTTTACACACACACACACACACACACACACAGAGGGTTTATCTGCAGGACAGTAAGGTGCTGTGCAGGATTGCCTTAACTATCTCCCAGTGACCTTGCTGAGGAGTGCACAGCTCTGCACAGGGCTCTGCACAGAAACCTGGAGGACCTTAAGGGCCAGAGCCTTTTTGTTTCTGGTGTCAGTGTGTACACCACAAGGCAGAGAGGCCCACGCTGTCTCTAACCCAACTTGCTTAAATGCCATAAATAGTGTCGCCAGGACCTCATGAAGCAGTGTAGGTATATTGTAAATGAGATATTCCCTACAACTAAAATGGTTACAGGCTCCCTTGGCACCTTTGGGAAGAAAAATTGGCATTCAGTCCTCACTCTGTCGTGGAGAGGTAAGTGAATGCCACGAAGCAGCAAAGTCTCCATTTGGCAGTAGGTTTGTTACAAAGCAAGCAGTGTGAGGAAGCACAAAGGGAAGATTTCAAGCAGCCAGAAGGGGCGAGTGGGCCTCTTTGGAGCTCCTTCACCACTGGTAACGTGAACGCTTGCAAATATACTTGAAGGCTGAGAGGACATTTTATGTAAATTCATCTTGGCACTTTCTGATTTGGACTCAGTACATCTCTTTGGACAGTATTTCTGGCCATTTGGGAAGCAAACGTCATGCTATCATTTGGATACAGAAAGGTTGGGTCAGCTGCTCTAAATTGCTCCGCAAATCAGCGGCAGGGCCAAAAAACGAGCAGGGAGTGCTGATTACATGCTCCATACTCCTGACCCACTGCTGCAAAAGGCATCTTTCGCTTAGCCAGACACAGGAGATGGAGGAAGCAAGAGAAGAGTAAGATTAAAAAATCTGGAAAAATGATCGCAGAGAGGAAGACGTTGCATACCTCCCCTGAAAGGCTGTTTGTCACACAGGAACAGTGCTCCCAGGCCAAGCCTGAGGAGACAAATTATCTCTTGTGCAACATCAGCGAAGGAAAGAGATGAAGTTACTTAAAGATTGGACTTGACCCAGTAAGCCAACTCATCTTTGGTTGGTTGTAGCAGAAACTTGCCTTGTTCTTCTTTATCCTTGACCTTTTCTTGAAAACAAAGCAAAAAAAGAAAAAAAAAGAAAGTAAAACTGGGCACAGCTCTGCTCTGGGAACAAAAGTATGTCAGCAGCACATGGCTTCCTGAGATGCAGGAGTTGTGGAGATTTGTTTTTTTCATACAAAGATCACGTAGATAAAATCACTTTACACAGCCACAGTGCTGTGCTAATGCCTGCCGTTGCCAGTGGCATCTCACCACGATGTACCACTTTGTCTCCTTAACTGAGATATGAATGTGGCATATTATGAAATAATCCTATGACGCTCTGGGGAAGAAACAAAAAGAGAGAGATTTTGTCATCTTCTGCTTCTAGTGTTCAGAGCCAGCCCATGACAGGCTGCTCTGGGAGTGCACCTCCATGTGGTCCTGCATCCACCCTAGGGAGCTGATGGCTCGGTGTCCTTCTGAAGCTTTGCAGCTCTCCAGGAGATAACTAGCTCCTGCAAGGGTTATACATGTGAGCTAGCATTTGTACACCTATTTTTTCCTGTTTTTCACAGAGTGATTTTGGAAGTGCTGAGAATTGCTAGGAGGCTGTGGGTCTGAAATAACAGGTCTGTTTTTCTCATGATATCTCAGAGCCTGCTTGGAGGAAGTAGGGTAAGAAGACCAGACCTAATCTCATTCCATCCTGGATGCTCCTTGAGGGATTCAAAAAGCCTGTGAAATAAGAAAGAAAAAAGAAAAAACAAGCAGAGAAAGAGAAGGAACCCACAGACAAAGAAATCCAGCTTCATTTGGGTTTCCCCTAAACACATGTTTCTCAACTGCATAGGGCTTCTCACTGAGACGATATTTCCTCAGATGTCTCATGACTCATAGAGCTACATAAGTGATGTTTGCCATTGGTTGGGGCACTAAGTGGTGCATATTTAGTTTGTCTCTATCCCTTCGCATTCTTCTCCTTATTTAGTTTTCCCAGCTGCCTACCAGTAACTCCTTCCGTCTCTGACTATGCCCATCATGACCTTTCAGGATAAGCAGACTTACAAACTAGTTCTTTGCTCTGAATTTATCTCTGTTTCAAAGCAACTTTGGATGGAATAGTTCGCTCTGTTTTGCAAAACAGTTAGTCTAATTTTCCATTCCCTTATGCTTGAAAAGTCCGAAGCCAAATAAGAGGTACTGATACTGTTCTTAACAACAAAAAGCAAATGATCCCACTGTTTTTTTCATTCTTCCAATCAGCCTGTTATCACTCTTCACTTTCTCATGCAAACTTCTCACATTCTAGTGCATTCAGTGAGCAAATCTGAAGCTGTATTATCAGTCCATTAGATTGTCATGTGCCCATAAAATAGCAATGGCATCGTTCAGTAACAGCACACCCAGAGATTCAGCTGCTGAAAAATGGACTATTTAGGTGAGTCAGATTAAGAAGTGCTCTGCAAATGCAGATACTTTCATAGGAAAAACCACATTTCTTCCTCCAACTCATCAGCAGTGTTATCAGGCAGCTCACCTTGCACCAGGAGCTGATGTAGGGTACAGCAGGACCTCCCCACACCCGGTTGTAAAGGATATGACACTGATCCACAAAAAACCATCTCTGGAGCCTGCCTCAGTTTTTCACCACAGCTTTCTCTTGAATTAGTTTTAATACAACAAAGAATCAAAGCAAGCAAACAAACAAACAAAAACCCCATTTTAGATGAGGAAAGGGACTGAATTCCCCAGGGGCAGTTATTTTTCACTCCGCTGGAGATCTAACAAAGAACTCTTCAGTTTAAATTCCTCTGTGGGATTATTTGTCTCCATCAGTGTAGTCACAGTTCTTCAGATATACTTCCTTCCCCTAAAACAAGAATAATACCAAGGAGATGCTTATATGAGGGACAGCATATCATCCTGAGCCCCACCTCTGCTCCCTGTGGCACAGCATGCCTGGCAGACAGAGAAATACCTGTCCTCTCTCCACAAGACAACTGAAAAGCAAAGGCCTTCTCTGAGGCTCCTCACAGAGCTCTCTCTTCTAACCAGAGTCACTTCTGGCCCTAAGTCCAAGTCTCAATTTGAATAACACCTTGAGTCAGCAGCTGCCCAGGCCCTGCCGTATGGCCTCTCTGAGCAATGCTTGGTCAATACAAGTCACCAAAATCCTATGTAAAGCCCACTGGGATCCAAAAATCAGACACCTGGATGGGTCAGCTCTTTTCAAGGCCCCTCCAGCAAGGACATCTGGACTATAATGCACACCAGCAGGATCTGCCTTGTTTGCAATATGCAGCTCCTTTCTCTGATGAGGCCACAGAAACATGGGGAGGAACCACAACTCCTCTTCTTTGTCTAGAGGAGAAGGCATGTGGCCAGGGACCCTCAACCTGAAAATGTGAGAAGTCAGAGCCAGTAGAGAGCTGTCACCTTAGCATCAGCCCTGACAGCTGCCTGAGGCGATCTCTGTATGGAAGAAAGACCAAGTCTTGGTGCAGGAGTCAGACCCTACCCAGCATCAGGCCCAGTGGTGTGCTGTGTTCCTTAAGGGCTGGCTTGAAGCTGCTCCTCACCCCACATGTTGTTCGCATTGAGCTCCTGAGGTGGTTTGTTCTCTCTCTCCGCTGGCAGGATCTCAAACCTCCATCTGGGTTTTCCTTGTCAGCCTGGGAAGAGTCCCCACAGCTCCCTGCAACCTTGGTAGATCACACACGAGATCCATGGAGAAGCAGGAAGCTGATGATGGGGTGCAACGCAGCCTTCTTCATCACTGAGCTGTCCCGATCCTCCTGAGCTACGCTGGAAGCCCTCACACCTACAGTCCCTTGAAATGTGATGACAGTCATTGACACAAGTATCTGTCACTAGAGGCAAAACCAGAACATCCAACTGTATGTGACGATGCATGGGCTGGCTATGATGTGATATTTGGGCCAGGCACCTGGCTCTGATAAGAGAGGCCCCACGGATCCTCATTTAACTTGCTGGGAGCTGAGGGCAGGCTGTTGTTTGCAGGATCTGAACCAATGACCTCAAAGTGAAAGGCTCTTTTTCCCATGCTGAAACTACTGCTTTTCCCATCCATGAGATTTCATATTGGCTTCAAATCAACTGCTGCTTCAGGAAAAAAAAAAAAAAAAAAGCATTTTGTTTGAACATTTTGAGAGGTTTTGGCGAAATGCACTAAAAATGAAAACCTGAAACAGTCAATTGATGAGAAATAGTACTCTTTGATGGATTTCATTTCATTTTTTTACAATAAAAAAAGGAAAGAATCCTGGGGAGGACGGAATCAGAAGAACACATCGCTATTCTGCCATTCTCTTATGAAAATGTTTTATAGCAAATACTTATATAACACTTATATAATACTTATAGCAAGTCTGATACTACAGTTAAGGAAAACAGACATGAACTGCAACGTATAGCCGTATCAAGACAGGGAGTATCTAGCCAAGGAATGGTTTGACATCAGGGAATCGGTTTTCCTTTCATATTGTTTCAAAAAATGCCAATATTTACATGAAACAACATTTCCAAAACGTCATTCAGGATCCATGGGAGATTTCAGCAAAAATCACCACACTTCTTTCGCTTAATAATGGAATAGCACATTTTAAGAACATGCTATCAATGTTAGAGCGGTCTTTTTCAAACTACTACCCTTCCAATAAGGCCAAGCAATCCTCTCCATTCTTCAACTAAATGGCTTAACTTATGTTTTCTCAGTGCAGAATGTTTTCAGAACAGTCATATACTTGGGGAACACTTCTGATTTTGAAATTTAAACAAAGGGAAGACTGGAAAAAAATTCTTTCACTGGAAAGGTTTCAACCCATTCTCCTGATTTACGTAAGGCAAACTGAGGTGCAGCAGCATGCCAAACAGCCACGCAAACCTGCTGAGATCTGAGCATCTTGCTGCGCGTGCTGCTGAAGTCATGCTTACACTAACCTCCCCCTCTGCATTAAACAGCGGGAGCACTCTTCAGCCCATGTGCTCAAGAGGGACTTTGCAGCTCCTGGGGAACAAGGTCCCCTGGGCTGTGCCCACCAAGCAAAGACGCAGGGCAGGTGCAGGGATTAGCCTGCTGCTCATCCCTTGCGTTTCTTCTCACTCTGATTCTCACCATGGGTCTGTGGCCACCCTAGGCAGCAGGGAGGACCTCGGGCACCGCTGAGGGCTCAGTGGGAACAGGAGCTGCCCAACCCTCCGTGCCTTCTCCAGGAATAGCAGCAGTGGGCTGGCTCTCCAGGGCCGTACAGAGGAGTTCAGCAGCTCCTGCTACTGCCAGAATGGCGTGGTGGCCGGTCAGGGACTCAAAAGCCAAGATTCAGCCCCTGCAGCTGCTGTGGTTAAACCATCTTCTTAATTACGCAGGAAAATGTCCTAGAAACCACAATTTACATTGGTTCAGCTCTGCCCTGCCTGAAACCAGAGTAAACTGCGCAAGAGGAAATCACAGCTAATAGCAGATTTTGCCTATCTGAACCAGTGTTACCAGGACCCAGGGATATCGGTGACAGAAATTAAAGGCTTTATGTGAAACAGAGATGGTCATACCTGAGACTTTTCTCAAACAGAATAGATTATTTTTGTAGCTCTCTTTATCGTGGTTCATATTTGCTGTGGCTTCTTTAACCAGCTAAGAATCTACTGCTGCTACTTGTGTTTAGCAAGTTGAACTGACCGTTTCCCTAATGTTTCCCTAGTGTATGTCCTAATGATTATTTCTATTTTTTTATTTGTCATGGGCAGCCCTGTCCAGAAAGTGGAACCAAGAACAAATTCTGAGGCAGATCAGCTTGCCGCTCTGATGACTGCCCTTGCTGTGCAGTGATGTTTAAACCATACAAATCCATCTCTGCGAATGTAGGACAGATTGCTACAGCAGCTGTGCTTTTAAAGACGTTGTGGACTTCTTACTCCGAGTAGACTGAAAATTACTTTCATCATACGGTTTGGAAAAAATAACCAAACCTCAGGGATTACTAATGATGGGCAAATAAACCAAAGTTAGCATGCTGGGGAGGGAGTAAACAGTAGCAGCGCTTGAGATCCGACATGGTGACCCAGGCAATGATACTGATCAATGCTTCCCGGAGGCGGAAAAATTAGAGAGTGTGGAATTAGAGACACCATTCAGTTTAAAATGAATAGAGCCTTAAGCAAAACAGAAGGGAACAACCTTATAATGTTGTAAAAGGGCTTTTTGTTCGCCCCGTACCATACCTCCTTTCATTGTGCAAGGCTGTTATCATCTTTCATTAGTGGCCCTTCTGGCATGAAGCTTTTCTCCCGTGAAACATGCAGATTTTTATGGGCCAAATCGGGACCATTAAGCTAAAATCCTGGATGCTTGGCAATGAAATGTGGGTGAGGAGAGGTTAAAAGCACACGAGAAACAATTGAATCTCTTGGCAAAAAGAATAAGCAAGTGCATATTTTGTGGCTGAATAAACGTCACATTGTGTGAGCCTCCAGGAACATCCAGGGAAATAAGGCTATGGTGGGCTTAGGAGACCCAGTTTAAATTCCTTGCTAACCCAGACGCAGCAATGTGTAGCTCCAGAATGAGGTCTTGTTTTTCAGCATAAATTTCCTTTACTGAACTGTTCAGTGCCACTGGAAGTGGAGGAGGCACAAGTACTAAGCTGGGCAGTGACAGTTGCTTCCTCTGGCACCAGAGATGCTGTAGGATTACCTGCAGCGGGAGCCACCAGCAGCAGGAGCGCAGGGAATGCCCTGAATCCATCCGCCCATACCATGGGTGATTGAGTATGTGCCTGGAGAGAGGCACCCACATGTACAGACCTCCTTGAGTGAAAGAGTGAACTGAATACAGGTCCTCACAGCCCTCTCAGGTGTCTCCACCACCACTTCATGAGGCCAGGCTCCCACACTGACCCCATTCTTGCTTTACGTGGAGTGTGTCGTTCCAGACCACGCTCCCCATCAACTGCCTTTGGTTATAATCACTCAAAATGTGGGCGTGGAGAAGGTTCATCTCCCATATCAAGCAAAGTCAATGGGTTAAAATAATGATAATAATCACTGAGGTGATCCTTGTGGAAGGTCCTGCAGCAAAAGGCTCTGCACAACTGGAGCTCTCTCACAAAAAGCAGGAAGTCACCAACTCACAGCTCTTTCACCACCATAAGGCAAGGGGAAAAGTGAATTTGGAGATCATCCACTCCTCCTGCAGTGCTTCTTACCAGCGATGGAAAACACGCAGGTGGAGGGGTATTTTTTACCCGCTTGATACTGGCAAAGAGCATTAGGAAACACCTCCAGCTTGAGAAGGAAGCCTGGAGATTCCCAAATGCAAGCAGGAGAGCATGACATGAAGGACGAGAGAGCACACAGCTCTTACAGGAGTGGGCATGTACCAACACCTATGGAAACTCGGACATAAAAAAGCAGCAGTCAACTCAAGGAAACATCACTATTAGACTTGTCCTGACAGCTACAAAGGAAGGAATCAGAGAGGCTGGTTTACATTGATTGAATGCAACCCAAATGAAATCCTAACCAGCAATTCTATACGCTCAGTGCTTTCAAGATGTCCAGTTACGCAAAGCTGAAAACAGTTACGAGTGAAATTATTTCTGAGACAGAATTTAAACAGGAAAAATGTGAGTGATAATTGGGAACTATTGAAACGCAATTTTCTAAATGCCCCAAAAGGCACATTCTCACATTGCACAAAAGAGGTCAAGTGGAGTTAAAAAACAAAAGCAAAACAAAACAAAAGCACAAGCTGGCTTAGAGAGGAAATTAAATCAGCTTTTGTAAAAACCTCCACAAACAATCCCCCTCCACCACTCTCCCAGCAACAGAATATTAAACAAACCAAAAACACATATATCATAATGAATAAGGAAGGAACTGCTGAAAACAACCGTCTCAGACCTCAGCGAAGGTAGATGACTGGAACGGGAAGCGGCAGGATATAAATGGGAGTGCATGGCCATGTGAATGACAGTGGGAAGGGGCTTTCTTCCCAAATTTATTAGAGGAAAAAGGTCCCCTAAGTGCAGTAATGTTTCACTCTTAGGTGGTAGAAGTAGAACTATGAATCATGATGGAAGATTTTAGGAATGTTTTCCCCCTCCCCCCCTATTTTTTGGGTTGTGTTTGGAGAAAACAGAAGTCTTAGTCCTGCACTGTGCTGACTTTGGTGCTGATGGAACGCAATAAGAAAAAAGGTGTGAAAATCAGACCTAAATAAACAGGCCCACATCACTTTCCATCAAGAGTCTCATCCAGGAGACAGGTTGTTATATAGTGATTTCCAGCTACTCAGAGCATTGAGAAGGATACAAGATGGTAAGAACACTGAAGTTTGGCCAGTTTTCAGAAGAGGAGACCAGGGCAACATAAGGAGTTGCAGACTTACCTGCCTGACACTGAGTGCAGGTGGAATAACAGGATAGATGCAATGGGGCTTAGTTTGCAAAGAGCTGGGAGTGAAGGGGCAGCAGGAAACACACTTATTTGCAACAGGTACATGAGAAATAGCTCTTGTTAAATGAACACATAGCTTCTTTCTATTGAGATTACAAATGTTGTTGGTAAAGGCCATAATGTTGTCACTGAGATCTCCATGAGGATCTTTTTGTTTGAAACTGAAGAAGTCAGAATAAGTAATGCAACAGCAGAAACTCAGGTTAGTGCACAATGAATATGTTCAAACATGCCTAGTTAAGGTAGCGCTGTTCGATGCCTCTGCAGTAGGATCCAGAGGACAGCACGTGGAAGGAAAGGTGTGAAGATGTACTTGTACAGGCACAACCCTGTCCCACCACAGATCCCTCTTTCCTTATATCCAATCTAAATTTCCCCTGTTCTAGTTTGAAACCATTTCCTCTTCTCCTATCAGGATGTTATGCTGCATGTTTCTCCACCCTTATGCACCCTACCCACAGCAGCACAAGCTGTGCACTTGTTTACAAGTTGGCCTCTGGGCACTTCAGGAGCCCAAAGCAAGCTGTGTAACCTATTCAAGGTCTAAATTGAACCCAGGTTTCCAAAAGGCATTCCAGTGCCTGGTCCCCAGAGCCAGCAGCAGCAGCTGGGCAGAGCTGGGCAGCAAGAGTGGGTCAGCTCAAAGCATCCATCACCCTCCATGTCCAACTCCCACAGCCTCTGATGTGGCAGGGCCTGGGACCTTGCACAAACACACAACCTCCTGGGTTCTGTAGGCTTTCTGCCAGTTCATTTAGCCTCTAATGTAGTCTGACACCCCAGCCTTGAAAGATCATTGACGTCAGTGCTTGTGCTCACTGGAAATGCACTTATTCGCCCTAGAAGAGGCATCCCTAAAGTAACTGCAAAGTCCAGACTCCTATACTAACTCGATCCATGACAATAACTTCCAAGAAGTCAGTCCATGAGAACAGTGGTTTTAAATTGCCGTGACAGATGGTATGCATTTTGCTCACAGCTGGTTGTATGTTTGTACGTTACGTTCATTTGAAAGGATTTGGCCAAACAACAGAGGGAAATGCCACCAGTTCTCTCTGGCCCGGCTGCTGTGCTCTGGGTCAGACCGAGACGTCTGCGGGGAAGGGAGATGGTGTCCTCCCCAAAAATCCTGGGACAGGGACATAAGTGTTGGTGGGGAGGATGCGGTGAACAGTGGGAATGTCCCTGCTTTGGCCAAAGAGGAGCAGAAAGCTGGAGAAGATGCCCAGGGGGACAGGGAAGTTGGCAGCTGTTGGGGATACCACTTGGTGGTGGCTGGCCTAAGCTCCAGCCCGATAGAAAGAACCTGACTGTAAGGACACCATGAGCAGGAGTGGGATTTGTTTACAAATCTTCCTAATTTAATCCTTAGTTTTCTTGAAGCTTTCTTCTGGCAATTTTTCTTCCAGCAACATCTGGCAGCATAGTTCACAAGCTCCTCTTGTGTGTGGGCCCACTGGCTCTCAGGAAGGGCACAGTTGTCCTGCAGCTCTGAGTATCTCCCACTCTTCCCACAGTCAAAATCATCTGCAGACAAAACACAAAAATCAAGGGCTCTTAGCTCAATGCTGTGATTCCACCTCTCCAGACAATCTCTTCTTTGAGCACTCTCATCTCACCTTTTTACCTGGCCAGTCTGGCTGGAATGGCACTTCCCTGTAAAAGGCGAGGAGATGGGAAAGGAAAGAGCTTGGGCATCTCTTTGGGAACTCTTCAGACATATTCCCAGACTTAAGTCCTATTCAGGCACGCAATAGTCCCTCACTGTGGGAGGTATTACAAGGAATGTTGCTCAATGAACATTTAATATCCCAAATTATGTCTCATTTAGTCTCATTTAGCTTAAGAAAAGTTAAGTGGGAGGCTTGCTTCATTAAATGTTTGGAAAAACTATGGATTTTGGTGTTCCAATTTCATCCTTTAACCTCAGAAAAATTTGGACTTGATTTGAACCTCACTGCTGAGAACAAAAAAATATGAGTTGCTCCTTGATTTTTCATGCCTTGTTCTCATCTTGGACTTTATACACATTAGCGTTGTTGATGTGTTTGAACAGATTTAACACAACGGGTGAAAAATGAGCTCTAAGTGTAAAAAAAAGGGTAAGTGGTCTACGAATAGGTGCTAGGTTGGTACTCTTGTCTTTGACCTTGACACTGCATAGCTTTTTGCAAGTTTAATTCTTTACAGTCCACCTGCTTAAATGTTACAGATGTATTTTATCCTTTACTTCGTTACATCATTTACTTCATGTTTAATTCAACATTTAAAGATCGTTTAAGAACTACTTTGAGTGTTATGCTTAGTGCTTACAGATCTTCCATGGCTCCACATTTAAAAATTCATCAATACTGAGAAGAAATGTGCTGAGATGAATGTACCACGTTGAATAGAACAGACTTTGAAAGGCACTGGCAAGTTAAGTGTCTATTTTTAGGGTAGTTAAACAGATACTTTATTAAGCTTTGAAGCTTAAGATCTGAACACCAGAACAAACACTACAGCAGTCAACAGCTCCTATCAAGATAGCAGTCAAAAATGCCCAAATCTATTTTCTCTTTTCCCTGTTCCTCCAAACTTTCCAGAAAAAAACTTTTCACAACATCCTGGACCGCCTCAGGCCAAGGAACTTTATCTTACCAAAATAAAAGGCCATTTTTACATTGTTCAATAATTTATGATACCAAACAACAACAGACAGAGATTGCTTCGTTTGTTTTTACTGAAAGTTCCCTACCTGATAGGACATGAAATACTAAGCCCTCATTTCAGGGCTTTTAATCACTGCTGCTTTGCAGATGCACGTAGAGATATGTGATTACTTTCTTTTATAAGCTCCTTTGCACAACCCAAGAATTAAAGAATTTACCATGGTTCTTAATACTTAAAAACAAGAAAATAAACAAACAATAAGCTCCCCAGAGCCCTGAATTCTGAAATAAACTCAAGCTAATGGAGCAAACAATTACTATTCCAGCATGCAGAGCTCATACAGAAACGCAACGGGCAGGGAAATTTATACATGTAATTTGCAGATGACAGACATAATACTTACTTATAAAGATCAAGGTTGTTTGCAACCATACATTACCATTTCTGGAAAATCAATCTACATTATTTTTAGTACAGGTTAGGAACTGGGAGTAATGATTGAGTGATTTGCCAAGGACATGGTCAGACAGACTTGGACAAGTGGAAACTGTGATTTCTTTCCAAAGGGAACATGTATCATCGTCACAGCTGGTATCACTATGTAGGAGCTCGATCCTGCAGTTCATGGTTTAAGAGACCTAACACGTTTTAATACAAAGCCTCCTATTCCAGTGCACCAGGAGTTATCCTCTGGTGGGCATTAGTTAAATCTTGTACCTATGCTGGGACGGCAATAGAACATAGTATTTTACACTTGCAAAGTACAGTGTAACTCTGTGTAACACTCCCAACACTCTTGCAGAAGTACAGAAGAGAATTACTCTGCTTTGCAGAGGGGCAGGCAGACACAGCAGAAAAGCTTAAAGATACAGAAGGATCTATAGTTTATAAACGTTTTTTTCTAAAACCCGAGCACACTTCTTCCCCAGAGCAAAACTCAATGCAGAAAAACGCCTCCTAGCTTTAAACACACGTTTGAGTGCCCTCAGAAATTAAAGAGCTTTATGCCTACAAGCGTGATCTAAGCACACACTGATTACACAGTGACACAGATTGGACGTGGCTGATTGAATCCACGTTCCAGTTACAGATCTATTTCCGAAGCTGGAGCAGTTGCGTGGTACAGCGTACCCATTGTGCTCAGGGACAATAGCCCAGTATTTCACTCAGGAGTTGTTCTGCAAAGGGGTAGGTGTCTACACAAAAGAAGTAGAAAACAGTGCAGGCACTGAGAAGAGTTTTCTCCTTCGCTGGCATCCTGCTTTATCTAGAAAAACACAACTTTTTAATCACAGCTACCCCGAGGCCACGCTTCCCACAGAGTCTCTTCATTCTCCAGCTGGAAGTTTGTCCAGGCAGCTTCCACACCAAAGACATGGTCCCTGCTGCCTTTCAGCCCTGGCTATGAGATACTCAGGATCCAGCTGTGGTCCCAGCACACACCAGATGTGCTGTGATCATCCCATGCATCTGCTCTGGGGCACTGCGGTGTCGAAGGGTGCTGCATGCTCACAGCAGCCAGGACTCCCGGGGCAGGAATGATCCTTGGGTGCACCGCAGACACTGTTTCCCACTGCACCCGCCCATATCCCTGGCAAAATTGCAGAATACTTCCCTGGAAACAAATGGTATCAGAGGATCAACATCACCAGATCTTCCTCTTAACTTAACCAGCCTTCATGACTCTGGTATTTTGACTAACTAGCCAGGCTAGAAAGAAGTAACTGTTATTTATTATAATACAGTTTATTTTGCTGTAACAGTTAGTGTTCATCTATTCTAGTAATAAAATATGTCGTGCAGAATGAAACACTCATATTTCCTAGAAAGGTCTGGCACACTGAAATTCCTTTTTGTTGGGAAGGAACTTCTTGGAACTGATTTACACTTAAATTTATTAACTTGCACAGATTGGGTAACCAGGACAATCCCAAGTTTTGACCACATATAAGACACAATGTAAAACTAACCTCCTTGTTCCCTCAATAAATGTGGTTAGTAAATGGCTTGGTAAACCTCTGTTTGGGCAGGGTGGACAAAAAGCAGTTCACCATAGAATCATAGAATCACAGAATCATAGAATCATAGAATGGCCTGGGTTGAAAAGGATCTCAAAGATCATCTAGTTTCAACCCCCCTGCTATGGGCAGGATCACCAACCACTAGACCAGGCTGCCCAGAGCCACATCCAGCCTTGCCTTGAATGCTTCCAGGGATGGGGCATCCACAACCTCTCTGGGCAAAGAGAGTCATCATCTGAAGATAATTTATTATGAGATTAAGATGAAAGAAATGAAGAGATTAAGCACCTTTTAGAGGAAAATGCTGCTTTTCATAGTGCAAATAGGGTGTATCAAAGAAAACATGAATCAATCGCATGGGAGTTTTTCATTCAAATGTTAAGCATAGCTTGAAGAAGAGCTCCTGCTCATCATAATGCTTGCAGCAAAGTGCTGCAAATACTGCTCCTCCTGTTCTTGCAGCCCTACAGAAATACCTGCTGACACTGAACAGGCACAATAGCTGACAGAGAACAATGACTAAAATGAGCAGTGGATGGTGCAGTGAGAGGATCTTCAGCTGGAAACCAGGTGTGAAACAATGAGGGAAGTGAGGAAAATGATTCCGAGCAAGTGCTGTGAGGAAGGGCTGCTAGTGAACTGGTTGAACCCTTGTGTAGTTTAAAGCCAAGAGAGAACACACAGCAGGGAACATTTGCACAGACAAGAATAAGATGATCTAACAGGGATTTTCCATGAATAGTGTCTGGTACAGCGGAACAGGCTGAAACTTCATCTCGTCAGCCCCACCTCTCCTCACGGCTGGTTGCTTCCTTTCAGGAAAGAGGAGTACATAGGACGTACAGAAGCCAAAACATACCCCAAGGTGTTTGCATCTTCTGCCTCCTCCTGACAAGTCGGTCTGTGATCCATCAGTTTGTGCATGTCCATTTGCAGTTGTCCTCTTCCCAAGCAGAGCCCTGGGCGACCTGTCACTCATATTTGTAACACCTGTTGGACCCAGATTTTTCAGACCTTGATTGTTTGAAACAGGTCCACAGATACAAAGGCTGTGGAAGGGAGGAGCTCACACAAATGGCGTGATCTCATTACTGGGCACAACTACCTTGGCACTCTGAAGAGGAATATGCTTTTCACACGCAGAGCGTTCCAGCAGTATCCTCAAACACTGACATTACCTGGACATAGGCAGTTCCTGAAGTGCTTTGCTAAACTGAGAGCAAAGCCAGAGCCCTGTTTTCAGGGCTTATGAAGAAGGAGAGATTCCCACTGGAGTCAATGGAAACTGCCAGCAGCACTGAAAATCAAGTAGTGTGTCTACTTGAGTAAACAGGTAGCCAGGCAACTTCCTTAAACTCTGTAAAATAATGACTTCCATACAAACAAAGTCCTCATGCTTTTGCCTGAAGTTCTTCTAGGCAAGAGAGCTAGAAGGCAAGATAGCACGAAAAACTAGGAACTGTTTAATTCTGCCCCACTGCAGCTGTGGAGATAGTTTGATATAAGGATATACTCTATAGATGTGTTCATTTTCACTTGTCATGAATTGCAGCAGAGATTTACTTTGGTAGCAGCTGGCAGTCCCCACAGCTGAGCCCCCAGTTACTGCCTTGGGGAGCAGCCCTGGATAGAGGTTCCTGGAGCTGGGCTGAGCTGGGAGCAGAAAGAAGACAAGGTCTGTCTCCAGCCTCCTCATGGGAGGCACCACACTAGCTCTCCGAGATGGCAGGAGGTTTGGTCCAAAAGAAACCCAACGTTTGGCATGTTGGTGATCTACATTGAGGAATGCTCAGTCCGAGGAGGACTGGAACCAGAACAAGGCCACTGGGAGATGAGGAGGGACAACTATAGAAGTCGGTAAGGCCATACCTTTGGAGAGCCTCTTTAGAGGCTTAGCTGTCTCAAAGCACCTACAGAATGAGCCCACACTAACATGGGTAACTGGATTCATTTGAACCATTAGTAAAGGTGAATTAAAATAATCAGGAAGCAGGTGAAGGCTGTGAAGGATCCTTTCTCCTCATTCCATCTGTTCCAGATGAAGTATCTATAATCCTTCTAGACCAATTCAGCCCCTCCATCACCAATCACCACTCTTTTTGGTTATCTAACTGGGCATATCCTGTGTTGATTCTTAACTCACTTCCAAGTACAATGAGCCACATAAGTGTATCTCTAGCTTTTAAACTGCTCAGTGAAATCACCTGTAACTCCAAGTGGAGTGGGCTAGTGGGGAGCAATTCTGCAGACTCTGAGGAAGCAATGGCCCTTGCTGGGAGAGGAAGCACTCATTTATTCACCCAGCTCGGTGGAGTTGAAAGAGTCCATGTCAAGAGCCCAGGAACATCACACAACCCACTTCTGCAATGCCAGAAAATACAGCCTTCTGCTGGAGGTGGTGACTTGTTAAGCCATTCCAGAAACTCCCACAGGAATATATCCCTAGGCAAAAAACAACACTAAATTATGTGGGGATGGACTAAGTGGCTGCTGGAGAAGGATTATCTTTTTGCAAGCTTTACTTACTGGCGTATATTTAATTAGGAGAAAGGGAAATACAATCCTTTCTATGACTAAAACTAGAATTAAGCAAAAGTACCCAGGGCATAAAATGTAGGCATGTGTTCTCATGAATCTAAATCCATAAAATGAATACAAAAATTAAACAAGCCCCTTTTCCAGGAATCAGTTGCAACAGTTTCATGTCTTTTCAGAAGAGACGTGCTTGCAGCTTAAAAAAAAATACGTTTTGGAAGAGAGTGAGTGTATTATTTAAATACCGGAAAGGAAGGAGACCTTGTTAAGATAAGAATGATGTTGACACAAAAGGGATAAGAAGGTATAATCTGACCATGAGCACATTTAGGCCTGTCATTTTTTATCATTACTGTTCTGCATCTAGCTTCCAGTTAAAGCATGAAGCCAACGCCACCGTAGCTCCAACTTGTTGCAGGTCTTACTAGTAGTTTCCTACACCAGTTTCCTTCAATGTTCAATTTAGGATGCAAGTAGTATGGAAGATTCTCACTTCTGAAAGTAGCTGTGCATCATTTGGGGTGAAATTCAGAAGTGCAAACTCTAAGATTGTGGAGTTTTGGATACCTCTTTTGTTATCAGGTAGTGCTTATTGTATAAGAAAAGCTCCAACCTCTGCCCCATGCTGTGACAGCCTTGCAATTCCTTCTCAATTCCTAGTGAGAATTCATTTCTGAATTTTGAGTGGTACGTTCCATGCTCCTCCGTATCTTCAAATGTTGTAACGATAGTGCAGGCTAGAAGCTTCAAATCTTCTTATTGCCTTTGCAGCAAATGCTGTATTATAAAACTATAAATGACAGGCTTCGAAGTATTTACTGTCAAGAGTATCTAAAAGCCTTAAATATTCAGTGGCAGGGAGAGTACTGGGAAGAGCTGAGGTTCTTGGTTCTGCTCTGCAAGTCACTCTGTGTAGTGACTCCAGTGTTTCTGATGGACCACCCTAGGTTACGTGGTGTAGACTACAAACAGCCATGATGTCATGGGTGTTAGCCCAACTGTGCAGCTGCTCCCCTCTTTAGTCATACAGCAGGAAAGAACATCATACAGCACAAGGACTGTTGAACTAAAGGCAAAACCAAAGGGGCTATTACTCCTCTAATCCTTCCCCATCTTTACATCACCCTGTCTTCCTCCCTGTTAAACTTGCTCCAGATAGCTGACATTTTTGCTTATCTTGCACAATGAAACACTTTTAATAAGCAAGTAATTTCCCATGAGATAGACAGAATGAACTTCCCACAGAACCGTTTTCCAAATTCAGAGCAACATGAAAATTTAGCACATCAAAACTCTCTGAATCATGGAACTGCAGGTGTTGGAAGGGACCTCAAAAGATCATTGAGTCCGGTCCCCCTGCTAAATGAGGTTCCCTACAAGAGTTTGCCCAGGTAGGCATCCAGCCGGGTCTTGAATATCTCCTTAGAAGGAAACTCCACAACTTCTCTGGGCAGCCTGTTCCAGTGCTCTGTCACTCTTACTGTAAAGAAGTTCTTATGGAACTTCCTATGTTCAAAATCATGTACTTTTCCAGTTCGGAAGTAAATGAGACAATAAGCATGAAACATATGCTAACTACATTGTGCAGCACACAACTATAGCGTGAAACTGGCTAGATCACCTATGCAGGACAGCAGAAAGGGAGAAGGAGAATGGAGGGAAGAAAGATAGAGCAACAGGCAGAATGTCAATCCCCTAATCTGGGGAAAGAAATGCGGACAGCATCAAATAAAAGCCAAGGGGAGTGAGGTGCAACGAGGTCATCCCTAGACACCCAACAAACCATCCGAACCTCTCAACGAATACTCCAGGAGTGAGGTTTAGAACTGGATGAGGACTACATCAGATTTGGGGTAACAACCAGAATAGCTCATGGTTTTGACCACAGGAGGGCTCCCAGGTTTCATGAATGCATATGGAAGCCCTTTGCAAAAGGCTAGAAATGGATCAAGAAGCATGGAAGATGAAAGTCTTGAAGCTGCATCCTTAGTTCAGACTGGATGCCTGCTAATCAAGCCAAGCATGTCACAGTGTAATGGTTTTCTTCTTCAGCAAAACAGATGAACAAAAGGTACTATTTTCCTGCAGACTTCTTTTTCCCTATTGCCGTGAAAGAAACACTAAAAAACATCAGGTCTGAGCTCTCTACAGCAGCAAATATTTCTTCTGCTGTTACCAATAAGGAGACTCTTTGAAATCAAAGATAGATGGTGGATAGTGTCTGGGAATAACTTTTTCCTCACATGGTAAAGAACTATTGACATCTGACTAGTCTGCAGCTAACACGGATTAGATGCAGCCTAAAAGAAGATAAAATACAATCTGTGATCTGCTTCATAGGATCACGGAATCATTTAGCTTGGAAAAGACCCTTAAAATCATCAAGATCAACCATCAACCTATCACTACGATATCCACCACTAAACCATGTCCCTAGGCACCACACCTCTTACATAATTTCATGGATGGCAACTCCACCACTTTCCTTATCAGCATCTTACAATGCCTAACCACCTACTGCATGGAGAAATTCTTTCTGATACGTAATTTAAACCTCCCGTGGTACATCTTGAGGCTGTTTCCTCATGCTTTCTTTTCTACTGTCCTTTTCTCCTTCAAGTGCAGCCAGGGAATGGATTACAGAATTCAGCCAGAGGGCACCTAGGCGCAGGCAGGCATTAGCAGTCAAGGCTGCTGAGCATCTGATTAAGAGAGAGGGGCAGGGACAAGTGTTCATGTAGTTGTACGACAGGAGAAAGAGAAAGGTGCAATAGCTACTGACTGGTTTTCCAGAACACCATGACCACACATCCCAAAACACCTCCCAGCAGCCAGAGAGATATACAGAAAGGACTAAAAGTACAAATGACAAAGTATATCAGGAAAATGGCAGGTGCAACTACAACCACCACCACCATTCCAGGGAATTTGTTAGATGAAAAGGACAGATGAGCGGAGGAGATGGTCCTCCATAATTCCCGCTGAAGTCAGTGCTGAGACAGTTTCCAACCTCTGGTGTAGCTGGATTGGGCTCAAACTTCACAGTCCCAGAGGAGAAAATACTGACATAATGAATAGGAAACTGGAATTTTCTCAGTTACTATTCACTGGCTAATTGCTCAGGGCTTGTGTGAAGAATTTCTGGTTTCTGGCATCCAACCATCAGTGACATTAGATACCTCCATGCAAAGCTGCTCATAGGTAGAAGTCACCACCTGAAACCCTCTGAAGAGAGTCTTCACTTACAAAAGTTGGTTCCCAGGTTTAATTGTACTAGAGGAGAAACTGCAGATATATCCACATCTTCTCCTCTGTAGGAGTGTAGGACCTGACAGAACTAAGAGCTAGAAGAGTTGGCAACAGTCCTTGCTGTAGAGATACGCATGTGCACAGAAATTGCACCAGCCAGGTTGACACTAGAGCTATTCGGAAATGGTGAACAGATCAAAGCTGGAAGAAAAGTAGGCCAGAAAAAAATAGTAGTGATAAAGAGATAAGATAGAAAGTTGCCCACTTCAGGAGAGAGAAGATGCAGAACATGTTGAAGGTCCAGGAGATGCTGGCAGAAGGGTACCGGGGCTGGAGAAGATTTATTTGCCAGGTTTATGAAGTCCCTGTTGCCCCTGTATCCATTCTCTTCTGATGGATCCATTCTTTACATACAACAGATGAAATATCTCCCTTCTTTCTGCACAGGGCCAGGAAACAGAAAACTCAGGAAAACATCCCCTGGCAAAGGATTTCCTCCTTTTCTGTTGAGAGTTTATGATAACAATCCCACTTCTTTTCTAGTAAATTCCAGCTTTAGGGTCAATCAGTTACAGCAGTGCTAATCCACGATTACTCACTTCGCCTGCTTATCTCTCTCCATGGTGAAGCCCACAGTATTTAGAAAACAGTGGGAAAAGGTAAGGCTCCAGAACATCAGTGCATATTCTGTGGATGCTAATAGCGGGGCAGAGATTTTTCTTTGTGAGGGAAGGTCTAAATAGGTTACAACTCAAACTTTTGATTTGTAAAGGCAAAGAAAGCTGTGGTTTCACTTCCCGCAGTTGTCTGCAGCAATGCTGCTTTTTATGTCAACATACATTTTAGTAAATGTTAGCTTGTACTCTGCAGTGATGGACTGTTTGCAGTAACCTTGGGAATAGTGCTCTTATCTCATATTTACACAACAAGTGCAAAGAAACGAGATTAGGTATTTTTCCACAATGTTGAAAATGCCTTTTTTTTTTCTCCTTTCTTGAACAAGGACTGAACTTTAAACATTTCAAACATGCTTGGCCCCACTTGGAAGATGTACAGTTAACGTGGTACTAATCGTTTGCTGGCAGCTTCCACTCTGACCAGAGAATAGTTGTATTAGCTTGAGTGTACCTCCTGTCTCAGGTCAAGTGCAACAGTTGCATAGGACTGCAACCAGGGAAATGGAGAGTCACAGAAAGGGCTTTCCTCATGCTACTCAGCACCATGAGCTATATCTCCTCCATCTCCCGCACGGAGCAGCCGAACTAAGATGAATGGCTCTGTAACATGGATTTAAAGTTGACTAAAGACACTTGAGGTGGATATGAGACACCATGGGAACATCAGCTCCAGCTGCTACAGGTCTGTGTCTTTCAGGCAAGATCTTGTACTCTGTCCTTGCATTGTGTCTTTTGCTATAGTTTTGCCATCTCAGCCATACCGTGCCATAGGTCAGGTCACTTGTCTTGCTTTCAGTGCTTAGCTACTACAGATTTTGATTTTGTTCTGGCATGTGATTGTGGAAAAGGAGCTAAAAAAGTAACAGTTTCTCTTAGCAGGGATATTCCAGTTGTAGAAGTACCTCCAGAGAATTTTTTCCCAGAGCAAAAGACCTTTGTTAGGTGTGCAGGACACTCACAGTTTTTGTTGCTCTGACAACTGAACTGCCTCTGACTCCTTAAACATGCCTCACATTTACATCACCAACTGCAAACAGTAATTACCCAAACCCTCAAAACTGGTGTTTGCCTGACAGACAAACTCGGTGCTTGTTCTCCTCAGCGGACCTCTTCCAGAAGCCAAAGTAATATCAAGAAAGGAAACATGCAACAGAAGCAAACAGTGTTTCAGATTTTCAAAACACTCCAACATGAATGGAAAGCAGAGGGGTTCCTTCCTACATGCTGCCCTCAGCTAACATTTACCACAATGAATACAAAAGGGAAATTACAAGTTTGCTCTAAGAAGTCTGTTGTTCCTTCAGAGCCCGTGCTGCTTAAAGGGATTTACAAGGCTTTAGCTTTGCACTGGAGCTTTTGTGTTGATAAGACATCTTTCAACAGGAAAAAAGAACATGCAATTCACAGAGGTCACCACAAACATTCCCCAGCTCAGCGACTTCTGCCAGCATGGTGAAATACAACAGCAATTCCATACAGCAGCATGGGGCTGAAGAGAAGTGAGGAGAACAGAAGTAAATTCCCAGTATTTATTCTCACAGCAAGAAACTGAGTTTAAAAACAACAACAAAACAATACATTTCCCTACATACTAATCATTCTTCTGTGAATCCGAGATAGAGTTAAAGCCTCTCTCCCAGCAATCATCAATAACTGTTTCAAAAGCAAGCTTCTCTAAGCACGTAGGATAAAAAGCATCTTTCAGAGCTTCAACGTTCTGTTGCTATCAATGTCATCTTATTCTGGGAGAAAATGAAGGAATGACATCATTTGCTAGATTGCAATAACATAATAACAAATAAACAAAGAAAGCAACTGGTGATAGCAAAGCAACACAGTAGTGGTGGTCTTTGGGTTAGTTTATGAACAAGCACTCATATCACTGCTAAGGTAGGTAGTGGAGAAATTAAGTCTTAACTGAAGACTGTTTTAAATCCAGAAGAAATACCCTTTGTAGCAGACATAAGAATGTGAAGTTTATTATGGCAGGAAGCCTTGCCAAAAGCTTACAGAAAAATATTTCTGTGCTACCAGACAACCACAAGAGACAATTCTTAAGTTGCAAGGATAGGATGTTTCCCAAAGCTTCATATCAGAATTTCCATCCTAACATTCTGGGGGGGTTTTAAAGCATTCACATTTCATGCACTTCTAATTTAAACAGAATTTGGCACCTGGAATAATAAAACTGTCTCCTGCTAAGAGGAATCAAAGCATTACGACGATCATCAGTGTTAACATGATTTAATTTCAGCTTACCACTGTCTCTTAGATGGATGCTACAAGGATGTAAGTTGCGAAAATTGTGGCAGATTAATTTTACTTAGGAGAACTGACTGTTCATCTGTGTACATGGCCAAGATGCTTTCCACCTCTTCCTTCTACATTTGCAGCCCTCAAAGAGAAAACAGATGCAAATCACTTTGCAACAGAGAGGGAACTCTAAAACCCCAAATGATGGCTTTGTCATAGCCACTTGTTTCAGCCTTCACTGCTTTTCCAAATTTCTCAACAGGTATTGTACACAGTAATTAATCTTCTACATCTTCTAACTACATTAACATTAATGCAAGTCTTTATTAATGCTCCATACTATGTGCCTTGCACAAAAAACTATCCAAGCCAAATCAGGCTATTATCTAGAAATCAGTATGCAAGTGTTTCTTCCACTGCTTTGGGATTGTGCCATCGGCATCACGTGTAGAGGCTTGTCAGGATTATGAGACTGACTGCGCAGAAGTAGCCAACAGCGGCTCGGCCTGCTTGACCACCTGACGGTTGTAAATCACATGCACTGTATGGTGTTCACATTAACAGAAGTTACATATGTGCACTCACGGCCGAGGAAGTTCCTCTGAGAATGGGAGTTGGCATGAGGACTTGGACAGTCTCAGCTTAGGAGAAAACTGCACATTATGACCATTAGAGTGAGATACAGGAAATCAGACTTTCTCTTCCTCCTATTTAAAAACCCATTGCTGGATTTTTGGCAATGTCAGCTCCTTCAACATCTGCCTTATCACAGCTCCCCTCAAAGCCAAAGCAAGGAGCAATGGGGTGGGTATGCCCAGGAACCAGCCCAGAGCAGCACTGGGGGAGAAGGGATATGATGCAGCCGAATGGGTAACAGCAGATATTACCAGCTCGTGTGCTCCCCACGTGCACCAGAGCAGGGCCAATTGGCCCCAAGTGCTGGGTACTCCTCGTGAACTTATGATACCAGTCTACCTCCTCTCCCAGCTCTGCCACTGCAGCAAAACCTGACCAGCAGTTTCTACTGTGGGTGCCACTGTACAGTCTCACTGCTAAGCACCAGGGCAGAACATCTGAGCTCCTGTCATCCCTCTCACCAGAAAACCTAAGCTCTTGAGAAGGGTGAATACAAAAGATCTAGCAGCGTTCAGCTGTTAGCAAGTCCCTCTGAAAGTCCCTGTGAAAGGAAACCAAAAGACATTAAAAAAACTGAATGTGTGGTTTATTATATTTAAGATGCTATTTGTCTATAGTGTTTAAATATGTCTGTCACATAGTCAACAGTAAATGAATGTAATTTTACATGTTCAGTATTTTGATACACAGTACAGGACTAAAAGTGTGGTAAAGGAGCATGGGAAATTAATATTTCCTTGATTCACGTATCAAATTCTGCAGCACCAGATAAAAGCTTGGAGTAAGGACTTAAGCTGCAGTATTACAAGCGCTACTAAATAAACCAAGAGACATACCTATATTAAACATTAGAGAAACAAAACAAATGACACAAGGGTTTAATATTTAAGATTTGATACAAGATTAAAATACTAATATTTTTAATGTCCTGGTTTCAAATTAATAAATATAAAAACAATATAAAAATATACACCAGTT
>JANHGO010000063.1:20014829-20087142 GCA_024606505.1 Aquila spilogaster | reverse complement strand
ATGTCCGGCTCCTGCTCCCACAAGGAAGGTCCAGGCCCTGAAAGCTGTTGCTGCTCTTCACCTTCCCTTGGCGCCCTGTCTACACTGTCCCCGGCCCTGCGGCGGGCGCTGCCCGGCCGAGCCGCCGCGCTGCGCCCCGGGGGTGCCCGCCGTGCTGGACGGCTGCTCCTGCTGCCTGGTGTGCGCCCGGCAGCGCGGCGAGAGCTGCTCCCCGCTGCTGCCCTGCGACGAGAGCAGCGGCCTCTACTGCGACCGCGGCCCCGAGGACGGCGGCGGGGCCGCCGGCATCTGCATGGGTAGGTGGCGGGCGGGCACCCCCGGGCGGGGGAGGACCGAGGCTGGGAGGCCGGCGGGGCGTCCCCCGCCTGCGGCAGCCCTCCCCGGGGCGGTGGGGCGACCCTGCCCGGGCGGGGGCCCGGAGCGGCGCCCGCTGGGGCTGTCGCTGTCCCCGTCCCCGCTGTCCCCCCCGCCTGCCCTCGGGCCAAGCGCCTCTTCCTCGGGACTGCCTGCGCCGCGGCGGGCCGGGGGCTGCTTTTCCTGCTGCTGCGGGGGGGGGCGGCAAGCGTGGCCCGCTCGGGGCCGGGCAGGGCCGGCCGCCGCCGTGTTTTGGGAGGCAGGGGGAGGGCGCCGAGTGCCCTCTGTGTGAGCGAAACGCGTTCGCTTTCCTCGCTAGTGCTGGAGGGAGACAACTGCGTGTTTGACGGGATGATTTACCGCAACGGGGAGACGTTCCAGCCCAGCTGCAAGTACCAGTGCACCTGCCGGGACGGACAGATCGGCTGTCTGCCCCGCTGTAACCTGGACCTGCTGCTCCCCGGCCCCGACTGTCCTTTCCCCAGAAAAATCGAAGTCCCTGGCGAGTGCTGTGAGAAGTGGATCTGTGACCCTAAAGATGAAGTGATTCTGGGAGGTTTTGCTATGGCTGGTGAGGAAACGCAAACTAATTGTCACGGTCATTGTGAGGAGGAGGAGGAGGTGGTATCGTGCTGGAAATACCCATGGGGTCGCCAAAGCTAAGACGCTTTGCTTTGTGTGGCCGGTTTGTTCGGCTCTTTTTTCTCATCTAGAGTCACTAGCAAGTCTGCAGTGGTTATGAGTAAAGGCAGAGCTCGATAGGTAAAACAAAAGATATTCAGAGGATGAATGCGCATAGCAGTTTTAAAAGGTGGTTAACCTGAGTTGGTTCCCAGTTCTGAAATTGCTGTTTATCTGGTACAGGGTAGTTCGGTGAGTGGAACAAAACAGGGGCAAGCTCGTAATCCTCCAGACATTATTTCCACCCCCAGATCAAAGCTGCAGTCTTGCTACTTGCTCTGCAAGGAGATGTTGCATCATAAATACTACTCTAACAGCTTAGTATGCAAGAGACTTTTTTTCCCCCTTAAATTCCCCAGCTATTACAAGTGGTCAGCCTGGTAGCTAAAATGCCAACAAATTCCTGCTTGTCTGTGCTAGAGCTCTCATCATTATTGTTGGCATCAAAAGCATTACAAAGTACTTGGAGAAGCAGTGGTTATAAACACAGTGAGTGGATCTGAAAAAAAAAAATCCCGTTCCAAAATGCAGAACTCATAAACTGCTTTTGTAATTGAAAAAAATAAAGCTGCACAGTATTTTCCCTGTTTTCTTACTGAATTATGTCCCCATCCCTTTTAAATTAAACTATTAGTTCAACATGAATTTTCATAAGCTACTTTTACTGAGAGTTGAGGGCACTGCATTCTCTTCCAGTCACTGCTTTTTGTGGTCTTAAGCAGTTAGTTATGCTTAAACTCGCCTAATCCATTTGAAAAAACAAGTAAGGAAGGATCCAGGAAGAAATGTTCTAGTAACTTGTCAGACCGCTATGAAGAGTCAGTTGTAAGGCACATAAGGTATAAACAAAAAGCTTGCCACCTTCCTAGTATTTTTCCTTATCGTTGATTTGTTTGACAGTGACAGGCTAATCTGTAAAATGCCTACAGATGGATTATCTGCATTCTTTCTAGCAATGGCCATCCCTCTTGGGAGGCCACCTCTTCAGAGCTTTACCGTGCAAAAGGCAAAAATGCTGTTGTAGAGGAGCTTCACAGCAAGAGGTGTGACTGACAGCTCAGTCATGTTACCTCATTCTGTTTACTCCTGTGATAACTGCTGAACCAAACTATACGGTTAGCAATATTTGCATAATACAACTTAACACTGCCATGAGGGAAGGTCAATGATCAGAGTTGGCTATGGCTTTGAATAGCTGTGAAAACTCCTGGAAATTACTTTCTTCCTCTCTCCCCACCATCACCCTGGCTATAATCTGTCAATAATTGACAAGATCGGGTGACTTTATGACTCTCAGAGTAAAGGGCTTTACTTTCATGGTGTTTATTAGTTTAGGTAAATCTTTCAGCCTCTCTCAAATCATATCTACTACAAATATTTTTATGACGTAGCTTTAGAAGAGATTTGTGATGTATTTCCATTGGAAAGAGTGAGGAATAAAGAGTTATTAGAGTTCTAAACTGGAATTGGCAGTAATTCTTCCAGCTGTGGACTTGAGTGAACTGAATCTAAATGCTGTGCTGATTCCACTGATATGCACCTTTCCGTTATTTTTAGATGTAGGAAGTTGCCATCCAGGGCTCCTAAAAAGGAAGCTTTTAAAATTCCTAAATCTTATCAAAAGCATGGATTTTGGACCTTTTTTTTTGTCTCATGTTTCTTCCCAGAAGTGGTAGAGTTCAGTTAGATACTGGGTTTTCACATGATTTTTTCTTGTAATAAAGTTCTGTGGGGTTTTCTCTCCAGCCTACAGACAAGAGGCCACACTCGGGATCGATGTGTCGGATTCAAGTGCCAATTGTATTGAGCAGACAACAGAATGGAGTGCTTGTTCCAAAAGCTGTGGAATGGGCTTCTCTACCCGTGTTACCAATAGAAATCAACAGTGTGAGATGGTGAAGCAGACACGGCTTTGCATGATAAGACCTTGTGAAAATGAAGAGCCATCTAATAAGGTATGCTGCAAAGAGTGGCAGGGGAGCAGGGACTCTTCAGCTGCAATTCCAAGGTTACAATATTATGGTCTAGAATGCTCCAGATGCAAGTGTACGTAAATACACTTTCTAGCATGTGTGCCGCAAGCCCAGTGTATTTGGAAAGCATTAGACATGCTGTGTTTGCTTAGTAGCTTTGTGCTGCACGTTCAGCAGGTTGAGGAAGGTGATTCTGCCCCTCTACTCTGCTCTGGTGAGAACCCACCTGGAGTACTGCATCCAGCTCTGGGGTCCTCAGCACAGGAAAGACATGGACCTATTGGAGCAGGTCCAGAGAAGGGCCCTGAAAATGATTGGAGGCACGGAACACCTCTCCTATGAAGAAAGGCTGAGAGAGTTGGGGTTATTCAGCCTAAAGAAGTGAAAGCTCCGGGGAGACCTTATGGCAGCCTTTCAATACTTGAAGGAGGCTTATAAGAAAGATGGGGACAGACACTTTAGCAGGGCGTGTTGTGGTAGGACAAGGCATAATGGTTTTAAACTACAAGAGGGTAGATTCAGACTAGATATAAGGAAGAAATTTTTTACAATGAGGGTGGTGAAACACTGAAACAGGTTGCCCAGAGAGGTGGTAGATGCCCCATCCCTGGAAACATTCAAGGTCAGGCTGGATGGGGCTCTGAGCAACCTGATCTAGTTGAAGATGTCCCTGCTCATTGCAGTGGGGTTGGACTAGATGACCTTTAAAATCCCTTCCAACCCACACCATTCTATAAGTCTATGATAATTTAAGCCATCCCAAACAGATCAGATGTATTTCATGTGCAGACTATTTTGACAGCTCATGCAGTCTAACTTCTCCCACAAATGCCATTGTACTACCTGTATGTGTACTTCAGAGCTGCTCCAATCACGCAGAATGGGTATGTCAGATTTCTAGTCTGTTGAGCATCTGGAACTGGAGAGAAATATGTGAAACACTGCAGAATCTGCTTGGGTAGATGAAACCTTATCTTAATCCTTATGATGCTTTTTCCAAAAGCAAATCCAACACTGATCCTTCAGGTGCAATAAATGTGTATCTAAGGGAGCTGACTTTTTTGCTGCTTCTACACATTATACAAGTGTTACTGTCAGTAACATCTAGCTAGGTAAGAGGACCATCACTTTATGTAGTGTTCTGAGTGTTGGAAGGCATTGCTAAGGCCTTTGCTGAATACTCTGCGCAGTTTTAAATACTGTGTTTTGAAAAGGATATGAAGCATTTGGGAAGATTTGGGGAGACTAACAAGAATGATCAGAGGTCTAGAAAACATGTTCAGCTAGGGAAAAATTGATTGAACTGAACTTTTTCTGAATGCAAGAGAACAGAGATGCATTCTCATAACTGTGTTCAGATATTGCAGCCTGTTCTGAGTCCATGGGGGATACAACAAGAAATGGTGAGTTTAGACTGTATAAAAATTAAGACATGAGTGAAAACCTTCCAAGCAGTAAGAATAGTGAACTGTTAGGATTGTCTGGGGCAGATGTGGAGTCTCTGTCACTGAAGAGTTCCAAGGACAAGTTAGACAACCATCTGTTAAGAGTAACGTGGATAAAGGTGGTTCTGCTTTGGGTCATGAGAATGGGCTATGATTTTTTAAGGTTCATTTTAGCCCTCTTATTTTTTTCCCCTGAATCTATTCCTGTAACTTGCTCATTTGGCTTCCTGATTCTCTGACGGAACTGCACTAGCCTGAGAAGTTTTCCAATAGAGTATAGTTTCATAATTAACGTTGGTTTGGCTTGTCTCAGATGACAAGAGTGGGCTTTAATTATTTGTCATTTATTACTGGCCCAATAACACACTGGTGTCAAAGGGCAGATATTACAGGAGTTACCGTAAGTAACTGCTGAAGTAGTTGCATAGTCTTATCGCTGTTGAATGAGCAAAGACAACAAATTTAAGTTTTCAGAGTAGACCTATATATATCCTTGCATGTCAATTTCTAACTGCTTTGTCTTATGCAATGATATATCTAATGTCTCTTCATATTTCTCTTAGAAAGGGAAGAAATGTATCCGAACAAAGAAGTCCCTGAAAGCTGTTCGCTTTGAATACAAGAACTGCACTAGTGTGCAGACATACAAACCTCGTTACTGTGGCCTCTGCAATGATGGGCGATGCTGTACCCCACATAACACCAAAACGATTCAAGTTGAGTTCCGCTGTCCTCAGGGCAAAGTCCTAAAAAAGCCAATGATGTTGATCAACACCTGTGTCTGTCATAACAACTGTCCTCAGAGTAACAATGCTTTCTTCCAGCCATTAGATCCGACATCTAGCGAAGCAAAAATATGAAAAGCATAAATTAGGTAGCGCGAAAGGTATAAATAGTTTATACAAAACTTGACCCACAATCAGGTGAATGTAACAATTACTTATGTAAAATATCTAAGATGTTTTTCAAAACAGTCTAGGTGCTTTCTTTTTTCCTGTAGCTTATTAAATACCTCACTTTACATTTTCCCCCTCCAAATGTCTTTTATTCACTTGAAGGAAATTTTGTACCTTGGACAGAGCCTTCTTTTTTCTTGACGGTGGCATAGATTACAAAGCGAACAGCTCGACTTTCTCCTTGAGTTAAGGGGATCATGCCACGAGTTTCAGTAGCTGTAAGACTGGGCTCTTTAAGAGTAAATGGATTCCTTGGGGAATGCGTGATACCATATTACATAAGCTTCCAGGTTCTTAACTTTACTTTGCATAATGCATATAAACGCTTAAGCAGTGTTTTTTTCCATTCTAATGAAACTCTGTTTCTGATGACAGTAAAAATCTTACTGATGAAATTGTTGCATTCTTTGTCTTACAGAA
Source organism: Aquila spilogaster (assembly GCA_024606505.1). Classification (NCBI taxonomy): domain Eukaryota; kingdom Metazoa; phylum Chordata; class Aves; order Accipitriformes; family Accipitridae; genus Aquila; species Aquila spilogaster. The sequence continues at coordinate 20,081,313 of JANHGO010000063.1, read as the reverse complement.
TACCTTCTATCTATACCTTTGACTTTCTCTGAGGAGTAAGTTTACATATAGCCCCTGCAATGACATAGCTAAGAGCTCTTATCCTGAAGCATAGCAGATTGGTAGCTGACAGCAATTAAATTTCTCTTTGGTAACTTCACTAGCAGTCTAATCCAAAACCCACTGAAGTCAGCGTCTTAGGAGAACTCTGTTCTAACCAAGGTGTGTCTGTAGATATAACTATTTGGATGCAAAAATAAAATTTCTGTAAATTCCTCTAAAATACTAACTGTATCATATGGTGCTTCATTTCTTAGAAAGGTGTATATGTAAATAGAAACTGTATATATTGTAATATAACTTTACTAAGTAAATAAACTTTATGTGATTCAAAATATTTTTTCCTAAAGTTGCTTTTCTTAAACTACCAACTTTTAACAGCTAAAAGCAATGGGAAGAAAAAGGGTCTGCAGACTCCTAAAATCAAAAGACCCTATCTTGTGATGTTCTTAGAGTACCTCATCCTAATTGCTGCCCTAACAGGTATGCAGTGTCTTGGTGCAGGAAAAGATGAATAATTTGTGAGGCACACATTAGAATGGAGGTTTCCTTCAGACTAAGTTAGCCTGGGAGATAGGATGATGTAAATAAAGTTAGGTTTGGATGTGGTGTGCCCTGAAACACAGTGGTGGTGGTGAAGAATAATTATGTGATTTGGCGTTTGGGTTTGGGTCTGAAGTACTAACAAAGTATTTAATTGGGTCTTGCAGCATTTCAGCCTCACAAAAGCAGCCTGTGACCCTGCTTGTCCTAGATATTGTATGCAATATCCCCAAGGAATATAGAGCCTGAGGGTGGCAGTTTCATGTATGTTAAATCATGTATGTAACAGGACAGTGCAAATAGGTCATAAGTACAGTTGTGCAGACATTCAGCTGCCTAGACTGTGGGACCAAGCTTAGCTAGGTGTGTGTCTCTCTCAGTTAGAGATACCAGAGTAGTACTTACGCCACAACCATTCTGTAACCATGTGGTAGGAAACAACTCTCTCTTGAGAAAAAAAGGCAGAAGGCCAAATCTCAGTGTGTTTGGCCTAGCATCCTCCTTCTCTGGAGGAGCTAGCAACCTCCAGTCTGGCAATTCCTGAGATACACACAGGATGGAATTCAGCTCCCCGTTAAGACTCCTAAATTTGGTGTCTACAAGTAGACATCTAAATGCCTGTTTAGCCAATGAAGACTAAAGTAAAGTTAACTGTGAGTAAGCATCAATGGCTGAAGGTTTTTTAGTAACTTTTAAGTCATCCTTGAAAGTATGAGGCCCTGGTGCTAAAATCCATACTGGTTCAGTTAAGGTTAGATAGATCTTGGGTCCTCACCTGGACTCTTGCATGGCTTTCCCCACTAACTGTGCCAGTGATAAATTCCTTTGTAGTCCTTGCTGTTGTTACCAACACATCCCTCCCTGCCTTATGCTGTTCAAACACCTGGAACAAGACTAGTCTTGTCCCTCATCAGGACCATGCACGTGCATACATGCACACTCCCTGCACTTGCACTGGTTAATGCCTAATCTTAGAATCATAGAATGGTGTGGGTTGGAAGGGATTTTAAAGGTCATCTAGTCCAACCCCACTGCAATGAGCAGGGACATCTTCAGCTAGACCAGGTTGCTCAGAGCCCCATCCAGCCTGAGCTCTGGGCAACCTGTTTTAGTGTTTCACCACCCTCATTGTAAAAAATTTCTTCCTTATATCTGGTCTGAATCTACCCTCTTGTAGTTTAAAACCATTATGCCTTGTCCTACCACAACATGCCCTGCTAAAATGTCTGTCCCCATCTTTCTTATAAGCCTCCTTCAAGTATTGAAAGGCTGCCATAAGGTCTCCCTGGAGCTTTCACTTCTTTAGGCTGAATAACCCCAACTCTCTCAGCCTTTCTTCATAGGAGAGGTGTTCCGTGCCTCCAATCATTTTCAGGGCCCTTCTCTGGACCTGCTCCAACAGGTCCATGTCTCTCTAACATAGAGAGTTTATAAAGTTCTTCCTGGTTTTGCACCCCAGCCACCTTATGTGGTAGGAAATGCTGAGTGCTGGAGAGCATGAGGCCAGGACTCCTCTAGGTGGCTGAGGAGTGGTTAGGGAGCAGGTTAGAATCTAGGAAAGAGGGAAGGACTACTGAAAACTACTTTCACCCCACATCTCTATGTGCCTCCTGAGAGTCAGGCTGGTTTGTGCAATGCTTTTCTAATATAACACAAGCTATCAAGTATTTCTCAGGATCATCTTGCAAATTTGCAAGAGATCCATCAACTACCAAGCAATGCAGCCTTTTACTGTCTGGACAAATTTAAACAGTCTTTGGATTAATAAAACCCAGCAAATCCTGAGCCAGGAGTAATTAGAGAGGAATGCAGGCAACCACTGATTTCCTAAGAAGTAAAATGGTTCACTCAGTCGCTTTATTTTGACAGTTCCTCTGCCCCTTTCACACCCAAAGTCATTTATACCTGTGCATCAGCTTATCATTGTTGCATTGCTTCTCCTTTATCCCTCTGCTTCTCCCTAGCAGTTCAATAAGTAGCTTCCACTTTGCAGGCAAGTTGAAGAGCTCATCTGGGATATGAACCCACAACCCCTTGTACATTAAGATCATCCACTACTCTTAAGTTTGTGGGCTTTTCTCCTCCAAAGGCAGGAGTTTATTTTCTGATATTTTTGAAGAGGCATAAACCCAGCTTCCTGCTAACACACTTGGGGATCGTCCATCACTTCCTTTGAAAAGGGGATTATGTGCACTATGGCATGAGTTCAATTATAATTCGAGTAACTCCTTTTGCCTGTAGACATTCCCCCAACACTTTTAAACTATGGTCTCCACTTCAGTAGACTTAGGGCCAAAATGCTCCCTATAATCTTCCTTAACGCTGCTCTACATGATCTCCACATCTTCAACCCATTTTGTGAGAAGGGAGCTGCATTGTTATGAGCACTACAACCTTCATGAAAGAAAAGTGCTGCAGTGTTCAAATCCTTATTAGCTATCTTTATTAACACCGGAACTATTGCAATCTCAATGTCTTCTTACAATGCTGTAGCATTTCAGCAGGAAAAAAATCTTTTGTAAAGGAACACAAATGTTTCCTCTGGACAAAAGGAGCCAAAGATCTGAACCAGTTCTCCACTGTCTTTTAGACTATATACATAATACCAATTCAGTGGCTATTTTTACCTCAACCCAGTTGGTACAGCTTTTCATCTGGTATCAGTTTTGTTACATTCATTTAAATTTGTTTAATATGGACAGTTCCTAGCTTAGTATTTGGGCCAGTTTCAGCCTGTTCCTGCAAAAGGTCATGACACCAATTTAATTAAAACACAACAGTGGTGTGTCAAACCTGTGACATTTGTATAAGTAAACTCCAATGATAAAATCCTGAACGTTTCTGTTTAAGGGCTATGATTTTCCCAAACAAGCAAAGTTAAATTATTCAAATATCAGCAATTCATTTTCATATCTCCGAGGATTCCATCTGAGCGTTTCAGGGAACATCACTCAACATTCAATGTATGGGTCCATACAGCGATATGTACTGAGCATGATATGTTGATGGAACAAGCACAAAATATGCTGGTTAACTTGTTCCTCCCATACTCTCTGAACAAATTTACCTTTCCTTTGCTAGTACCAGTCGAGGACTGTCCCCGAAAAAAGCTGGTTGGAAACCTTTTTTTTATTTACTTATTCATTTAATTTAACAGCTTTCAGTGTTAGCAACTGGTAGGCTAAGTGCACCTCCAATAAGTGATGTTGATGAGAGCCAGTGTTACCCCCTGCAGGACATACACCCAGTAGAGGTGTTTGTAGCTACTTCTAGGACTGTTTCATCTGCAGGACTTCATTAAAGCAACATGCTTCCTGCATTTAACCTGCTTTAAATTTGTCTAACGCAGCAAAGACTTATTGCAAATATGTCTTTTTTTTGCCTTCACTGACTATGTAAGGAGACCAGCTGTGAGTCTTCTCAACTGATGCCTGACACTAGAGTGAAAACTTCACAGTGAGTAAAATTCTACAACTGATTTCAGTAAGATCACAGTTTCACCCTTTCTGTTTTCCAGTATAATTCCAGGAGTAGTACAATAAAAAATTCAGGAAAAATGGACTGTCTCTATTTTTTTTCCTTCTAGTCCAAGCTATAATTTGTGTTCACTCTATTTTTATTAATTTATTGCTGTGTGGGGAGATGGACGGGAAGAAATTTAGTTACTGTTTCTAGTCGTAGTATTTATACCTTATGACAAATCTGAACTTCATGAAATAGGATTGTATTTCTCTCCTCTGACAACTTACTACATTGGAATTTATTTTTCTTCTCAATTTTTTTAAGCAATAATAAAATAATTCTTTTATACCAAAGCTTTCTGTATTAACTCTTGTTTCAAAAAGCCATTCTAGTTATGTCAACCGTGCTAAATTTTGTAATATGAGCTGTCTAGTGCCAGCATGAAATTTAGTGTGACCTGAGGAAAAAATTCTGCTCTGATTTTCCCATTACCAATCCCAGTTTATGCATTACACAGGTATGAACACCTGTTCTATGACCCAAGATACTACACTGATGTCAGTCAAGAGACCTACCATGCAGCTGTGAGAGGAGCAGTTTGCTTGCAAAGATCTAGTAAATATGTTTGATATTTGTTTAAATCCCTGCAGTTAACACTGTTACTCCTATAAATGCGTAGTTAGAGCTAACAGCCTGTTTCTTTATGATTAAGCACACCTTTAAATCCTCATGTTCTCTCCATGGACTGTAGACGGAGCCCAGAAGATTGCCTGCCGGTGAGCTTTCTGGAATAACATGAAATTAATCTCACACTAAGCCTCTCCACTCAGAGAAACAGTAGGGAATAGCCATTGCTGATCAAATTTAATTGAACGATTTGTAGATTAGCAAACAGGAAGAAATACTTGTTTATATCCCAGGAAGTAGATTTATCTGCCCTGGACATGCAAATTTTCACATTAAAATAATGTGCCCCACTGACTTAAAATGCTTCAGCGTTCATGGATGTTAACCTGGTTGTTGTTATTCTCAATGTTAGAATAAAATATTGCCCCCCAAATATTGCATTTCAGTTCATACAGGGAGACCTGTATCTCTGGTCTCCTAGGTTGTCTCTCCTCTTCTTTAGCCTCTCATTCTATCAGCATGTGCTGAGTCTGTTTTCCACCCTCTTCCATATTTTTTTCCATGCTTTCCTCCACAAAATGCTCTTTTTATCCCAGTTCTCAAAGCCCACTCATTATTCACTTCTACAGTGCCCCCAAATGGTAAATTAAATATGCATATCCCATTGCCAGACGCCTTCCCCATGCACCCCGTGCATCCTGCCTTCCCCCTTCCTCTGTGAGTCTTGCAGCCCTCAGGGGACATGTTAAGTCCATTGCTGTTGCAAAAACATTCACTTGGAGATAATCAGAGCTTTTGAAGCATATCAAATTTCATTTTGCTGAAGGTAAAGGATAAAGGATATTCTAAAGAGAAAAAGATGGGGGCGGGGGGGGGGGAAGATTTACTCTCCTGCACCACTAGGTCTGGCTCATGAGAAACCCAGGCTCAGCACATCATGTTGACTGATTCAGAGAAATTCAGAAAGAAAGAATCTATCCATTAGGCCAAACAGAGATTTGAGCCTGCACATAACCCAGGACTGTGCTCTGACAATCAGGACAGGAAGAATAAGCCCATTAGCCCCTGTGGGAGGATTGCTAGTTTGGGTTGTTTTGTCTTTTTCCCCCCTCTGTTTTTAATTAAAAAATTGCACTTCAATAGAAGGCTGGTTTTTGTGCAAAGAGAAGCAAATCCCAGAAATCCCTGCATAGATTGAGGCAGAATTAAATCCTCTGAACTGCCTTCGTAAACAACTACAATCACTGAAATACTTGAAAAGTTGTACCCTTACCACTTTGCAAAAACTGTATCTTCAGACTGTAACACATTAGGGTGTCTGCTTCAGAAACAAAAAACACCTCTTTGGGGAAAAGAATCAGACTTTCAAGACTTTGAAAATATATACCTTTAGCACTCCGCAGCTAATGTTCTCACTCTGTGGGATGTGAGTTTGTGATTGTACATTGACCTGTGTCGTTCTCGTACCAGGACCACGCCAAGGGCCATGCTAAGGCCTGCCTTTGCCACCACTGCATTGCTTAGAGGGAAGACGAAAGAGCCCATCACTTGGGGCCAGAATTACAAGCAGCATTTCACTTCAAATTTACAATAAAATATGGGTTTCTGTGGGAGGGCCCAGTTCTCCTCCAAACCATGGAGCAGGGGGACACCTGGTGGCTACAGGCCATTTTGTCGTGTCAAGGATGATAAACTTTCTTTGGGCCTGCTCCTGAAAGTAGGGATGCATCTGGAAGGATGAGGCCAACTGATGTTAATTATGACAACTGTCACTGGTTATGGGGACATTAATAGGGAGGGAGGACAGAAGCCTGGATAGGTGTATGATTTTTTTAAATGTATCCAAATTGTTATTAGCATTTTGACAGGCCCCAGCCCCATATCTTGGTGTAGATATACAATGCAGAAGAAAATTTCTCATCCCAGAGACTTTCCAGTTAAATGGAAAAAACACAAAGGATGAAGGGAAGGAGAGGCCCTTTCCTCTGGTTAGCACACAAGGCACTAAAAGCTCAGAATATATGAGCAGCTTCCTCCCCACCACACACAATTTGTGGTAAAACCAGGAAATGAGCCTATTTCTCTTAAGTCACCATCTACAGCCTTAACCACAAAGGCTGTCCTCCTCCTTTTAGCTTTACCCTTTCAAGTCCATCCTGCACTTCAGAGGATCATGTTGCAGAGGAAATGAAGCCATATGCTTTCTTTTCAGAGAACCGGAGGGGACTCAGGCACCACATAAGACCTTTACAGTCTAGAAGGACAACGAGCTGAGGGAAAATGATGGTCTCAGGAATGGTGACCATTCACTCCATCATGAAGAGACGGCTCTCTGACAGTCTTACTTCATTTGATTGCAAACCACCATGTTTTGGGTTACACATTACCTGGTGGACTATGGCTTTGCATCTCTCTTCCTTGGGATGCTTGTGGAGGAAATGCTCATCTCTCACTTGCACTGACCATTAGTCAACATGGTTGCTGAATCCTTCCTCTTCCAAGCTGTAGTGAATATTTTTGTTTCCATATCAGTGTGACAAAACCACAAAGCCTAGGGATCAGGTTTTGCAGCTCACGTACAGCGGCAGAACCACGACTCTGGAGAGAGACATGGAAGACCAGGAGCCCCAGGGCTGGGGAGTGAGTCCCTGCCCTGCTTCCCGAGCACTTGGCACACAAAAAAAGAAGAGAGGAGAAGTTTCTGCTGCACCCTTCAGGCCCGCCTGAAGTGGGAGGAGAGAGGGAAGGGCAAGAGCATGGTTTTGAGAGACAGAAAAAGCCTCAAGCCAGCTGCAGCTGTTACACCAAGTTCCTTGAGGTATCTGTGCTCTTTTATTTAAGCTGACTTGGGCTTTTGGTTCCTGGAAAGAGCTGATATGTTCTTGCCTTAATTGACATTTGTTCAGCATTTGAAAGCCCCCCCTGCCTCTGGAAACAAACAAACAAACAAACAAACAAAATCTGTTGAAATGCAAGTGCTGAGCTTTACCCAGCTTTTCAGTATTTCCATGAAAACAGGTTTTTCAGATTTACCACGAGGGGGAGGCAGCTGAAAAATTATCAGACACCCATTCTTAAAACTGGGGTTTTTGTGAAAAACACAGGGACATCTGCAAAAAGAGTGCAAGCATATCTGTCTGCAGGCTTAGAGAAAATATTAACCTTTTCATGGCTGTTATCAATTCATATCCTTTTAAGTAAGGTTTATTTTTTTAAATCATATTAATTGCAGTTAGAATAAAAGTCAGCATTTCCTAGAGGAAGGAAATCTGCTAATGGAGACAATGCTCTTGCTTCTATATATGGAGCGAAATAATAGAAATAGTTTCTGCAGAATTTAAATCAACCAGCAAATGCATGCTGCATGTTTAATATGAAGGAGATCAAAGAAAAAAATCTTTCTAAATTTCAGGTGTGTTATACTACACATTGAATCAAAAAATACATACTTGTACTAAAAAAGCAGCTGTTTTCTCTTTCTCATAGAATATTCTACATACTCCAAATCTGTTCCCCAACCTAATTAATTTGCTGTGTGTCTGAAACAGAATTTTAAAGGACATAACTACCAAAACCTAAGAACATGAAAAGTCTTAGAGCAATAACTAAGGTCACTAAAAGCCTTCCACTGCCCACAGCACCAGCAGACAAGGCAGGGGAAAAAGCCAGATGAGGCAGAGAGAAGTCAACTCCCTTCCCCATGGACTCCAGCAGATCAGTGGAAGATCAAAAAGTATGAGGTATTAGCAAGGCATCTCTTGGATGACTTTTTTCTTTTTTAAGTGATGAAAATAAAAGGAGGTTTCTCTGTTGGTCTCTCTGATGACTGTACTTCAACAAGCCATGGAGCATTCAAAGTCCAAGGTCAACGTGAATGTAGAGCTATGAAAAGCAGCTAGGGAACCATTTGGGAACACTAATTATGAGCGTATGAGAAATGGTCTTCTCCCCTGTGTGAGACATGAGTCTATCAAAGATTGGCATTCAATAGCAAGCCTGCAGAATAGGCCACCTTTGAAAGCTATAATGAATAACCTCGAAAGAAACCCTTGTAAAATCTTAAACATGCGCAAGATACTAGCCAAGGGCTTAATAAAATACACAAGCCCCACACGCAAAAAAACAGACAAAACAAACAGAAACCTATGGCAACTCCAAACATAACAAGATGGACCTCATAAGGAGGAATTAACAGTAAATCTCTCAATAACTTGCCTTTCGTGGCCAGAGGTCTGCTATCTCCCCAGGGTACAGAGCACAGAGAAACCAAATTAGACTGTGGTTATCTGATGTCTCTGGTGAGATTCACTTCATCCCACGTCAGAGCTCAGTGGGTAGCTAAAGACCAGGACCGGGAGTCAGAAAGTCTGTGTTCGGTTCCCAGCTCTGCCACAGGCTTGCTGTGTAGCACTGGTCTACTTAGACTTTGTTTGCCTCAGTTTCCACGGTGTAAAAAATCAGGGATTGCAACAGTGCTGCAGCGTAGGATGATGCTGCAAAGCCCAGAGCAGGGCTGCTCACACACCTGCCAGGTCAAGGGGGGGTAACCACTGTCAAAAGTGCTAGTTTCTAGGTGTTCACCATCACATATTTTTGAGTTCTTAGGATTCCTGGCACAGAAGGATGGCTTTCAGACCAGCCTCGCTCTATGGACGGTGGATTAAGTGATTGCTGGAAGATGTGGCACTCCATAATTGCAGGAGGTTGGCGTGCCTGCATGCCAAGCGGCACGGTGAGGAGAGACTGCACAGTGGCACCCCATCCTGGGACCTCAAGGCCGTGTTGCACAGCACGACACTAACAGGGTTGGACAAGGGGTTGTGCTCCCTCAGTACCCCACTGAGCTGCCTGACTGTTTTCCACCTATTAGTGACCATGAATTGCTCAAGTCGCAGCTGTAGGAGCAGCCTGCTGAGCCGCACAGAACTGGGACCATATCATATGGCAGCTATGACGGGGAACAACTGTGTAACCTTTGTAATATGTCACCACTGAAAAGGTATCTTCACCCCTGCAGTTACATGACGCCATCCGCAGCAGAGCCAACCCCAAACAATGCACATTTTATGCCCCCTGCGATCTGTACAGTTTACAGATGGTGTCTCATGGCCTGGGGTAAACACAATTTCATAGAAAAGAAATCTTGGAAGAAATTCTCAGACCCTAGTGCAGATCTATAATGTCATTTGGCAAGGTCTCATCCCATTAGGCACAGTCATTTCCCATATTACCACAAAACAAAAGTCCCGCATCCAGCCTGATTTCTGATGGAGGTATACATAACCACACAGAGAGGAATTTGCAGGAAGCCTGTGGGAAGAGAGCTGCGGCCAAGGGCAAAGGGCATGCAGATGGCAGGTAGGAACATGGGACAACAGAGAGCTAGATCCCATCAGAACACTGGGATTTATTCTGATTGAACTTTACTTCAAATCACATGGAGGAAAGTCAACAGAGCCTCTCCAATGCACAGGACACCAGGTAGTCAGCCTGCAAAAAAATGACTGCCACAGAAGGAAGTATCTGTATTAAAAATTAAACCCATTTTAAAAGAGAACAATTAACGTTATTGCAAATTCAAGCCCTTCCAATCTAGGAATGCCACTGATAAAACTGCCTGTGTGAAGTGTGATTCAAACAAAGTCCCTCATCAGTCTCACCCCTTATTTGCTTTAAGAGTTGAATCTTGATCTTACAATCCCCACAGCAGAAAGTAACCAGGAACTCACATCTTACCTGGGATCTGTGGGCAAAGCAACTACTGTGAAACCCAAAAGCCCCCTTTGAAGATACTGGGTGTACTGGGTATAGCAGCTGGAGGAGGCTCCATGATGACAAACCAAGATGACAAGGGCCAAGGCAGTAGGAGCTGGTTTTCCCTTGCAGACAGACAGGGAAGTAAGCTGTATGAGCCAAACAATCTATGCTATCTCTGAAATAAGGTGAAATCAGCCAGGCAGGAGATGGAATGGCTGTAGTGGAGATGTCCTTCTTCACTACAGACCAAATATGGGAAAGGTCAGTGAACGCCACAGCTGCTTTGAGGGATCATAGGAACACCATCCTGATTCCTCTGGGCATTTTCTCTCTGCCAGATCCACATTTTATATCTCTAAGGTCTTTACTTCCTACTAACCCTTAAAGGAAGGGTTAACGGAAGGGAGCGAACAACTCATTTGCAATGTTCTCATCGTCCTCAACATGGGACTCATACATGGACTTTACCTGATTCAAAGCGCTTCTAGTGTCTACAGCTTTGAGACATATGTTCTCTCATGGAAGTATGAATTAAGTCTTGAATTTGTCCCTTTAGAAAAATGAATGAATTAAGTAACTTCAGACAGTTTTATTGCATTTAAATAGCCAAAATTACTTGCAATGATTGACAATCATTAAAATAGGCAGTGGTTATATGGATTGTAGTCTGACGGCTTGTGTCACAGGAAGTGCTTTCCTGTACTTATAACATCAGTCACATCTTGGCCCCTGTGATCCCTCAGAGCGTCTTTTTACCCTCTTGCTTCTTTTTGACATGAGCTCTTCAGAGGGCCTGCCTGGGGCCTTTGCTTTCACAAGGTCATTTTTAGATGTTTCTATGTTTTAGATGTTTCTATGTTTCAGATGAAGATGTCATTTACATTTCACTTCTAGGAATACAACAGGACAGCATAAGACAAGAATAGGAGGCTGGGAAGCTAGAAGTGATAGAAATGTATAAATAAGGTATCTGGGTCATCACCCAGCAGAAAGGATCCCAAGGACCACAGGAATCTTCACAAATTGTTCTGTATGCATAGGGGACACTTGTTGTAAATGACTTTGGCAGCTGAGATACATGTAGTGAGGACCAGTCCTCCAGCCTTCAGGTCTTTCTCTGTTGTGTGCCGTTTGCAGGTCTGTTTTCCACTGTTTGATTTCATGGTTTTGAAGTTTGATATTTGCATTCAGAAAATCATTACAGGAAAATTGTATCAAGATGTGTTTTAATACACTGTTTTTCCAGGCACTCCTTCTATCCACTTCCCAAGTCCCAGAATCACACTGCATACATAAAGAAGAAACAGGGTTGTGAAATCACCCCTAATGTGATGTAGCCCCGGCCCAGCCTCTAAAGACTGTGTTTTTCAATCTGACCTACATCAAAAGGAAATGTAAAACCTGATTCCTGATGCCCACACAGTGCTGTGGGTAGCAAGCCAGCCTGAGCACAACCCTGTCACTGCATCTTATGATCTCTCTCCAGAGCAGTACTGTTTTGATCTGCTTCCTGTAGGTCTTGAGAGCTCTGAATAAAAGCCAATTGTACAAACATTATTTTTTTCTTTATAGAAAAAGTCAGTATTTTAATTGTGTTAGAGATAAAGGTAACAGCATGAAAAAAACAAAACAACAAAATCTGTGTTCTCTTAAATTGTACCTGTAAGATTTAGCCAAAATAAAGTTCCACAGCATCTCACAGACTACAGTGAAGTTGCCACCAGAAGAAAATTGCACAAGATGACCACATTGTAGAAACTTCTAAACTTTGAACCATTTTGGCTCTGAGTTTTACTGTTTCAGTTCTGAATTTTACTGTTTCAGACAGAGTCAAGAAACAGTATCAGACAGCACACATAAAGCAGGTGCATACCTGAAATAAAAATTGTAAGACTTACCAAAAATGCTTTCTGAATAAGAGAGAGATGAAGATCTCAGCATAAACTTTCTCCAGGTATTTTCAAATATTTATATCACCACTTGGAAACAAACCTAATTACCTGCACCTAGCATGATAGTGCTTGTACTTACAGCTCTGATGCAATATATATCATGATAAATTATAATAATAATAGATCAAATGTGGAATTAACCTCCACACAAACACCTGGAGCTCTTGTAACTGGGATAGCACTTATGCCTAACCACCAACAACTGAAACCATCCAACCTCTGGGAGTTTGAATGTTGCAAAGCCATTCAGATCCAGCAAGATAACCACTGTGTTTTGGCCAACCCTTCATCTTCTTGGCTAACCAAAAAGCATTCTGGTTTGGGCCACATTAAAATAGGGTATTGGTCTGCATGGAGAGTCCATATAAAGTGATTTCATACGGCTTTGCTTTACCATCCCCAAATGCTAGTGTTTTTAGGACAAGTCACTCTTTACCGCAGTAAGGTGCAGATGCTCATGGGGATCGTGCCAGTGAGCCTGGCTGATGGCTCAGAGGTAGCAGCCTACAGGAAGAACAAAGCAGTACCAAGGGAGAGTTGGATGAACCTGGGGGCTAGAGGAGCAGAAACAGGATTAAACTTTATGGTATAAGCACACAAAAAATACACTAATCAGAAAAAGTTCTGTAGAACCATAAAATTAATTAAGTTCTAGTGAAAAAAGCAGTCCAAGAAGAAGACATCTAGATTGCCACAGACCAGTAGTTCATACATTTTCATGTTAATGTGTTTTGACCAATACACATTTTCTGACAAAAAAAAAGTTTAAAAAAATTTCCAGGCAGCTTTCTGAGATACTAGTGTGTGCCCCTCTCCAAACACATCTTTGCTCCTACATCTGTGATCTCGGAAGGGGTAACACCACCACTGTGGGCCTGAGGTGCCAAGACAGCCTTCTCTGATCTCACAGAGACACCAACAATCCTACAGAGCAAGGATTTAGTCATAAAAAGAGGTAAGTTACAAAGAGGCATCTGTGCAGTTTTTAAAAAATATTTGAACGGTGCTCTTAGTCATGTGATTTAGTTTTAGGTAGCCCTGCAAGGAGCAGGGAGTTGGACTCGATGATCCTTATGGGTCCCTTCCAACTTGAGATATTCTATGATTCTATGATTTCAGGAATTAATAAGAGTATTTGACAGAAAACATGGGATTGTGATTTGAGAATATCAGAGGAGAGTGACTGACATGTATCCTAGCTCTCAGGGTAGGGCAGCCAGGGATGTGTCACGGCATATACAAGGAGAGGTATTTCTGTGAGTACAGAATATAACTGATATTCCAGGATTTACCCAGAACAGGTAAAGGATTTTTTTGGAGGAACATTATTTAATATGCATTTTTTCTTAAATACCCATTTTCAGTAAAGCTGAATTTAAGCTAGAGGAGCTAGGAAGGAAACAGAGGAGGGGAATGCCTGCCTTACAAGACACTATTAGAAGAGTCTGGGTTGGCCTGAAGCAAACGCTCTTGGAGAAAAACTGTGATTACTCTCTATAAACACAGAAAAGTAGACCAAAAACAGAGAAGGGAAAGAGCTAATAAAGTAAACTAGAAAAGCTCATCCAAGAACACATGAGCACAGAGTGGCAATGAAGAAGTTTAGGCTGGAAATCTAAAAAGGGCTCCTAAAGGAGAAAGTCAGCAACATATTCCAGTAGGAAGGGAAAAAGCATAAAACTCAACTTATTTCTAGGACAGTGCTTGTTAAATTCATTTGAATCATCTGTTTTACTGCAGTGGCAAAGAGCTTGAGTTTGAGGTTGGATTACTTTACAGACCTAGACATTGGATGGTCCTGGCTATGCAGTCTTACCAGAGGAAGCAGCTGGGCACTTCATCGACACCTGAATTTAACGGGGAAGCCAAAATTGGTCTTTTGCACCTCCTAAACCAGTTCAGAGGTTCAGACTGAGGTACCAGCTTTTCTCTGGGACCGCCAGCTGGCAATATCAGCCACCTATACACACACAATTGCAATTCTGCTTTCCTTCAGGTGACAGTGGCAGGAGTGCTGCTCTCCCCTGTGTTATATCTTAGCAGTGAAAACATTTGTCTGGGAAGCAGGATACACGGACCTGGCAGGAACTCACTGTGACCCATGTTCAGTGGGCAAGAAGTGCCACATGGCTCAGCAAGGCAGAGGAGGCAAGAGGCGGTCAGAAGTCTGTGGGCAGAAGGAACCATAGGTCCTGTCCCTGCTCCCAGGAGTCTCTCTGTAACATTACCAGGCATTGGATAAGATATGAAAACAGCTCCGGGAGCAGAAAGGAGAAGCCAGGCCACTTCCTTCCCAGCTAAATGCCCTCTGCCCTGAACTAAAAGGTCATGTTTGTGCTCTTCCTCTCCTCCAATGCATCCTGAATTCTTCCCTGCAGTTCCCCCAGGACAAATGCAGCTTGCTCCGTCCAGAATAGTCTAGGGCTGGTGACTAAGAGGCTGCTGTTTGAGGGGAGCCATGGTTTTGAATGATGGAGAAATGTTGTAACCACCAAGGTATGGGAGGGGAACCAGCCTTTGCTGGAGGTATAGCCTTAGGCTACTAATATTTGCCAGCTGACAAATCTGTAAACAGCTTTCTTTAAGAGCTATAAGCCTCTAGCCAGAGCTTATAAAGATCAAACAAACCTTGTGAACAGATTCTTTCCTTTGCCTAATCTTAAATATCCAGCCTAAACTGAGGTACTTTCCCTTTCAGAGAATTTCCCAGTTTTTAACCTAAGGAAGCAATAAAAGGACCAAGAGAACTTCCCAAAGAAAATAAGATTCATCTCCTTATTTACTCATCTCAGCTTAACCTCTGGGAACAGACTGCAATGACTGTCCCTTCAAAGTCTCTCCGCTACTCAGCTCTACCCCCCACATCTGCTCAACTCCCACTTCAGTGAAAGAAACGTGAAAAACACCTCTCTTGTTTTCCTCCCAAAATACTACCGGGTTTTGGGCAAATACTTCTGATATGTGACTGCAGTAATATATATGAAATGATGAACTAAGAACTAAATAAATCATAAACTGGGAAGACCAGACCACTAAGAATTATTTGCCACTACTTCATGATATTTTTATTTTTAAAACTGACAAGCAGAGCTGGCAACGCAGCTCCTAACACATGAAAGGAGAGGACATGCTGTAACATTTAACTTCAAACAACATAACACAAATAGACTGTTGATCTGCATGATTGTTTAAGCCAGTGTTTCCAAACTTTTGGGGTAATGGGACCACCATTAACGCTAAGACCCTCTTGTGGACCACCATGTACCCTGTATCATCAAACTTTTAATTGAAAACACGACTGAAAGCTGTTCAGTTTGGTTCTGCAGGCCAGCTGTGGACCACTTACCATAAGCTCGTGGACCACCACTGGTCTGCAAACCACAGTTTGGTAACTATTGGTCCAAGTGACTCAAGGCTAGAAATGTGCCAGAAAAAGCAATGGTGGGGTACTAATGTCATTACAAAGATATTACACATAACTAACCATATGGATACAGAGCTCTTTATACCACCCGCAGCTTTCCATGCGGGAACGCAATTCCAGCTCCTGATTGTCTTCTTGCTAATGCCTCCCATACAGCGTATTTTTTGCAGCACATCCTGGGACTTGTTTATACGCATGAGCTTTGTGCCACAGCCAGTAGCTACAATTAAGGCATAATTATAAGTGGTAGGGCAAAGAGGAAAACTTGGCTACCAGTAAATTTCACAATCGATGGTTCTCCTACATCTAATAAAATAGTTTAATTGGGCTCCTTCTTGTTTGCCTCATTCTTTAACTAGTTACAGGCCTGAGCTGCTTTTTCAAAGTCCCTGAGTCTTGTGGGTCTGTATTTTAAGGCCTGGTTCTCCTCCTCACACAGAGGAGGTGGAGCAGTGCAAACCAGAAATCTCTAGCCACAAATGACTACTTTGAGTCTTGCCCAAATACAGTTTTCTTATATGTTTTGGGCATTCTTGAATTCTTGGTTTATGTTTTTAGGTCCATCCAAACTCTAAATACACATTGATGTTTGAATAGCAGATACTTGTTTAATCTGCTGTAATATACATGTACACACACATACACACACACAGAGGGTTTATCTACAGGACACAGTGAGGTGCTGTGCAGAAATGCCTTAACTATCTCTAAATGACCTTGCTGAGGACTGCACAGCACTGCATAGAGCCGTGCTCAGAAACCCGTTGGACCTTAAAGGCCAGCCTTTTTGTTTCTTGTGTCGGTGGATACCACAAGGTGGAGAAGACCAAGTTGTCTCTAAACAAGCTTACTCAGATACTACAAATAGTGTTGCCACGACCCCATGGAGCAGTGTAGGTATATTGTAAGTGACATATTCTTTACTATGAACAAGGAAAATTCGCATTCAGCCCTTACTCTCTCATGGAAAGGTAAATAAGCACCGTGAAGCTGCATAGTCCCCAGGTAGCAACAGGCTTAGATTATGCAAAGTCCAAGCAGGCAAGAAAGGAGGATTTCAATCTGCCAGAAGGGGTGAGTGGGCCTCTTTGGAGCTTCTTGACCATCCCTAAGGTGAACACTTGCAAATGCATTTAAAGGCTCAGAAGACATTTTGTGTAAAATTCATCTTTGGCACTTTCTGATTTGGACTTGGTAAGGCTCTTCGGACAGTATTTATGGCTGCTTGGGAAGCAAATGGCACATTATCATTTGGATACAGAAAGGTTGGGTCAGTTGCTCTAAATTGCACAGCAAATCAGTGGCAGGGCCAAAAAAATGAGGCGAGGAGCACTGATTACATGTTCTGTTCTCTTGACCCTATGCCTGCATCCCAGTGCTGCAAAAGGCATCTGTCACTTAGACAAACACAGAGAGGGAGGGAGCAAGAGAAGAGTAAGATTAGAAACTCTGGAAAAGAGATTGTAGAGAGGAAGACGTTGCATACCACCCTTAAAAAGCTGTTTGTCGCATGGAAACAGCAGCAGTTCTCCCAGGCCAAGCCTGTGGAGACAAATTTATCTCTTGTGCAACATTAGTGAAGGACAGAGACAAAGTTACTTCAAGAATGGACTTCAGCCAGTAAACCAACTCATTTTTGTTTGGTTGTAGCACAAACTTGCCTTATTCTTCTTTATCCCTGACCTTTTACTGGGAAAAAAATGAAAGTAGAGCTGGGCAAAGCTGTACTCTGGGAAAAAATATATCAGCAGCACATGGCTTCATGAGATGGAAGGGCCATGGAGATTTGCTTTTTTATACAAGGAAGATCGTGTAGATATACTTGGTTCATGCAAACACTGTGCTGATGCTAATGCTTGCCATTGCCCATGGCACCCCACCACGATGTGCTGTTCCAACGCTGCTCAGCCTCCGTGACTGAGAAATGAATGTGACATCTAATGAAACAATCCTAAGCCCCTCTGGAAAAAAAGAGGATTTCTTTTCTTTTGCTTCCAGTGCAAGCACATGTGAACGTAACGCCGCTCAGAGGCATGCACAAGCCCTGCTTCCCATGCTCAGAGCCAGCCTGCGGCAAGCTGCTCGTGCGGACGTGGAGCTGCGTTAGCACATGTGGCACAGCGCAGGAGCGTGCCTCCCCGCTCGCCAGCTCCCGCAGGCTGGGCTGGCACACCTCTGCGGGGGAGCTGAAGGCAAGGCAGCTCAGCTTCCAAGGAGGCAATGGCTCTGCATCCTTCTGCAGCTTTCCAGCTCTCCGGGAGGAGATAGCCGGTTCTTATCTTCCTGACGGGGGTATACATGTGAATTAGCATTTATACCTTTTTTTTCCCCATGTTTTTCACAGACTGTTTTTGGAATCTGGGAGCTTACGGGTCTGAAATAACCCAAAGTCTGTTTTTCTCATGATACCTCAGCTTCTGCTTGGAGGAAGTACGGCAAGAAGACCAGACCTAATCTCATCTAATTTCATCCTGGAAGCTCCTTGAGGAATTCAAAAAGCCTGTGAAAAAAAACCAAAAACAAACAGAGAAAGAAAAGAGAAGAAACCCACAGACAAAGAAATCCAGCTTTATTTGGGTTTCCCCTAAACACATGTTTCTCAACTGCACAGCACTGCTCACTGAGATGATGTTTCCTCAGATGTCTTATGACTCACAGAGCTACATAAACTATGTTTGCCATTTGTTAGGGCACTAAGTGGTGCATATTTAGTTCATCTCTATCCCTTTGCATTCTTCTCCTCATTTACTTTTCCCAACTGCCTGACCAGTAACTCCTTCCATCTCTGACTATGCCCATCATGACCCTTCAGGATAAGGAGACTTACAAACTAGTTTTTTGCTCTATGACTTTATCTCCTCATTTCAGGGCAGGTTTTGGATGCAAGCATTTGCTCTGTTTTCCAAAAGAAAGTATAAGTTTCCATTCCCTTATTTTTCAAATTACCGAAGTCAAGTAAAAGGTACTGATTTTGTTCTTGACAACGTAAAGCAAATGATCCCACTGTTGTTTTCATCCATCCACTAAGCCTGTTATCTCTACCCATTTTTTAATGTAAACTTCTCATGTTCCAGTGCACTTAATGGGCATATCTGAAGCTGCATTATTAGTGCATTAGAAAGTCATATGCCCATAAAATAGCAGTGGCACCATCCAGTCACAGCACATCCAGAGGTTCATCTGCTGAAAAAGGGAGGGAGTCAGATTAAGAAGTGGTCTGCAAATGCAGATACTTTCACAGGAAAAAAGAGGTTTTTTCCTCCAACCTGTCCCAGCAGCTGATTTAGTGTACAGTGGGGTCTCCCCACACTTTCTCCCCCATGACCAGTGCCTCTGAAGCCTGTCATAAGTTTTTACAATAGTTTCCTCTTGAATTAGTTTTAATCCAGAGAAAAAAAAAAAATCAATTAATTTCAGAAGAAGAAAGATATTGAACTCCCAAGGTACAGTTATTTTTCACTCCACTGGAGAGCTAACAAAGAACTCTTCTTTTCAAAGTCCCTCTGTGGGACTTATCTGTCCCCATCAGTGTAGCCAGGGGTCTTCAGATACACCTCCTACTCCTAACACAAGAACAATACCAATGAGATGCTCATATAGGGAACAGCATACTGTCCTGAGTCCCCATCTCTCCCTGCTCCCTGCGGCACAGCATGCCTGTGAAGTAGGGAAATACCAACCCCCGCTCCACAGGACAACTGAAAAGCAAAGGCCATCTTTGAGACTCCTCATAGAATTCTCCCATCTAGGCAGAGAGGTTTCTGTCCTTAAGTCCAAAATCCCAATTACAATAACTCAAGTCAGCAGTTTTCCTGTTTGGTGAGGGAGCTGCTCAAGTTCTGCCACTTGGCACCTCAGACTTGCTTGCCCAACACCAAGTCACCGAGCTCCTATGTAAACCCTACCAGGAGCCAAAAATCACAATCACCTGGATGGGACAGCTCTTTATGAGGCCCCTTCAGCAGGGACATCTGGGCTCTGATGCACACCAACATTACTAGGTCTTTCACAAAATGCTGCTACAGCCACTTTTTCTGAAGAAGCAGCTGCCTCATGGGGTGCAACCACAACCCACCTTCTCTGTCTAGAGAACAAGGCATGTGCCCGGCAAGTGGGAGCTGAGTATGGAGACCTTCCTCAACCTGAAGTGATGAAAACCCAGAGCTCCTACTAAAAAGCAGTCACCCTGACATCAGCCTAAAAACTAAAGCAACTTACTGAGGTCACCTCTGTTCACCACCAGCATGCTAGGTTTGAACGGACAGAAAAACTGACCTTGCAAGTCTCAGTTCAGGAGACAGGCTTCGCCTAGTGTCAGACCCAGAATGCTGCTCTGCTCTTCAAGGGCTGGCTCAAGGCTGCCCCCCACTCCATGCATCGTTTGGACAGAGCTCCGGAGACGATTTGCTCTCTCCCTCCACTGACGAGGGACACCCTTGAACACCCATCTGGGTTTTCCTTGTCAGTCTTGGGCAAGTCCCTTGGCCTTGCCACGGCTTGCTGTAACCTCAGCGGTTGTGCTGAGGGTCACACATGTGGCCTGTGGAAGGGCAGGAGGCTGAAGATGGCGTGCAATGTGGTCTTCTTCATCAAGCTAGAGCCCTCACACCCACAGTCCTGTGCAGTGCAATGGCATGCAGTGACGTCTGACTAGAGACCAGACCAGAACATATTATCATATGTTATGATGTAAGGCAGGCTATGACATGCTATAAGGGCCAGGCACCTGGCTCAAATAAGTGAGGCATCATCAGTCTTCATTTAATTGACTTGGAGCTGAGGGCAGGCTGTTTTTGCAGGAACTGAACCACTGACCTAAAAGTGAAAGGCTCTTTTTCCCATGCTAAAACTACTGGTTTTTTCCCATCCATGAATTTTCATATTGGCTTCAAATCAACTGCTGCTTCAAAAAAAACATTTTGTTTGAATATTTTGAGGTTTAGAGAGGAGGGTTTTGGCTAAAATGTTCTAAAAAAATAAAAGCCTAAAACAATTAATTGCTGAGAAATAGCAGTAAGCTTCAGCTTAATCTTTTCTAATAAAAAAGGAAAGAATCCCAAGGAGGATGGAATCAAAACAACGTACTACTGTCTTGCCATTTCTCTTATGAAGACAAGTTATGGTGAATGTGAAAAAACAGTCTGATATTACAATAATTAAGGAGAATTAGTGTAAACTGCAATGTACAGCCATGTAAAGTCAAGAAGTGCCTAGTCCAAGGAATGTTTTGACATCTGGAAACAGGTTTCCTTTCCATATTATTGAAAAAAAAAGTCAATATTTAAATGAAAAAAAGATTTTTTAAAAGTCATTCTGGAACCATAAGATACTTCTTTTCAACAAAATCACCTTGCTTCATTCAATTAATAATGGCATGTCACATTTTAAAAACATGGTATGAATGTTAAAGCAGTCTTTTTTAAACTAAAAAGTGAAATGCTCCCTTCCAAGAAAGTTAAGCAATACATATCAAGCTTTATCTAAACGGCTGAATTTATATTTCCCCAAAGCAAAACTTTTTCAAAATGGTCACGTTCTCAGGGAACATTTTTTATTTTGAAATTTGGAAAAATGGAAAAAAGCCTTTTGCTGGAAAGGTTTCAACCCTTTCTCCTGATTTACTTAAGGCAGACTGAGGCACACCAGCCATGCAAAACAGCCAAGCAAACCTACCAAGGTTAAAACACCTCGCCGCACGTCCTGCTCAGGCCTTGCTTACACTTACCTCCTCCTGTGTGCTAAATTACATAAATACCCTTCAACCCGTGTGTCCAGGAGAGATGCTGCAGCTGAACGTCCACCTCAGGGAGTCACCATCCCTCGGGCTGGGCCCACCAAGCAAAGCCGTGGGCAGCAGCTCCAGGGCAGGTTGCCCCCGGGCTGCCCCCGTTGCCTTGCGCTTGTCCTCACCTTGCGTCTCACCTTGGGCCTCGGCAGCCCAAGGCAGCAGGGGAGGACCCCGGGCATGACAGAGGACCCATCCCTCCATGCCTTCTCCAGAAATAGCAGTAGTGGTCTGCCTCTCCGGGCCGGGCAGAAGAGTTCAGCGGCTACTGCTACTGCCAGGGTGGCTTGGTGGCCAGTCAGGAGCTCAAAAGCCAAGATTCAGCCCCTGCAGCTGCTGTGGTTAAACCATCTTCTTAATTACACAGGAAAATGTGCTTGAAACCACAGTTTACGTTGGTTCAGCTCACCCCTGCCTGAAACCAGAGTGAACTGGGCAAGAGGAAATCAGAGCTCATAGCAGATTTTGCCTATCTGCACCAGCCTTATCAGGACGTGGGGACATTTGGTGACTGGAAGCCAAAGGCTTCTTCTGAAACAGAGACAGTCATAACCGAGACGTTTCTTAAATCACACAGATTTTTTTCATAGTTCCCTTTATCGTGGTTCATATTAGCTGTTGATTATTTAACCCACTCTCTAAGAAGCTACTGCTGCCGATATTTGTGTTTAGCAAGCACTGAAGGTTTCCCTAGCATGTGCTCGAATGATTATTTATATATTTTTACTTGTCACAGGCAGCTATGTCCAGAAACTTGAAACCAAGAACAAACTCTGAGACAGATCAACTTGCAACTATTACGACAATTGCCCGTGCTGTGTAATGATGTTTAAACCATACAAATTCATCTATGCAAATAAATGTAGGATAGATTGCTTCAGCAGCTGTGCTTTTAAAGACATTGTGGACTTCTTACTCCAAGCAGACTGAAAATTACTTTCATCATACGGTTTGGAAAAAATAGCCAAACCTCAGGGGTTACTAATGATAGGTAAATAAACCAAAGTTAGCATTCTGGGGAAGGAGTAAACAGTAGCAGTGCTTGGGATCCAGCGTGGTGACCCAGGCAACGATACTGATCAATGCCTTCACGGAGGAGGAAAAATTAGAGAGTGTGGAATTAGAGACACCATTCAGTTTAAAATGAATAGAGCCTTAAGCAAAACAGAAGGGAACAACCATATAAGGTTGTAAAAGGGCTTTTTGTTCACTCTGTACCATACCTCCTTTCATTGTGCAAGGCTGTTATCATCTTTCATTAGTGGCCCTTTTGGTATAAAATTTTTCTCCCATGAAACATGCAGATTTTTATGGACCAAATTAGAACCATTAAATTAAAATCCTGGATGCTTGGCAATGCAATATGGCTGAGGAGAGAAGTTTAAAAGCACACAAGAAACAATCGAATCACTTGGCAAAAAGAATAGGCAAATGAATATTTTGTGGCTGGATACAAGTTAAGTTGTGTTAGCCTTCAGGACCATAAGCCCAAGATGGGCATAGCAGTGCCGATTTAAATTCCCTTCTAACTCAGAGGCAGCCACATGGAGCTCTAGAATGGGGTCTCATCTTTTCTTTAAAAACATGTTCAATTTATTTTACTGAAATATTCACTACATCTTGAACCCAAGTAGCCACAACTACTAAGCTGGGGAATGACTATTGCTTCCTCTCACTGCAGGAATCCTGTAGGATTACCTGCAGTGGGAACCAGCATCAGCAGGAGTACAGGGGACATCCCACAGTGGTCTGCCCATACCACGAGGGCTGGTGTATGTGCCTGGAGAGAGGCACCTATACAGAGGAGGTACAGACCTCCTCAAATGGAAGAGTGAACTGAATGTGGGTCATCACAGCCTCTACAGTTGTCTCCACCACCAATCCCTGGGGACAGGCTCCCATACTGACCACTTTCCTGCCTCTCGTGGGGTGCGTCCTTCCAGAACACACTTTCTGTGGTTCCTCTTTGTGACAGATGCTCAAAATGGGGGTGGGGAGAAGGTTCAGCCCCAAAATCAAACTAAGTTAGTGGATTAAAGAATAATGATAATAATCACTTTGATGAGTCTCATGGCAGGCCCTGCTCTCCTGCAGCAAAGGGCTGTGCAAAACTGGAGCTCTCTTACGAAAAGCAGTGAGTCACAAATTCACAATTCCTCTTCTACTTAGTCCACAATAAGGCAATGAGAAATATTAATTTGGCTTTTATCACAAATCTTCCACTCTTCTCTCAGTGCTCCTTACTGGCAATGGAAAAAAGGCAGGCGGAAGGGTATGTCTTACTCGCTTGATCATAGTAGAGACCATCAAAAAACACCTTCAGCTTGAGAAGGAAGAAGCGGAATCCCCAAGGACAAGTAGAAAAATATGATGTGAAGGACTAGAGAGCACACAGTTCTTACAGGAATGGACATGTAACACCACCTACAGAAACTCTTACATAAGAAATATGGCACCCAACTCGAGGTAGTACTAGCATTAGACTTGACAGTCAGAAAGGAGGGAATTGGTGAGGCTGGTTTACATTAATTACATGCAACCAGAATGAAATCCAAACCAGCAATTCTATATACTTAGTGCTTTCAAGAAGTCAAATTACGCAAAGCTGAAAACAATTATGAGCCAAATTATTTCAGAGAAAGAATTTAAACAGGAAAAATGTGAGTGATAATTGGGAACTATTTAAACACAATTTACTAAGTAAGTGCCCCAAAAGGCACATTCTCGTATTGCACAAAAAGAGGTCAAGTGGAGTTAAAAACAAAAGCAAAACAAAACAAAACAAAAGCACAAGCTGGCTTAGAGAGGAAATTAAATCAGCTTTTGTAAAAACCTCCACAAACAATCCCCCTCCACCATTCTCCCAGCAACACAGTATTAAACAAACCAAACCCACATATATCATAATGGATAAGGAAGGAACTGCTGATAACAACTGTGTATCAGACACCAGCAAAGGTAGATGATGGGAACTGGAAGAAACAGCATACAAAGGGGGGGGGGGGGGTGGCCATCGGAATGACAGTAGGAAAGGTCTTTTTCTCCTAAATAACTATATCAGAGGCAAAAGGCCTCCTAAGAGTAGTAATTTTTCACTGTTAGATGGTAAAAGTGGAAGAAATATGAATCACGCTTCTAGGATTTTTTCCTTTGGTTTTTTTCCATTTGGAGGAAAAAAATTTTAGTTCTGTACTGTGCTGATTGGGGAGCTGGTGAAATACAATAATGAAAAAGGGTATAAAAAATAGACCTAAATAAAGTGGCAAACCCACATCACTTTCAATCAAGTGTCTCACCCAGGAGTTAAGTTTTTAAATAGTCATTTTCAGTTTGTTAGACTATTGAGAAACGTACAGGGCAGTAAGAAGGTTTAAGTTTGGCCAGTTTTCAGAGGAGGTGACCAAGGGCAACTGAAAGAATTACAGATTTATCTGCCTGGCACTGAGTACAGGCAAAATAACAGAATAACTGTGATGGGGCTGAGTTAGTAAAAAACTGGGAGTGAAGAGGAGGCAACAAACACAGTTAGTGGCAATAGATACATGAGAAACAGAACTTCTCAAACAAACACACATATTCTTTCTGTTGAGGTTACGAATGTTGTTGATAAAGCTCATAATGTTGTCACTGTGTACTTAAATCTCCATAAGGAGATTTTGATTTAGAACTGAAGAATGGGGGAAAAGCAATGCAACAGTAGAAATTCTATTTGTTGCATGTTAAATATGTTCAGAAATGCCTGCCCAAAGGAGCACTGTTCAGTGCCTCTGAGAGAGGCAGCAGGATCCAGGGGACAGTGCACGGCAGGGAGGGTGTGAAGATGGACCTTTTCTGGCTGCATACACAGCCCTGTCCCACCACAGATGCCAAGTCAGGCATACAGTGCCCCTGGGGATTCGGAGGATGCAAGTTAGGAGGAAAAGGCCACATCACTCAGCTGTGCAGGCTGATGGAGAAGTTCTGCAGGAGAACCGTCTCCCATGCTGCAGATTTGTCCACCTTTATGCACCATACTCACAGCAGCACAGACTGTGCTTAATTACCAAGCTGGTCTCTGAGCACCTCGGGAGCCCCAAAAGCAAGCTAAGTATGACCTACCCAAGGCCGTATGTGTTAAACACTGACCCCAGGCCTCTGAATTGCATGCCATTGCCTGGTCCCCACAGCCAGTAGCAGCAGAGGTGGACAGCATGAGTGGGGCCAGCACAAAGCCTCCCTTACCCTTCATGTCCAGCTCCCACAGTCTCCGACTTAGCGGGGCCTGGGACCTTACACAGGCACACGATCTCTTGGGTTTTATAGGCTTTCTGCCAGTTCATTTAGCCTCTAATGCAGCCTGACACCCCAGCCTTGAAAGATTATTGACGTCAGTGCTAGCGCTCCCTGGAAATATGCTCATCTGCTCTACAAGAGGCATCCTTAAAGTGACTGTAAGGTCCAGACTCCAATGCTAACTTGATCCATGGCATTTATGACGACTTCCAAGAAGTCAGGCCATGAGAACAGTGGTTTTAAATTGCTGTGACAGATGGTATGTGTTTTGCTCACAGCTGGTTGTATGTGAATACGTTAAGTTCTTTTGAAAGGATTTGGCTGAGCAACAGAGAGAAACGCTACCAGTTTGCCTCATCCTGGCTGCTGCGCTGCAGGTCAGGCAGAGTCATCTGTGGGGAAGGGAGATGGCATCTTCCCTGAAAATCCTGGGAAGGGAAGAAAACTGTCAGGCAGGAGTATGCGGTGAGCAGAGGGAATGTCCCTCCTTTGGCAAAGGGGGAGCCCTTTGACAGAGCAGAAAGTGGAACACGCAGTGAGGTGCTTCTCCCAGATGCCCAGAGGGGACTGAGAGGGCTGGATGCAATTGGAGAAGCCAGTATGAGGTGGCAGGACTAAGCCCAGGCTTGAAGGCAAGGACCTGTCTGTAAGGACACGATGAGCAGGAACAAGCTTTGTTTACAAACCTTCTTAATTTAATCCCAAATTTCCTTGAAGCTTTCTTGTCATAATTTCTCTTCCAGTCAAGCCTGGCCGTGGAGTTCACAAGCTCCTCCGGTGTCCCAGCGTGCTCACTCTCAGGAAAAGGCTCAGACCCTGCAGAGAGCACTGGGTATCGCCTGCTCCTCTCACAGCCAACATCACCCAGAGCCAAGGCTCAAACTCAGATTGAGGGCTTTTAGCCCATTGCCACAATTCCACCCTCTCCAGGCACATTTTTTGCATTGAATATTACTCAAAAGAGAAAAAAAAAAAAAAAAGTATTGCCTAGTTCTATGAGAAGCCTTAAAATAATATTTTCGTGGCCCATCCTCCTCAGGAACAAAAAAAAAAAAAAGGAGAGGAACAATCAAAGGACTATTAAGATAGTTGCTGGCTAGAAAAGGAAGAAATGAAACCACAGACACATTTCTGCAAAACAGGGCTTTGCTGCCTGTTTCTGCCACATTTAAGGGACAGCCCAAAGAGAAAAGAGCTACTGGGAAATGACCAGTATGTTGGACTCGATGACCTTAAAGGTGTCTTCCAACCTAAATAATTCTATGATTCTATGACCCCTCAATGCCAGGCTGAGGCTGCGGCTGAGGCTGCAGCTGGCTGGAGCCCCTGCCCTGGCTCTCCACCCTGGAAATGCCCTTGGGCAATCCTGGCCAGGAGCTGTGGATTTCATACAGGTTGGATGCGTGGTCCCTTTTTTCTTTTGTATACAAGATGGGATTCCCAAACCGTAGTACAAGTACCTGTAGAAATAAATTGCAAACGCGTACGCCAGCACGGCTTGATCCACCTCCTCCCTGCCTTGGTGCCCAGCTGGTCCAGGAGCCAGGGCTGCTCCCGCCGCTGTCACCCCAGCGGGGGCACACGAGCCAGCTCCCATGGGGACCCTTGGAAGGCAGTGGGGCAAACTGCTCAGAGGGGCACGCAAGACCTGGAAACAAGGGGGACTGGAAATATAACACTATTTCTATATATTTCTACACAGAAATAGAGACTGGAGAAAAAACTCGCCGAGCTTTTATTTGCAACCACTGTGTTGCTTCAAGCAGTGATGCTGCTGGTGGGGACTGCTGCAGGGGCTTCCCTCACCTCTTGGGATTTTCTTCCCTTCTTAGATTATTTGATGACTGGTCTCTTCTGTGAGGTCTCTCACCTCACCCTCTTACCTTGCCAAGCTGGCTGCAACAGCATTTCCCAGAGAAGAACAATGAGATGGGGGAGCGAAGCAGTTGGGCATCTCTTTGGAAACCTTTCAGACACGCTCCCAGATTTAAGTCCTATTTAGGCATACAATTATCTCTCACTCTAGCAGTTATTTCAAGGAACATTGCTTCATGAAAATTTACTACCTTAAATTATGCCCTGCATTGCTTAAGAAAATTTTAGCTGGGAGACTTGCTCTACTAAAAAGTTTAGAAAAAAATAAGGATTTTTGTGTTCTGAATTCCTCCTTTAACCTGAGAAAAAAATTGGGCTTAATTTGAGCCTCCCCACTAAGAAAAAAACCCCATGAGCTGCTGCTTGATTTTTCATGTTTTGAGGTCATCTGGCTTTCTTAACACATTAGCTTTACTGATATATTTGAACAGATTTAAAACACAAGAGATCAAAAATAGACTGAGCTGTATATGTGAAACAGGTTAATTGGTATGTGAAAAGATACTAGCTTGATATTTCTATCTTTGGCCTAGATGCCACTTAACATTTTGCAACTTTAATACCCGTTATACATGTATTTTATCTTCTACCTCATTGTAAACAGAAAATTTAATTCAACAGTTAAAGATTATTTAAGAACTATTTTGAGTGTTAAGTGCTTACAGATCTTCCATGGTTCAACATTTAAAGTTTCAGCTGTACTGAGAAGAAATCAGCTGAGATGAATGTACCACTTACTTAAAAATACAGGGGAAAAAACAGATTATGGAAGGCATTTGCAAGTTAAGTGTGTTTTTTAGAGAAGTTAAAGACATTCTTTATAGAGCTTTGAAACTTGTGAGCTAAATCAGAACCAGCACAAACACTACAGGGTAGTCAATGGCTCATATCGAGATAGTAGTCAAAATGCCAAAATCTATTTTGTCCTGCCCTCCCCCCCACTCCAAACTTTGCAGAAACACTTTTTTCAACTTCCTGGACAACCTCGGGCCAAGGCACTTTATCTAACCAAAATAAAAAGCAATTTTTACATTGTTCAATAATTTGTAATACCAAACATCTCATCAACAGACAAAGATTGCTTGCTTTGTTTGTTTTTACTGAAAACTCACTACCTGGTAGGCCATGAAATACTAAGCTCACTGCACACTAATCAGCCTTTTAATCACTGCTGTTTTGCAGGCACTGTTAGAGATATATAATTATTTTTTAATTTCCTTTTATACGCTATTTTGCATCATCAGTGAATATAAGAATTTACTGCAGTTCAGTATATTCAAAGAACAACAAAATAAACAAACAAGAAGCCCCCTAAACCCATGCATTTTGGAATAAACTCAAGCTAATGGAGCAAACAATTACTATACCAGCATGCAAAAGTTTTAAACAGAAATGCAATGGGCAAGTAAATTTATGTAGATGACAGACATAGTACTTACTTGTAAAGATCAAGGTTGTTTTCAACCATACATTACCATTTCTGGAAAATCAATCTACAGTATTTTTAGTACAGGTTAGGAACTGGAGTAAATGA
The DNA here is from genome assembly GCA_024606505.1 of Aquila spilogaster. Taxonomy (NCBI): domain Eukaryota; kingdom Metazoa; phylum Chordata; class Aves; order Accipitriformes; family Accipitridae; genus Aquila; species Aquila spilogaster. The sequence goes on along the minus strand of JANHGO010000063.1, from coordinate 20,052,043 downwards.
TTGAGTGATTTGCCAAGGACACGATTAGAGAGACTTGGAAAACTGGAAACTGTGATTTCTTTCCAAAGGGAACGTGTATCATAGTCACAGCTGGTATCACTATGTAGAAGAGTTCAGTCCTATAATTCATGGTGTAAGAGACCAAACATATTTTAATACAAAGCCTCCTATTACCACGGTAACAGGAATTATCCTTGAGCAGACTTTAGTCAGGTCTGGGACCTACACTGGAACTGCAGTAGAACATAGCATTCTACACTTAAAAGTGCAGTGTAGCACTGTCTAATCCTCACTGCACTCTAGAAAAGTACATGAGATGATTATTACTCTGCTTTGCAGAGGGCAAGGCAGAAACAGCAGGCAAGCCAAAAGATATGAAAGGATATACAGCTTGTAAGTGTTTTTTTCTGACAGCCAAATGTACTTCTCCCCCAAAGTAAAAACCAATGTAGAAAAATGCTTTACAGCTTTAAACACATGCTTAAATGCCCTCAAAAATCAAAGGGATTTACATATACAGATGTGAGCTAAGCACACACTTAAATATCCTGCTGGGTTACACACTGACACAGATTTGATATGACTGATTGAATTCACATTCCAATTACAGGCATATGTTTAAAGCCAAGGCAGTCACATGGTAGGTACAACATATCCATTGCACAATACCCCAGTATTTTGCCCAGGAGTTGTTCTGCGAAGGGGTAGGTGTCTATGCAAAAGAGGAAAGAGTAGAGACATTGAGAAGAGTTTTCTCCTTTGCTAGCATCCTGCTTTATCTAGTAAAAACCAACTTTTTAATTTCAGTTTAATTAGAGCTACCTTAAGGCCATGTTTCCTGCAGCACCTCTTCTTTTTCCAGCTGAGAAGTTTATCCAGACAGCTTCCATACGGAAGACTTGGTCACTGCTGCCTCTCAGTCGTGGCTTTCAGAGGCTCTGGATGCAGCTCTGGTCCCAGCAGACAGTAGATGTGTCGTGCTCATCCTCTGCAACTGATCTGGGGCCCTGGGATGTATCGGGGTGCTGCGCTGATGGCTTCGGCATGTTCAGAGCACCCAGGAGTCCCAGGCAGGCTCTGGGTGTGCCATAGACAGTCTGTCCCCCACTGCACCCATCTTCTCAAATCCCAGGCTAAATTATAGACTACCCTGGAAATGAACAGTATCAGAAGAACCATGACCATGACCAGTTCTTCCTCTTAACCAGCCTTTGAGACTGCAGAGTTTTGAATAACTGGCCAGGCCAGAAAGAAGTAACTGTTATTTAACATGATTTGATCTATTTTGCTGTAAGTCAGTGTTCATCTATCCTTGCAAAAAATTATGTTGTGCGGGATTAAATATTCATCTTCCCTAGAAAGGCCTGAAGCACTGAAATCCCTTTTGGTTGGATAGGAACTTTTTGGAACTGTTTTAAACTTATAAATTTACTAATTTGTACAGCTTGGGTAAGCAGGACAATCCCAAGTTTTAACCACATGTTGGACTCAATGTGAAACTAATCTTCTTGTTCCCTCAATAAATGTGGTTAATAAATGGCTTGGCAATGCTCTACCTGGGTAAGGAGGACAAAAAATAATTCACAGTGGAGAGCTGTGATCTAAAGATAGTTCAGCGTAAGACCAGGATGAAAGGCAGAAAGAGGTTAAGCACCTTTCAGAGGGAAATACTGCTCTTTACATTGCAAATAGAGGGTATCAAAGAAAACACAGATGAATCAGATAATAATAGGAGCTTTTTTATTCAAATGTTAAGCACATTTTGAAGAAGAGATCCTGCATACACTGATGCTTGCAGTGAAGTGCTGCCAAAATGGCTTCTCCTGTTCTTTCAGCCTTGCAAATATACCCACTGAAAAGGTAAAAAAGTGAACAGAAAAAAATGGTATTGCCTAAAGGGGGCTTGGGAGGTTTCAGTGAGAGGATCGTCAGCTGGAAGCAAGGTGTGAAACAGCAAAGAAAACCTTGGGTGCAGGAAAAAAATCCCAAGAAGGAGGCCTATGGGGAAGAGGAACAGACTGCCAGGGAAGTGGTTAAACCCCAGCCCTTGTGTCACTTGAAATGAAGTGAGAATACACTGCAGGGAACACTTGCACAGGCAAGAATAAGATCATCTAACAGGGATTTTCCATGCCTAGTGTCTGGAACAGTGGAAGAGGCTGAAATTGCATCCTATCAGACCCACCTCTCCTCATGGCTGGTTGTTTTCTTTCAGAAAAGTGGCTTATACAGGACAAATAAGAGTGTATAGATGCCAAAACGTACCCCCAGTGTTTGCATCTTCTGCTTCCCCCTGACTAGCAGGTCTGCAATCCACCAGTTTATGCATGTTAATTTGCAAAGGTCCTCTCCCAAGGAGAGCACTGGGTAGACCATCAATCATATTTATGACACCTGTTGGACCTAGATTTTTCAGACCTTTACCCAGTGGTTATATGGGTTGAAATAGGTCCACAGAGATGAAGGTTGCTGAAAGGAGGAGATCATACAAATGGCGTGATCACATCACCAGGCCAGAAATACTTGGCACTCTGGAGAGGAGTGTGTTTTTCACACACAGAGCATTCCCAGCAGTTGCATCAAACACTGACACATACCTGCACTTAGCCAGCTCCTGAAATGCTTTGCTGAACAGATTGCTCAGCAAAGTCAGGGCCTTATTTTCAGGGCTTATGAGCAAGTAAGGAATCCTACTGGAGACAATAGAAACAGCCAGCACCATTAAAAATCATGTGGCTAACTGAGCAAATAAGTAGACAGGCAACTGCCTTAAAACACTGTAAAATAATGACCTCAGCACATGCAAAGTCCTCATGCTTTGGACTGAAGTTCTCTTAAACAAGAGATAGAATCATAGAATCACAGCAGGCTTTGGGTTGGAAGGACCTTTAAAGGTCATCTAGTCCACCCCCCTCGCAACAAGCAGGGACATGCTAGTTAGAAGAAAGCATAGCCAAAAAAAGTTGCTTAACTCTGCCCCACTGCAGGTATGGACATACTCTTTGATACATGGATATACTCTACAGGCATACTCATTTTTACTTTTCATGAACAGCTGTAGAGGTTTACTTCGTTAACACCTGACAGCCCCTCAGCTGAGCCCCCAGTTATTGCTTTTGAGAGCAGCCCTGGGATGAGGTGCCAGAAGATGGACTGAGCTGAGAGCACGGAGGAGCTTAAGGTTTGTAAGGCCATACCTTTGGGTAGCAATGTGTTGTTTAACAGGTTCAGCTGCCTCGTAGCACCACAGGACAAGCCTGCACCAACATGGGTAATTGAATTAGTTTGAACCATTAGTAAAGGTGATTCAAAATAATCAGGCTGCTTTGTGTCTGAAGCAGACAAGGGCTGTGAAGGATCATCTCTCGTAATTCCAGCTGTGTCAGATGAAAATATCTATAGTCCCCACTAGATCAACTCAGTCCCTCCATAACTAATTACCACTCATACGACATCTAACTAGGCATATCCTGTGTTGCTTCCCAACCCATTTCCAAGTAAAATGAGCCTCATGAGTAGATCTCTAGCTTTTAAACTGTTCAGTGTTACTCCAACTGGAGTGGGTTAGTGGGGAGCAATTCTGCAGGCATGGAGGAAACAATAACCCTTGCAGGGAGACAAGGCAATAATTTCTTCAGCCAGCTCAGTGCTGCTGAAAGAGTTCGTGTCCAAAACCCAGGAACATCACATGAGCTGCTGCTGCAACGCCAAGAAATTTAACCTTCTGCTAGAGGTGGTAACTTGTTAAACCATTCCAGAAAGTCCCACAAGAATATATCCTTAGGCAAAAACCAACACTAAATTATGTGGGGATGGACTAAGTGGCTGCTGGAGAATTATTACCTTTATGCGAGCTTTATTTGCTGGTGTACATTTAATTATGAGAATGGAAAATACAGTCCTCTCTGTGACATCCATATTGTAAAACTAGAATTAAGCAAAGGAACCCAGGGCATAAAATGTAGTACTCCCATAAATCTACATCCATAAAACACATACAAAAATTAAACAAGCCTCTTTTCCAGGAATCAGTTGCAACAGTTTCTTTTCTTATTCAGAAGAGATGTGCTTGCAGCTTAAAAAAAAAAAAAACCAAAACAAAACACAACCCCCTCCTCCCCAACATTTTGGGAAGGAGTGGGTGGATTATTTAAATACCAGTGAGGAAGGCGAGCTTGTTAAGATAAGAATGATGTTGACACAAAAGGGATAAGAAGATACAATCTGACCATGAACACATTTAGGCTTGTCATTTTTTATCATTACGGTTCCAGATCAAGCTTACAGCTAGAGCAGTGAGGCCAACAGCTTAACTCTGCCAGAGCTACAGTTTGTTGCAGTTCTTACTAGTGGTTTCCTAGACCAGTTGCCTCCAGTGTCAAGTTGGGATGCAATGACCTGAAAAAGTCTCACTACTGAAAGTATTTGTGCACTGTTTTGGGTGAAATTCAGAAGTGCAGCCTCTAAGACTGTAGAGTTTGGGGTACTTCTTTCTCTGTCAGGTAATGCTTATGATACAAGCAAAGCTCCAAACTCTGCCCCATCCTAGGCTAGCCTTGTGAGACCTACTCAATTGATGATGAAATTTTGCTTCTAGTGTACGACGGAACACTGTTAAAAAGCAAGCAATTGCCTATGTGGAAACAGAATTTCCCTTGGGGGCTGGACAAAGACCACAAAATGAAGTCCCCAAGAAAACATAAAACCTTTTCTCCAACTTCAGTGCACCATTAAAATTAAGCACACCAAAGCCCTCTGAATCACATACTTCCAACTTGGAAGACAATGAGACAATAAACATGGAATTTATGTTAATTACATTATTTAATGCACAACTGGGAGGTCCTTGGACAGCCTGCTGATGAGAACCTGGATAGATCAGAGCAGAACAGGAGAAGCCTATGAAGGACAGCAAACAGGGAGGAGGAGTATGGAGGAAAGACAGACGAAGTAATAAGCAGTTGTCAGGCAATGCCCAGACCTTGGAAAAGACATGTGGACAGCATCAGATAATGGCCAAGGGGAGTGAGGTGTAGTGAGGTCACCCCCCACAAAGACCCAGGAAACTATCTAAAGTTGGTTTGTTTTGTTTTTTTTTTTAATTGATTGAAACTTTTCTCAATGAATACTCCAAGGATAAAGTTTAAAATTGGATTGACTACATGAGATTTGGGGTAACCAGAAGAATAGCTCATGATTTTGACCACAGGAGGGCTCCCAGGTTTCATGAATGTGTATGGAAACCTTTTGAGAAAGGGCAGAAATAGATCATGAAGCATGGAAGATGAAAGCTATGGAGTTGCACTTTGAGCTCAGACTGGACACCTGCTAGGCTGACTGAGTATGCTACATATAATGGCTTTCATCTTCAACAAAATAGAGAAACAAAAGGAAGTATTTTTCTGCAAACTTCTTTTTCTCTACTGACATAAAAGAATCATTATAAAAATGTCAGGTGTTAGATCCCTGAAGTAGCAGTGTTTCTCCTGGCATTACCAGTAAAGAGAACCTTTGCCAGTGAATAATGTTTGGGGATTCAATTTTTCTCACGTGGGAAAAGACTATCAACATCTGACCAGGCTGCAGCCCACACAGATTAGATACAGCCCGCCAGAGGATAACACATCATCCTACTTCCTACTGTCTTTTTCACTAGACTTTGCAGATGTGGCCAGTAATTGGAGTACAGACCCTGAGTTCAGCCAAGGGCCCTTGGGCATAGGGACGCAACAGTGGTGAAGGCAGATGAGCATCCGATAAGTGAGGTGGGTAGGGACAACTGTTCATGTGGTTGTACAGTGGAGGAGGAAGAGGAGAGTGCAGATGCTGTTGACGCAGAACACATCCCAACAGCCAGCTAGAAACATGGAAAACACTAAATGTACAAAGGACAACATGCATGAGGAAGAGAGCAGGTGAAGACTACAGCCATCACCAATGTCCTAGGGACGTTTAGATGAAAATGCGCAGATGAGCGGAGGAGATGGTCTGTCACAATTCCCACTGAAGTCAATACTGAGACAGATCCTGACCTCTGATCTGTCTGAATTGGGATTGAACTTTCTAGTCCCAGAGGAGAAAATACTGACATTATTAATAGTTAATTTTCTCAGTTGTTAGTAATGGTCTAGTCAGTCATGGCCTGTGTGGAGAATTTCTGGTTGATTCATCAGATCTTTGACATCCTACCCTCAGTGACATTAAATGCCTCCATACAAAGCCACATCCGTAAGTAAAGGCCACCACCTTAAACAGCCTGAAGAGGGTTTTTACCTGCAAAAGCTGGCCCTGGGGTTTTAACTGTACTAGAGAAGAAACTGGGGATTTATCAGGGTCTTCCATGTCCTCTCTTCTGCAGGAGTGTCTAAGACTTGACAGAGCTAAGAGCTGGGAGAGCTGGTGGCAGTGCACGCTGTAGAGATATACATGTGCACAGAAATTGCACCGGCTAGGCTAACACTAAAGCTATTTGCAGATGATGAACAGATCAAAGCTGGAATAAAACAGGGAGGCCAGAAAAAAAAAAATAGCTGTGATAAGGGAGATAAGAAAGGAAGTTTCCCACTTCAGGGGACAGAAGAGGCTGAACAGGTTGAAGGTCCAGGAGATGCTGCCAGAAGGGAACTGGGGCTGAAGAAGATATATTTGGCAGGTTTATGAAATCCCTGTTTCCCCTGCATCCAGCCTCTTCTGATAGATCAGGCCTTCAAATACAACAGATGAAATAACTCCCTAATTTCTGCACACAGCCAGGAAATGGAAAACTTCTCAGGAAAATATCCCCTGAAAAGGATTTCATCCTTTTCTGTTGAGGGTCTACGATGACAAATAATCCAACCTCTTTTCTTGTAAATTCCAGTTTTAGAGTCAATCAGTTACAGCTGTGCTAATCCACAATTACTAACTTCTTTGCCTGCTGATCTCCCCATGGTGAAACCTGCAGATGAAACCAAGGTGACCTTCATCTACCTTTCCATACCATATTTAGAAAGTAGCAGGTAAGGTAAGACTCCAGAACAACTGTGCACATACTGTGGATGCTGTAACAGGGCAGGGATTTTTCTTTGTGAGGGCAGGTCTGAATAGGTGACATCCCAAACTTTTGACTTGTAAAGGCAAAGAACCCTGTGGGTTTGTTTACCATGGTTGACTGCAGCAATGCTGCTTTTTATGTCAACATACATTTTAGTAAATGTTAGCTTGTACTCTGTAGTGATGGGCTGTTTGCAGTAACCTTGGGAATACCGCTCTTATCTTATATTTACACAACAAGTGCAAAGAAACGAGATTAGGTATTTTTCCACGATGTTTAAAATGCCTTTTTTTCTCCTGTCTTGAACAAGGGCTGAACTTTAAACATTTCAAACACATATGGCCCCACTTGGAAGACGTACAGTTAATGCGCTACTAATCATTTGCTGGCAGGTCTATCCTGACCAGAGTATACTTGTATTACCATGACTATACCGTGTCTCTCAGGTCAAGTGCAACAGTTGTCTGGGACTGCAGCAAGGGAAATGGAAACCAGAGTCACAAAACTGAGCTGGACTAGGACTACAATCAGGACCGACAGACACATACTGTGGCATGCCTCTGGAAACAGGGGAGGACTCTGGTAAGGAACCAGGCCTATCGCAAGCACTTTGATGGATGGGATTGATAAAAAACTAACTCAGCTTGACTTACTGTCTCCAAAGGAAGGGAGTTTTGCTTCTATAGCCCTGTATTCAAATTTTATTTCAGCCATATGATTCTGAGGCTTCTGCTTTACAAAACTTACCCTCTGGCCTCCCACCAGTGGTAGCACTACCAGAAATGATTTTAAAATGTCACATATTAAACCCAACGCAGGAGTGCTGTGACTGTCTTTACTGCGCCTACTGTACACGTGTCCTTAAATGTATTATTCAACCTCTCCACACCACAGTTTCATCCATGCCTGTGGTAGCAGCTGCCTCCCAGGAAGGCTATGAAGTTTCATTTGTCTCTCTGTGACAAAACAGCAGAATAAACCCCACTGCCATAAGTGCAAAATTTGTTTGAAGAGCACCGTACAAGAGAGGAGGGGAGGTGGCAGGTCTGCAGCACCCACACACTCCCCTACTCCAGGAAAGCCTGGTTTTCCCCCATCTTTCTTGCAAGGCAGAACAAGTGCATTTGCCCCTCTGTGGGTAGGGGGCTTGCAGGTTGTTGGTTTTTTTAAAGGCAATTTTCTCAATTGCACCACAAGCAGTATCTCCTGTCTCCTGCAGAGAGCAGCTGAGGTAAGCTGCACAGCTCTGTAATGTGAATTTAAAGTTAATTAAAGATCTTGGGGATGGATGTGAGACTGAAGGGAAGGATTGCTCGAATGTCAGCTCCAGCTGCTACAAATTTGTTTCTTTCAGGTCAGATCCTGCACTCTGTCTTCACTGTACAGGCCCTGACGCTCCCGGAGTTCATGTTGTGCTCCTGCAACTAGCAACACCTTCAGAGAGGAACTCCTTCAGCTTTCCTGAGAAGTTTTCCACTTCCTGGCTGTGTGCAGAAATTAGGGAGCTATTTTATCTGTTGCATTTGAAGGACTGATCTATGGGAAGAAGCCGGATGCAGGTGGAACAGGGTCTTCATAAATCTGCCAAATAAATCTTCTCCAGCCCTGGTTCCCTTCCAGCAGCATCTCCTGGACCTTCAACCTGTTCAGCCTCTTCTGTCTCCTGAAGTGGGAAACTTCCTCTCTTATCACTGCTTTTGTTTTCTGGCCTCTCCTACACAAAGTGCTGCATGTTTTCATTTGTTAAAAAGTACATGCAATCAGTTTGCATATAAAGCACTGAGAAGCTGGGTACTGTGGCAGGATTGTTTTGGAGCAGCCTCCAGGGACACAGCAAGATTGGCCTAATTAAACATGGGTATTTAAATATACTCACAACACAATATCCCTGTGAGTACTGGAAAACTTTCACAAGACAGCACAGACCTGACGGTTATATTTTTTGATTTTCTAGTTTATCTGGAGCTGAAAGTGCTTTATAACACTATGCAAACCGATCGGCTATTACCAGAACAGTGCCAGTGTCCAAGTGAGTGCAGAAACTGTTTAACACTGCACCTAACACCTTAGAAGGACTAAAAGCTGGAAACAAAGAATACGGAATTAGCAGCAAGCAGAAAGTATGAATCTAATCAGGACAGAATATAATCAGTGGTAATTAAGTATGTCACAGCTGCCAGTGTAGGATGGTGACTTTTGCTATAACTTTGCCATCATAACCATGCTGTTGGTCAGGTTACTTGACCTGCTCTCAGTGCTTATCTATTAAGGATTTCGTTCTGGTATGTGACTGTGAAAAAGTGGTTAAAAAAAGTAACAGTTTCCTGAACCAGGGATATTCCAGTTGCATAACTACCTCTGGAGGATTTTTCCCAGAGCAAAAGGACTTTGTTAGGTGTGCAGGACACCTATGGCTTCTGTTGCCTTGAGAATTGCTCAACTGAACTGCCTCTAACTCATTAAACATGCCTCAAATTTACATCACCAATTGCAAATAGTAATTGCCCAAACCCTTAAAACTGGTGTTTGCTCTACAGAAAAATCAGCACTTGTTCTCCTCAATGGACCTCTTGCAGAAGCCAGAGTAATACCAAGAAAAGGAAACGTAACAGAAGCAAGTGGTACTTCATATTTTCAAAATGGTCTAACAGGAATGGAAAGCAGAGGGGTTCCTTCCTACACACTGCCATAAGCTAACATTCGCCCTGATGAATGCCAAAGGGAAATTACAAGTTTCCTTTAAAATGTCTGTTGTTCCTGCAAAGCTCCTGTTGCTTAGAAGGATTTACAAGGCTTTAGCTTTGCACTGGAGCTTTTGTGTTGATAAGGTATCTTTCAACAGGAAAAGAATCCCATGCAATTCACAGAAGTCACCACAAACATTCCCCAGGACAGGTACTTTTGCTAGCATAGTAAAATAAAACAGCAATACCGTACAAGAACACAGGGCCAAGACCTGAAGAGAAGTAGAATAGAAGTAAATTACTAGTATTTATTCTCACAGTAAGCAACTGAGTAAAAAAAAAAAAAAAAAAAACAAACCAAAAAAACCAAAACATTTCCCTACACACCAATCATCATTCTTTAGTGAAACCAAGATAGAGTTAAACCACCTCTCCCAACAATCATCACTTACTGTATTTCAACAGCAAACTTCTCTGAACACAAGATGACCATGTTTCAGAGCTTAAATGTTCCTTTGGTATAAATTTCAACTTATTTGGGGAGAAAAGAAAAGAATTACATCATTTGTTAGATTGCATTAAAAAGACCAAAGAAACAAAGCAACAGATGAATGTCAAAGCAACACAGCAGTGGTGGTCTTTGGTTTAGTCTATGAACAGCCACATTATATCATTGCTAAAGTCGGTGTTGGAGAAATTAGGTCTTAACTGAAAACTGTTTTAAATCCAGAGGAAATACCCTTTGTAGCACATGTAAGAATGTAAAGTTTATCATGGCAGGAAGCCCTGCCAAAAGCTCACAGAAAAATATTTCTGTGCTACCAGACAACCACAAGAGACAATTTTTAAGTTGCAAGAATAGGATGTTTCCCAGAGCTTTGTGCAGTTATTAGAATTTCCATCCTAACCTTTTGGGGGGATTTTAAAGCATTCAAGTTTTGTGTTCTTCTAATTTAAACAGAATTTGGCACCTAGAATAAGAAAATTTTGTCTACTGGTCACAAGAACTTTATCATCGGTGTTAACATGATTAATTCCAGTTTACTACTTTCTCTTCAATGGATGTTACAGAGATGCAAGTTGCTAAAATTGTGCCAGATGATTAATTTTACTTGGGAGACCTAGCTATTCATCTGTGTACATGGCTGAGATGCTTTCCAGCCCTTCCTGCTTTCCTCCAGCATTTGCAAACCTTGAAGAGAAAATAGACACAAACCACTTTGGTGGAGAGAGGGAAATCTGTAACCCCAAACGATGGCTTTGTAGTAGTGCCACTAGTGGGTTCAGCCTCAAGAGGCATTCTAAACAATAATTTATCTTTTACATCATCTAACTACATTAACACTAATGCTCCATACCATATGCCTTCTATAAAAGCTGTCCAAGGCAAATCAGGCCATTATCTAGATAACAGTATACACCAGTGTCTTTTCCATTGGCTTAGGACTGTGCCATCAGTGTCACTCACAGGGGCTTGCCAGGATTATGAGACTGTGACTACACAGAAGTATCCAACAAAGACTTGAATCACTTGACCAGGTAGGTGATGGTTGTAAATCACATGCAATGTATGGGGTTCACAGTACCAGCAGTTATATATGTGCAATCAGGGCAAGGGGCTTCCTTTGAGAATGAGGGCTGGCATTAAGCCTCAGACCCAGCCTCATATTAGGGGAAAACTCTGCAAATTCTGGCCATTAGAACAACATGATGAAAATCAGGTTTTCTGCTCCCAGGTCAAAGTCCACTGCTGGGTGTTTAGCAATGTCACCTCTGTCAACATCTGCCTTACCTCAGCTTCCCTCAAAGTCAAAGCAAAAGATGATGGAACAGGTATTCCCAGGAACCAGTCCAGAGCAGCGGCAGTGGAGAAGGGATGCAACAGCCCGACTGGTGACATCAGATGTTTTCACCTCGCATCCTCCCCACAGCTCCAGAGCAGGGCCAAGTGGCCTCAAATGTGGGGTACCCCTGCTAGCTTATGACACCAACCAACCTCCTCTCCCAGCTCTGCCCCTATGGCAAAACCTAACCAGAAATGACTACTGTGGGTGTCTGTTTTGTGGTCTCACTGCCGAGTACCAGGGCAGGGCAGCTGGGCTCCTGGCAGTCCTCTTACCAGCAAACCTAAGCTCTTCAGAAGGGCTCTGCCTAGTGAATAAGAGAGATCTGGCAGCACTCAGCTGCCCACAAGTCCCTCTGAACATCCCTGTGAAAGGAAATCAAAACACATTAAAAAAACTGAATGTGTGGTTTATTATATTTAAGATGCTATTTGTCTATAGGGTTTAAATATGTCTGTCACATAGTTAACAGTAAATGAATGTAATTTTACATGTTCAGTATTTTGATACACAGTACAGGACTACAAGTGTGGTAAAGGAGCATGGGAAATTAATATTTCCTTGATGCACATATCAAATCCTGCAGCACCACTTAAGAGCTCGGAGTAAGGACTGAAGCTGCAGTATTACAAGCGCTACTAAATAAACCAAGAGACATACCTATATTAAACATTAGAGAAACAAACAAAAAAATGACACAAGGGTTTAATATTTAAGATTTGATACAGGATTAAAATACTAATATTTTTAATGTCCTGGTTTCAAATTAATAAATATAAAAACAATATAAAAATATACACCAGTTGATAAAAGGATGCACTGAGTAAGGTTAGAAAGCTAAATTTCACTTTCAAACGTATGCAGGTATGTCTTTAGGGAGAGGATTTCTGTGTAGCTGCGACTGGTCTTTCGGAAGAAGTCCAAGCTTGTGAGCTGTTCGATGTCACGCACGCGCGCAGTGTGCATCTTAAGAAGATCTTCGACCCACTTTGATTCATCCTCCAAGCTCTGAAATGTAAAAAAAAAAAAAAAAAGAAAAAGTTTTATAACATGCCATGTCAAAAATCATCTCTGAAAACAAATGCAACTTTTCTAAACATTGGGTCCATTTAAGAATCTCTGCTCTGTTCAAGAATGACTAAGGCAAACGAGTTCCAAGAAAACAGATTTGAAACTTAACATGCAAGATGATTCCTACAGTTTTATTTCAGGACCCATTTTAGGATGGGGTTGAGACAATGACCATAGTCATCTAGGAACAGATGGCCCCAGGTTGCAGGTGTTTCAGAAGAACAGCCATGTGCTTTCAGAAGATTCATTAGTCACTACATATTTTTTTATCTCGCAGCAAGAGCTCCATATTAATCAGTTGTGTATTACCAAAGCCCAAACTCCAGGCTGTTTAGCTTTGAACCCTACCCTTACACATTATTCTCATCTGACCAGCACCTCATCTAACACAATATTATTTTAATTTTTCCACTTTACTGTTAGGACACCATTACAATTCATTACACAGTTGGGACTATGGTTTATGTTGGTACCTGTAAAATCGTGTTATTGGAACATGCATATTATTCACTGATAGAAAAAAGACTTTCACTAAGCATTTCCTAATACAAAAAAAAAGAAAAAAATCAGGAAGGTGATGCTGCCACAGTGATCAGGGTCAAGTTGCGTGGGTGTAATCTCTCTTAGGGGACTGCTCCTGCTGCATGCCTTGTGCCAGCTCTGGTACATGTTGGAGCAATCCACAAACCAATGTAACTCACTAAGACATCAGAAAATCAACCCTGAAAAACACTGCAGTTCCTGGCTGTTTGAGTGCGTTAACCAGCCCAGTGACATGTCCCATGAGCATTGCAGCCAGCCCCGGGGACTGCACGGTGGGGAGCAGACATGGGAAAAGGACAGAACAAACAGGACTTTTCCCCCTTTGGCCTCTCTGGCTGGTACGTCTACACTGCTGCTGGGGAAGCAAGTTAAGAATGGAGGGTCGTGCCTCTGGGCATTTGGACTCCTTGTGTGTGACTTGGAAATCCTGCTAATAAAAATCTCCTTCTGGGCTTACTCCTGAAAATGAGCCCTTTCTGGCTGTCTCAGCAAGGTCCTCCTACAATGCGATCCTCTCACCGATCAACACTAAGCTTCAGCAACGCCAGAGCCTACCCAACGCAGTAGATGTGCCACAGACCAAGCAGTGGGTCACCCTGCAAAGGCCAGGAGGGTGAGCATGATCGTTTGCACAGAGAGGACATGAAGTACCAGCTAGGTCACAGCTGGCTGCTCGAAAGCAAACATCCATGACCCAGTCACCACCTGTCTGTTTTGAAGCTTTTCAGTTCCAAACCAACTTTCCTCTCCATGTTACTAGCACCCTGAGACCCAAAACCAGGTCTGGACCATGGAAAGAAAGATGCAAATTAAGAGGGAAGAGAAAGGAGTATGCCCTGCTCGCTCCCCTTCGCCTGTAGTGCCATGCTCCAGGAGCACTGTTGGCAGCATACGGCTGCAGGAAGCCTCCAGCTCAGCCATCAGCCTGGCAATCAGATTCCTAGTCTGCAAATGGGCCTCAACAGGGTTATTACTGCAAGTGGAATCACCGTGACATTTTTGTTGTCTTCAAGCCTTCTTTCTGAGCAGGGAATCTGCATTTTATGGAGCTCGGAGGGAAGCCCAATTGCTACAAAGCTCAGTTTTTTGAATACAAGGAGGACTCTCTAAGAGTTTGTGAAAGGCCTGCAATATGAATAAATCACAGGACTGTGAGGCTGGTTTAAACCAAGTCCAGCAAGACAGAGTTTGCATGACCCCAGGAAATCAATCGACTGATCTAGGTTTTAGTTTTTCCATTCCACAACTGGCCAATGAAACCTCAGGATTTTAAACACAGTGATCAGCTAACATGGTATTATAGTTCTACAGAACAATGAATGAAGTGTATAAATTTAAAATTATAGTTTTCTCCATCTGTGCTGGTTAGTCTCACCTCAATAGCACAGTGAGGCTTAGAAGGAAAAAATAACAATTAAAAACATGGAGGTAAATAGCAATAGGCAATCAATTAGGAGGGTAACCACTGGAAAAGATACCAGATATTCTGGACAAAAGAATCTCTCTGGATATCAAATTATTAGCTGGAAAGCTGAACATGATCAGAGTGTAGACAGGTGGGTGATGAACTTGCTTATTAAAAGAGAAATTTAGAAGTTTTGCTGAAAGGGAAAATAGTGGCCTGGAAGAAGTTTCTAGTAGAGTTCCTTCAGCTTTGGTCTTGGAAAGGATTTTGTGTAATGTGTTCATACATGCTTTTTGTGCCAAGATCATTAGTGTGCTAGTGAAAAAAACCCAACAATTGGGAGTTCCTGTCAATGCAGAAGACTGGAATAGCATACTGGAGGATACAGTTGTGGGAGTCCCTGGTATAGTATGAAATTGGGTTATCCACATTGACAACAAAAATTTCTCCTAAGCTGGGAGCTTCTCAGGTGAAACAGCAGATAGAAGAGAAGGACCTGGGTGTACTGGTTGTGCATGATTGATTGTGAGCCACTGTTATAACACAGCTATGGAAAAAGCGAATCCTAGATAGTATCAGGGAAGTTACGTCCAGTGGAAAGAAAACCATTTTAATTTTGAGATCTCAGCTGGAGTACCTTATCTCACTCGTGTTCCAGAAAAAAAAAATAAATTAAAAAATCAGACTGGTACGGATGCATAGGAAGGCTACTAAAATGTTCATCCTCTCTTAGAAGAAGAGCAAAAAAAGATCCTGGGTCTCCCGTGAATAGAGAGAAGTATATGCCTTGAGAATCATCATAAATCATCACTAGGGTAAATCCCAAAGAAGCCCAGTGAAGGGCTATTTAAGCCATAGAAAAATGTTGACACAAGAATAAATGGGTATAACCTCACCATGAATAAACACAGTTTGGAAATGGAACAAATTCAAATGAGAAGAGTAGTGGTATTCTCCAACGGCTGTGTGAAGAGAGAGAAAATGTGCAAAAAGAGCAGAGCAGGGGGAAAGCTAGTATTTCTTCAGATCTTAAAAGAAAGCTGCGGAGAGGTTAAGGAAAAATTCTTCTATTATCCCATGCATTTCATCCATGAAGTATGTGAGGTTTTACACAATCACTTCTTTGAACAAATAAGACAGAACACCATGTGCAAAAGTAAGACTGACACTGTATTCGAATGGCAAAATTTTGCCTAACTGTATATTCATTCAAGAGCTACATTTAAATATTTTTGGAGTGGTTCTTTGCTATGTAAAAAGCATAGACCAATATCTGCTAATGACCTTGTAGTAGCACTGAAGTTCCTCCCAGAACTGTAAATACATACACCATAAGCAGCATGAACTACAGAGAAAAGAAGCCTGGGTTAGAATATAAGAAATCAAAGAGTAAGAGAGGCCATTATCCTAAATAGTTCATAAAAAAGGTTTCAGCAGTTTAAGAGGACCGTGACACACAGTATAGGGAGGAAAAAAAAAAATTTACTTTGTCATAAAATTGCATATGGGCAGAGTTACAAGGACAGAGGCACTAATAAGTGCCAGATTAGTAACTTCCAGATCACCAACTGGATCTTGATTCAGAGGAAAGCAGTCCAGAGAAAAACCACGATGAAGTATATGTAGGACTTTCCGAGACTTCTGGTGGAAGACATCTCTGCCCAAAGCAGTTAAGAGTCTAAACAGGGGGAAGCCAGACCTGCTTAAGAGAGAGGGATACTGCTCCAAAAGCATGGTTTTAAAAAGAGGGACCTGAAAGCAGGCGATGTTTGATGAATGAGAAAGAGACAGTGTTCCAGGTGAATTGTGTACAGAGTTGGAATGACTATTTCTGCCTGTAGCTGGAATAGGAGTCTTAACTTTTTGTGCCAATACAAAATTCATAACACTAATGTGTTCATTCAGGAAACGGTCTCCTGGCAGCCTATAGTGAAGCGTCTGTGTGCAGGAATCCGCACAGCTGTGTAATGGGAGAACAAGTTCAGGCGGAAGGACAAGTCTAAATACAGCTGCCTGGGAGGACTGCTGTCCTTGCCGAGCGCCGGAGCCCATGGGGACCCAACTGCTCTCTTACAGCACGATCAGTTGCCGAGTGCGCGTGTTACTTTCTGCAGTGCTGACCAGACCAAAGCCTTTGCGCTTCTCCAAGATTCTTACACTATAGGGTCTTGCATCCTAAAGGAAGATAGGAAAGGAACTAGGAGGGTGTCTGGTCATCTCTGTTAATAAGAACCCAAACTTCTCCCTTGAATCAAGACATGTCCTGGAAATGGCAATAGCTAGCACTCTACCCTGGGCAGGTTTTAGCGTATAGTTTTAATACTGCGTGGGTTGGATGTAATCATGCTGTCTGATGCACCCAGACTGCCATAGCAGACACACTATATTGTACCTGCATATGGAAACAGACCTCAATAAAAACATCAGGCTGGCTGCCAGCACAGTACGTCTACGCACACAACCTCCCCCCAACCTGCTCTGAAGTTACACTGACAGTGTCTGCCAAAACATAGAAGCCTACAGGTTGTTTACTGCCAACATACTGTATGTCAGTTCTTCCAGACAATTTTAGGTGCAATAACAGTTCCATATTTTCTCTCATATCATGGAGGAGTGCTTTCGTCTAATGAGTTGAACATGACACTTAATAGAGTCACTACCTTGTGCTTTCATTCAAGACATCAGTGAGCGCTAGCATCTAATAGTAACAGAGTTTCACATGTCCCAGGGATATATTTACCATGGGGCTACAGTAGTGCAGCAGAACTTACATTGCAGCTCTCATCATTGTCAGGCCGGTGGGGAAGGATGTATGAGAGAACGGAGAGTGGTCCATCGCACTTGTCAGCTGGCTGAGTGAAATCTAAGCAGCTGGTTATGATGGCATAGTAATGAGTAGGAACAGGGATGGCGCCGCCTTCCACGTACCTGGGGGAATAAAGCAAACATTTATCCACAAAGGGTAAACTTGTTTGGAAGAAGGTTACATGAACAGCATGGTCTTTCCTCCCCTACATGTGAGGACACATATACGTTGTTAAGATGTGTTTGATTCCTAAATGCTGTCTGAAAATGAGCATTCAATTAGCTCATGTTTGGATACTGTGCTATAGAAATACCACACACCAGTGCTGAAAGGCTTCTTCAGTTCAGGGACACAGAGAGAAAGCATTACTGAATTAACGAAAGACTTGAGTATCTAACTCAATAGCACTGCTATGGTTTGCTCTGGTATCCAGTTGTCAACTCTTAAATTCTGGAGAATTTTAGAGAAAACAGATTATTTGAAACATAATTCAGCTTCATCTCAAGAATGAATGAACACTTAATTTCAAAGTCAAGGTGAACAGTTACCTGCTGAATTGCCATTTCCTTATTTTTACCACTGCCCTACCTACAGGGGCATTCAGTCTTGATGAACAATAATTTTAGAAAGAGCTAGAAAATTATATCTCCTCTGAAAGATCAAATACTGTGCAGATAATTAATTGTTTAAGATAAAGCCATCATTAAGAGAAGCAACAGCAAACCAATTTAAAGACAAACTCTTACTGTTTTATTTTGTCAGATGTGTCATGTAAACCATCATAGTCATAGTCAAAGATTGGTCCACTTATAACATTGACTCCGTTTCGTTCAGTGGCATATCTCTTCACCAAAACCCTTTGGAAATAGTTCCATACCTCTGTGGAGGGAAAAAAAAACCCAAACGAAACCAAAAAACCCCCCCCACAAATTTAGATAAGTCAAAACATGTCAAGATTATAAACAATTTTTTTTTCCTGAAAATAAAAATCCAGTGGACATTATTCACACGATGGTAGGGGAAATCAAAGACTACTCATTACGGATTTACTGCATCTTCATTCAGTTTGGTCAATAAAGGCTATTCAGACTTCTTTGTTCTCTGTTGATTTTTTTCCCCCAGCCCGTGCTAAAGGAAATGCACGGTACCACTCCCAGGCTGGCATTGCCATAGACACTGCACAGAGAGCCTGCTGTTCCTTCACCAAGCAGTAGAAACAGCTATTCACACACTTTTGATGTCCCTGTAAACACTTCCTTTGTCTTTCTTATCTTGTTACAGGGAATGGTGCTGTGTTTTTTTTTTTTAATTCTAGAAAGGAAACAGCACCGTGATTAAAAGCAAAACCCAAACATTTTAAAAGTAAGGGAAATACAAAGGTCAGATTCTTCCAGTTAAATTCTCCTTGGATACAAAATGTCTAACTTACAAATTACATGCTGTCAAGGATGACCAAATTATGGCAAGGCATCTCATTACAGCAACTTTTGGGAAGAGCATGACACACTTTCTCCCACCACGCCCTCCTCAACCTTAATAAGTTAAGATGCTTGCAGGGACGGGAAGGACACTGGAATCTCCAGTTACATCATTCTTTTCCTTCTTTTTTCCCTTTTATTTTAACACAAACAGAAGTGTGTGTAAACAAAACATCTCGGACTTGTAAAAGTTTAACTTTTGTCTTGCCAGCTCAGACCGTTAAGTCCATGGTTCCCCGGCATGGATGGCAATGCTAACCTCGGCAAGTTCCCCAGTACGCCTCGTCCTAAGGCTGCTCAGTGCCACCCGAACTCCCTGCTCAGGCTGATGCAGAGAGCTCCACAAGCAGTGGTCCAACAAGAACCTCATCTGCGGTAACCACTTGGCAGTACCACTCCTCCAGCTGCTCGCTCCTCCAATGCATTAGCCTTAACAATAAAAACAGCCCCAAAAGGAAAGCTTTTTTCTCCCCCAGCCTGCTTTTTCCAGCTGAATCAGTTCCCCACTTAGGTCCCCCCTATGCAGCCACATATTCGACAGCAATGCCAGTGCAACGGGGGACCGGCCCAGAGGCATCATCTTGCAGCACCAGCAAAGCAGGAGCTGCTTAAGCCAGACTCACTACAGAAAAGATGGATGCAGAATTACTGCCTGGAGGAATGGGATGGGACAGTGACTTAAAAAAAACAAAGCAGAGGAGGGGGCCTCTGCAGCCAGCACTGCTACCAAAGCCAACATAGCATAAAACCGCCACCTTGTATTTTCCTTGTTGAGGAAAAAGCTCCATATAATGAGCTTATTCTCAGCTCTCGTTATTGCAACCTGCACGCATGTAGTGGTTCATAATTCCCCAGGAATGACATTAGTTCCAGCATTTGTTCTCGGGGAATCCTTCACCCCCTTGTGATGAAGAGGAAGGCCACTAGACAAAATGAGCTGCTAGTGGTGGGTTGTTCTCCTGCGATTAGCATCTCAGCTAATTTTCTTAGACTAACATTAGCATAGAGAGCATTTTTATGAAGTGATTTGAGAGTGGGAAATCCCCAATAATTTTGCACTCTGTAATCAGTTAAGTGCCTTTGCTCAAATTTCCAGCAAACATCACCACTTGTTCCTACTCAGAGGTTTTTCAGTTAAAAACACTCTTTTCTGGTTAAAAAGAAAAAGCCTCCCATAGGCTTTGATGTTTATCCAAACCTCTCTGGCCTAAAATCTGAATTGGAAATCTCACAAGAACAGGCTCTTGAGATTCTTCCAAGGCTTCTCAATTCCTGCCAAGCCAAAAATGCCACCAGAATAGTCTGATGGTTTTCCTACCTCTTGGCAAAACTAGAGAGAAAAGGGATGTGCAGACAAAAGAAATATTAATACTATATCCCTGCAGCACTGAAAGTTTCAGCCAGGTTTAAGTCATTCCTCATTTTCCATAAATTAGTTTCCTCTTCCTTTTTCTTTATAGGTAATAAACATGTTTGGTCTCCCTCTAAGGGCATGGATAGAAAAATCAGAAATAATCACTTGTCCCTGAACTACAACAACATGCCAAGTGCACACTCCCAGGCGGCTCCAGTTGAGAAGTAAAAACATGTTACCTAAATACATTCTGCACTAGCTTGGGCTACAGACAAGAAAATCTGAATAGTCTTGCACAAACTGAATTACTGTGGCATGAAGCAAAATTGCTGAACTACAGCATGTCTGTGCTCTTATCTTAGCCCAGCACCAAGGAAAATAAATCTTTCTTAAGACTTTCTTGTGGTATTTTGTCTGCCCATACTTAGAACTATGCAGGTGCCCACATGTATTATCTGCTGGCTACAGGTAACTGAACTTTGTTGTAAACTTCTCCCCTTCATAGTCCAACACACATATTGAAAAAAACCAAACCAAACCAAAACACACATGTTGGGAAAGAGAAGTAAAGCCGTGGAAAGGGTACCTACTTTTGAAGGCGGGATACATTGGAATGATATTTGTTATTAGAAAAGCATCATATTTTGCTTCGGCAGAGGAACTTAATTCTGGAAACAATAAACCAGAAAAATATTAATCGGATGAAATATCAGAAATTCAAAGAATATAAAAATGTTTTGAAAAATGGCTTCAGAGATTAACCAAAGGGAATACTGTCATCTAAACAGCAATCTGAATGCTATATTCAGAAGTGCACATTTTACACATAAAATTTGTCTTTAATGTGACAGCTGAACATGGAAAGTAAGGATTTCATCTTTGCTTCAACTGCTCTACCACTTCAAAATATTTTTATAGGTCATCTATTTTTGCAGTCTTGAAAGTCAGAGAGCTGCTCTGCAGGCTTTTACAAAAGAGGCAAACAATTTCCAGGGAGAGGAGTGCGGGATTATCTTCTAGTTCTGAGCAAGCCTCTGCACCAGTAATTCCATATCAGAAATCAACCATAAAATATTTCAGCCACTGAGCAAGGAAGGCAGAGCAATGAAGTTCACAACTGTGAGACAGTTGTGTCCCTTGAACATTTACTAATCCCAGAAGATCATTGCTCCAAGACTGAACCAATGTAACTGCACCAGGAGAATCCAGGACACTCGTTTTCTAAAAACACAGGTTTTCTACTAGCACTCTTTCTGTAGGATGGTAGAAATTTTTACAGTATGCAAAATCTAATTTGGATTTATAAATTAAATATACATTTATCTTACTGCTGTTTGAACTCAAAATTAAAAACTCTGACCAGATTCCCAGTTCATATAAGCTGCTATCTGTCCACTGACTTCAAAGGGACAGCTTTTGAAGATTGTCTTCTAGCTTGTACTCCTACTCTGTGCAATTCTTTGTTCACCTTTATTTTTATTAACTAAACTGGGACACTTCACTGTTTTGGTGCATGAAGCTGGACATCAGTTTGGAGCATCTGTCGTGGAGCTGAGGGACCACAGCTGTGATGGCAACTTGTGGCATTGGGCCCTTGATCCTCAGCAAGTGCTGCAAGAATAATGTATCCATCCCATTGGGCCCCATACATGACACCGGTGCAGGAGCAGCCCCTCTGAGGAGAAGATATCACACAGGAAGAAATCACCCCAGAGCGGCGGGAAAGTAAACCATTCCTACCTATATTCCTTCCCAACAATCTCAAACAACCTCTTAGTCTGTTTATATCTGGGCGGGGGTTCATACCTAAGGTTTTCCCTAACAAAAAAAAAAAAAAAAGAAAATTACAAAACCTCTAGGTATTAAAAAGCTGTCTGAACTTACGAGGAGGGAAAAGGAAGCCATAGGAGAGCTGTTTGTCACTTCTGTAGGCTGTACAGCTCTGGCTGTTTCCTGGAGAAATGCGGAGGTCGGGCCTCACACAGCTGGCCAGGTGCTCCGGGACACCCGATACCTCTGCCTGCATTGAGGAACATGGACAGAAATGACAAGAAAAGTAATTCCAGCTTTTATAGCTAAAAGAAAACTATTTCATACAGCTGACAGATTACATGCAGGGCCTTGTGTGCAGTAAAATAAACCACCTAGCTGTACAGCCATTCCTGCTCCTGTATCTGCTGCAAAGCCCCTCCTTCAGGTAGAAGTCACCATGGGAAATAATTCAAATGAAGTCGCTGATTATTCCATCATAATAAAACAAACCCCTATCGAGCAAAACTTAGAAACAAAATGAAAACAGGAGAAGAAATATACAGCCTTTGTGCCTTAAAACTATTTTCTCCTGAAGGAAAAAAAAGGATTTGGGCATTGCTTACAATGGTATTTGACATAATTTCTGGTGGGAAAATCTACTCAGGGAAGGGGAATTTTAGGACTTCAAGAATACAGGTACCGAACAGATTTCCCCGGGATTTTTAAGCACTTTTTTGAGAGCAAAGACAGCACTAACCTGTTTGGAAATAGTGTAGGATGTCCAGAGAGGCATGAGGAATGTTTCACTGTAGCCACTTTCAAAGTCATGGTGATGCAAGATATTGTATTTTGTGCGGTACAGTACTGCAGGGCGCCCATAGAGAAGATGCTTCTCTACAGATCAGAAGAAATTAGATTTGCATTTATTACTGAAAACCTTAAAGGTGAAAAATAAAGAGGCTGGCTTTCCAACACATGCTGATTTTACAGTGATCCTTAATGGGATACTGACCCTGAATAACTGCTAAGGAAATCTTGTAACAGAGAGAGCAGCAGTTCTTAATAGTTTTGGTTGGGATCCCCCTTCCAGGTTCACAACCCACTTTGAGGTCAAAAGTCCCTTCTGCACTTGAAAGCTTGTTGGGGTTATGGCATGGAGAGAGGGTGTTTCTCCAAACAGAGGAGACTCCACAAGGATCTTTGTGTCCACATTACAGTCACACATGAGGTGATAAGCACTTTTTTTGTAGCTTTAAATCAGCCCCTATCCTATCACTCCTGCTACTCTTCTCCAGATTTTTTCTCCTTCTTATGTTTTCTGAGAAGTCCCTCTCAAAAGGGATGCAAAACTGCTCACTCACTAAAAGAGTATTTTTTTCCCACTTGGCTGATACAGATAATGTTCTGAAGACTGATGTGCTATTTTCTGTCAGTAATATCAAAGAAAACAAACAAACAAAAAGCCTTTTCCTAACTTTAGCTACAAAAAGACACCTCCAACTCTGCAAAACTTGCTTTTCTTCTGTCATGGTGATATGTTATGGTTAAATGTCACTAGATACCTCTGACAAGCTTACTTATAAAAAGACAAAAACATCATTGAAAGACATAGAAGAAGAATAAATTTCCTGGCTAATCTCGCATTGTGCTACACAGTTCACTGATTTTGATTTTGCCATTTGACAAAACAGATTGGCTCGCTTTTGGAAATCAAAACATAGGAACAAGGAAAGCGGCCTAACACTGTTCACAGATAGGCGTTTAACCTGAAAGAAAAGGGCATGTTTTATTAGTGTTTCAGTCCAAATAGAGGATATTTTTATAGGACGCGTGAAAGAAAAGTAGGAAGAGCCTTCCCTAACGACACAGACGATAAACTTGCTTTATTCAAGAGAAGCTGAAGTCATCTTTTTTCTGCATGTGAATGACAAGATCAGGTAAATATGCATGGTGCACCATGTGGGAGAAGGGAATTACCAAATAAATGCAGGAAGATCTGCGAACAGGTGCTACAGACCGTCATAAAATACAACAAAATAACTTGCACATAGCAGAACTACTTGTTTAAATAAGGGGCACTTCATTCCACTTAACAGACAAAGTACAAATGAGCAAGTGAAATTGGTTTAAATGCTTATATCTTAAAATACATCAAAAATACTGTTTTTATACTACTGAAGTGAAGAAGCATCAAAACCTTAAACCAAAATAAAGGTATTAAGATGTCTAGGAGTGCAATGGTGAGGGTGTTTTTTCCTGATGCCAGAAATTGCCACAGCAGGGAGTAGCTCTTCACTAATTGGAAAAATCAATTTAACGGGATGAAAGCTGCAGAAAGGCAATTTAACTCACAAATAAAAGGAATAATTTCACCTCTAGAAACTAAAGGATAGGTTGCATTGCCTGTTCATAACAGAAAAACTGAAGAAATAGCTTCATAAGGGAATTAAAAAAAAAAAACAAAACACCTCCTTAGTCATCTGAGCAATACGATCTGAAGTATCTCAAAAGTCCATGTCTAAACTCAAAGCTTCAGAATTTGCTAATTTGGACAATTGTTATGGTGAGGAGGATGCTTTGAAATTGTTATGCTGAACCAGATCGCAGCTGTGAGAAGTAAAGCTCTGCTTCGGTGTGCCTTTCAGTCAGTATTGCTGCTCAGAAAAGCAGTTCCCATTCCCTCCCCTCTGGTTCTATTGCTACCTTTTAACCCGGACCACAGCCCTGATGCGGCGAGAGCGCAGCTGCACCGAAGTCAGCGCTGGCACACAGCAGGGACTGGTGCAGGAACTAGTGTCCGGGAGAGCAGGGGATGCTTTCTCCTGGGAGTAACGTTGACTTGAACACCGACGAGGGACAGAATTGTACTAAGCATCCCTGAACCAACAGAGCAGTTCTGCACTTGTTTCAGCGGATAACCTGCACGCTAAAAACCAAGCATTAAAGACCCAGTCAGGGATTGTCAAAGCAGCAGCACCATCCTTTCTGCCACTGACCTGGTGAAACCTAGGCCTGAACAATACTGGTAAAACACAGCGTGCAGATGTGGTCTGTGTTTTTCACCCCATTTATAGCTTGTGGTTGAATGGAGTACTGCCTCACGCACCCTCTCCTTTCCTCATCTCTCTGCTTCCACAGGAGAGATTAAGCCTTCTAAAGGTGATGGAAAGGAAGAGCTAAAACTCATAGCACTTTGAGCGATACTTTAGTCCTGGTTACAACAAAAGATAGAGTGCGCTCCCTCATGTGAGCAGCACTTAATCTTGCCCACGTCTCATGTATGTCTATGTGCTATTTTGACAGTTATTTGAAAAGACAGTTTACTACACATTAACCAAACCAAAACAGGAGTTTCTCTGGTATTAATGACACAAAGTGACTTGCAAAAGAAAACAAAAATAGCTTTTATTAACCGAGGCACCAGGCTCTTACCTTCTGTTCCCTTGACATGAAAGCGCTTGTTGAGTTCATCCAACTTGTTCTTCTCAAGCATAGAAAAAAGGAACAAGATTAGGATCACTGGAGCATTCTGACATCTCATTTTACTAGGCATCTAGCAAAACAAAACTAGTGCTATAAAACACTGACGATTTTTTTGTTTCCTGTTTTACAAAAAGCCGTAATAGTTCCAAAAGGGCACAAACACTTCACAGGAAGGATCTGGGGAATTCTTACAGATTAAATCCTCCCAAAATAGGTAAAATATCTACAACTTTACTAGGCAACTACTGCTAATAGTGGAAGCACCAGCAGATCTTTAAAACCTACCTTATCATCACACGTACATCCTATATCAAAATCTGAGGCAGAAGGTAGAGCGACAGGATAGAGTGGTTTAGCAACTTCATCTGGCACAGTTGGTTTGTAAACATTGGCTCTCAGAAGGTGATTTAAACTTCCGTGGGTGCCGTTATTGGGAGCAGGCTTTAATCCAAGCAGATCTATGAAACCACCAAAGACAAGTGAATGATGGTTAGATTGCAAACATTTATTCAGCAGCATCTCTACCAAGCAAAGACATTTATTTGCAATACTGTTTACACCCACAACATGTTAATGAATGCTTTTAATGTAATAAAAATACTAACCTTTCATCCAAATCATAAAATTGCAGACGCTGCCTGAATAGTATGGTAGCCTTTATGACAAGAAGGTTAATTTGCATCAGGACACTGGAAAACAGTTTTATTATAACTACTCCTGCAGCTTCCAGTGCAAACCTACGGTCAACGTGCTGACCTTACACCAGCCATCTGGAACACAGTGTTATTAGTCACCTGCTTTATAGATAAGGGATAATTACCTTTTTGGTATTTCATGTTTGGAAAAAAAAATTTAAATAAGTGAATTACACCTCTGGCTTGAAAGTTTTATTGCCCTGGAAAATCAGTATTAAAGAAAAGATCCTAATAAATATCTGTATACATAGCCACATTCTTCTTCACAGCTACAGTATGAATTCAAGAAACATAATCATACCAGGAGATGCCATAGAAAACTAAGTGGTGCCCCTGAGCTGCTCCATGAGACATGCAGGTTCAGGCTCTGAACAGAAACTTCCTTCCTAGGCTGCTAAGGTGTGGAAACAACGCACTGTAGTGGTGTGTATTCGACCTCTGCCAAGCTGCACGCAGCAAAACTATGGTAACGCCCTTTACTGGCCAGCTGCTAGAGTAGAGCAAACAGGCCCCCAAGAGGTGCCTTCAGCCCTCCTGGCCCAAAGGCAAGTGCTTGGGAAAGGGGGACTGGGGCAAGGACACTGGGAGGGAGTCAGGGCATGAGCTCATGGGTGCCTAAATGAAGTTAGCTAAAACAGCGTGCGTCTCTTGCAATTTCTCAAGCAGGTAACTTACCACACATGACGTTGTAAAGTTCAATATTTTCAAAAGGAGGTACTTTGGTCTTGTATTTGAATGTAGGGCCATAACCTATAAAGACAGTCTTAAAAAAAAAAAAAAAAAAAGGAAGAATACAAAAGAAGAGCATTAAAAGGTAGGGGTTTTTTTCAGTGAATATTTACATTTTAGAGACCTCCAATTTCTTCTGCTTTCAGTGACCCTCCCACAAACATTACTGCATTGCCCATACCTGCATGCTGTTTATCTTGTTGTCATAGCCATGGTCTCCATGGAAGAAACATTTTCCTGTTGGTTTCTTGTAAACGTCCACAGCTTTCCTAAATTGAAAAATTATTAGAAAATTTCCTCAAAGGTGTAGGTAGGGTGGCTGACCTGAACGCATACTTTGGGGGTAGGAGGGACAAGGTTACAAGGCAGTGCATTGCTTATCTTCCTTGAAGAGCAGTAATGGGGACTGCAGGCTCATCCAACAACCCCAGGGTTTCTCCCTTTGCTCCCTCTATAAGAGGGTGCAAACCTAAGAGCCAACTCTTACTCATCGATAACAACCTTAACATCTATTTACTTATTTTCTCAGGCTTTCTCATATCACATCATCTCCTACAGACTAGAGGTATTTTGGACTATACTCTTCCAATCCTCAAAAGGCCAACAAAGGCTTCTAAGAAAGCACTTTTTTGATGTTACAATACTGCAAATGTCATACGATGCTGTAAAGTGCTTTCACCTGTTTGCCTTCCACCCAATAAACAAAAATGGGGAGCAGAAACAAAGCTGGAGGGAATAGAGAAAGATTGCAATGAAGGTAAATAGCTGAGAAAGTATGTGCTATATCATAGAAATGCTAATTATTAGCTAACTATACATCCAGTGGACCAGATTATCCTACAAGTTAATTTCTTCATCTGCAATAAAATGATGCTCAGCCAAAGTTTGATTTTGGCCTTGTAAATTACTTGAGTTACAGCAATCAGATCTGTAACTACCATTTTCCTGGCTGTGAATATACAATGAATTACAGTTACATTAACAAATGAATTATTGGTAAATGAGATTTCAGAAAATCTAATGAATAAATAAGCCAAAGAAAGTCTGATGTAAGAAATAAGAAATTACTAAATGTAAATCAACTTGGGCCATCCCATCAGTTCCAGTAAAATTCTTAAAACTAAAACTTTTATTGGCCTAAAACTCAGAGTGTGATTCTTTGAAATGTACATGATCCCTAGCCACAGAAACTGCATGGGGCAGCCAGCCAGCTAGCTAGTGGAGTTATGCAAGAAAGCAATTGGGGTTTCTCATTCAATGCTTCAGCAGAGTGATCCTTGCATAATTCACAAAAAGATAAGCACAGATGTCAAAAGGCACTTACAACACACTGTCTGTTTGCCTGGCAGCTATATGGGCAAAAAACCCTACCGTAATTTAAAGCTCATAACAGACTACTGTGAGCCAAAAGCTGTGTCATCTTCCAAGAACCACTGAGTCAGCTTTATGCATAAAGACCCAGCCGTTCTCATACTGTAATACACAACATGTGTCAAAAGATCAAAGCAAGAAAAAGAATATATATCAAACCAGAAAGGGGGACACAATTTATAAACAAAGGCTACGCCTCTCCTGTTCACTCCATACATATATGTGCCAACTTGTTTTTCCTTGCTCAATTTTTAGCTAAGAATATTAAAAATTGCCCATATTTTATAACTGAAAATTCAAAGGCATATGGGGAAAAACAGCACAAAACAGTGTTTTCTCTGAGCTAAAGCATCCTGGTTTTCTGTGGATTTATTTTGCAACACAATACACTGCCGGCACTTTCATGGCCACCCTGTCATACCCTTCCACATGTTCTTAGGCTTTCACCCACTCTGCCAATATCTCCATTTTCTTCCCATTCACCCATTGCATCCCATTCACTCAGCCTCTTGTTCCCTAACATCCGCTGGTCACATATGCCTTCCCCTTCCTCCCATATTCCCTGCTTCCTGGTTGGAGTAAGTTTGCACCTCATTAAAAAAGCTTATCAGCTGCTACATATTTGAGCTAATCAGTCAAAATCCACACAGCTGCTTGAAGAAACCAATCTGGCTTTCTACCCTCTTTCCAGCTACTGATTTTCCCAAACTTCAAAACAATTTTTTGTTGTGAGCCACATCCCCCTGCACCAAATGTGATTCAACCTCACCAGGAGTTCAAAACTCCTCTTGCTCACGAGGTACAGGAGCAGGATGCTGACAGACAGGGGCAATCCCAAGTGTCTCATTTCCTTAGAAAAAAAGGCTGAAAATAAGGATGGAAGCAAAAGCAAGAGTTTACCTTGCCACATGCCATTTACGATCCACCAGTAAATGGACATCCTCAATCCTTCGGTTGTAAGCGTAGTGCAAGCGTTTAGGCAGGTGCTGTTTCAAGTAAGGCTTGAAGTGCTGGTCTGGCTTTCTACACTGAAAAATAAATGGTTACAAATGACACTGCTGCCAGTTAGCTTAGATGCACATAAAACCCTGAACTACAGAAATCAAGCTGTTAAGGTCATTATTGACAATGTCTTGAAAACAAAGTGTACATCTAGAGTACATGATCCAGCCCTTTCTGTGCAGTATTTGCATAAGATCAGGGTCCAGGGAGTCATTCAAAGATGTATTTGCAAAGCTTCATTCTCGTGACGGTCTTTTTGAAAGCATCATGCAAAACATCACACTTACTTAGCTCATGGACGAAGAATTTTATTCTAACTGGACCAAAGCTTACGTTTCAGAGGAAAGCTGAATGCTCAAAATACATCTCATCTGCAGATATACTTAAAGCCATCGGGTTCCAAAATTTGATTTTTTTTTTTTTTTAATCAGCTTTTATTTTAAACACCTTTTTTTCCATTAAAAGCAAGGTTATAGTTGAAGGCTATCAAATTAACGTTTTCAGTGTCTTCAAAGTGCTAGTAAAATATTTACCCTAAAAGATTACTTTCCATTTCTGAAGGAATGAATAAATAGATTCAATTCAGGGAGTCAAGATGGTCAGGGAGATTCTGGCTCTGCACTGCCCAAAAAGGTTATAAAAGCTACTAGAGCAGCAAACAGTGGAATTCATGACAAACATTAATCTGTACTCATGAAGGGCACCATTTAACACTCTTTATTCATGTTAATGGTCGGTTTTCTGGCCTAAAGAGTAAGGAGAGAATGCTGAATAATGCCCCAAATTAAGGTGGGAACTGAGCAGTGCAGTATAGACAGAGATGCTGTCAGTCCTAAATACTTACTGTAAGGTTGGCAACAATCACTTTAGGGTCATCTGTTAAGCAAAGGAAAAAAAAGAAAAAAATATAAAAGATGAACAATTTGCAGAAGAAAACACAAGGTGATAATGTAGTTTTACAGAAGCATTCTTCTTAAAAAGGTGGCTGATCTTTGCTAAAAGTGCACTGTATATATCAGACAAGATATCGTGAAGATGAACTAAAGTTTAACTGTGTACCCTTTACTTAGTGATATTGTAGTTGCTTAGGGAGTGTTGCTCACTGTTTTATGATTTGGGCCTTAGCTTAGTACTTATTCTATTTTCTGAAAACATACACTTGCGAGTCTTTTGACTGCTTTCCTTTAAAATAAAAAATCATCCCCAAACACAAAGACTTTCCTTGAAAATTTTTGAAAGCACACTTGAATGCAACAACGCACTTCCTTAGAAGCAGTGAGATAAATATGTAGCATTTTTTGTCTCTTTTAACATTTCACATATTTCATAGGCTACTACAGAGTAAGTGAAAAGCCACAGTAAAATATTCTGGATATGTCTTCGGACTATTAAAGGGACATGCAAGATGCAGAAAGCCCCAAACCAGCAACAGTCCACACTAACTCTGTTTTCTTCCACAGTGGAGGGGGAGGGGAGAAGAATTTTTCAGTCCTTAGAGAAAAAAAACAGGCTAAGAGAAAATCTTAGGAAATTAAAAACTCTTGCTTAACTATTAGTGTTTTGGTTGCTTAAGGCACAACCTTGCTGAGCTTGAAATGAGCTCTACTGAATCTCAAAACCCAAGCTATAGGTTTATTCATTGCAAAGGTGCGCCTGCAGTATTGAGGCAGTATTATGGAATAGGAAAATGGAGGAGGAATAAAGAAGTTAGTAATTTGCCATTTAAGGGAGTAAACCCCAGTTCTAGAACTAAGGAATATGCTGCTTTGTTTTATGTTCAAACTGCTGATTTATAAGCAATTGCAAATATTCAAACTAGGAAGCTGCAAACAGAGGCCAAAAAAGGAAAATGGTATTGCAGGAAAACCAGTAGTATGACTCAGAGGTCAGTCAGACAAGCTGATCTTTTTGGAAGATATTGCCATTCATCCTCCAAAGAAAACTCATTTTTCTCAGCAATTTGGGAATTCAAGGGTTGAAAGATCTTAAAAAAAAAAACAAACAACAACTTCACAGAACTGAAATATAAGTTTTCAGTAGACTGTGAAGTGTAGGAGTTTAGGTTTTATGCTAGTAAGTTTTAGCAACATACGCACTATTTTCAACAGATCTTTACACACTCATCCCATATTCCTAAAGCATAAATACCCAGGTAAATTAGTTTGTAGTAAAATAAATGTATACCTAAATCGGTGTCTAAGAGAGTTTTACCACATTCTTATGATTTCTGCTACTATTCTGAAAATACTTAATCTTCAAAGATCAATTTTTTTGTGAAATCTGTCCTCAACCAAAATATATCTGAAGTGTTACGAGGGGTCAGCTGGCTGTCCCAGCTGATCTTCCCCTTTACCAAAAGTTGCCACCCTTGTAGTATACCATGCAAAAAACATAGGTACTTATGGTTAGTTTATGAGTTTCACAGTTTGCATGGTAGCTGAAACTGCTGGCAAAGCCAGGTTTGTGCTGGTATGCTGAACCAGAGCAGCCACCGTGCTGGCACAAACCCAATCCTGGTACTCTGCCCTGGAGGCAGAGGCAGAGCAGTAGGGGGGCGCAGCTGGGTCTGTAATGCTTTAAATCACAGAGTTAGCTTCAGCAGAGGACTCCTGCCTCCTATGAATTTCTAACTGTGTGGTACAAAAAAGCAGCAAGTTTTACTGCCAACATTGGCCCTGAAAGCATGCTCCAAGTCTCCCTTATATCCTTCAACATCCCCAGCCCGTTCCTGTTTAGCAACCCACGCTGTTTCTCATCTGCGCCAAAAGTATGAAGAAGCTACTGAATTCAAAATTAACAATTCACTTTTTTTCCATTAGCTCAGAAAAGGTACCAGACGCTTTTTTTATATCCAATCCATGCAGTGCTGAGATCCCCCAAGTCCCATTTTTGTTGACAGAGGGAAGAAGTGCATGAATAAACGCACAACGACATGTAAGCTGGCATGTGAAACTAGCTTCGAGAGTTCCCACTCCTCCTGGCTATAAAAGGGTGGGTTTTAACCCAGAACATTTCAGCCATCCACTTGACACAGCTCTACCACTGTGGGGTCTGTGAACTACAAACTGGGAAGGGAGGAAGCAGCTGATCTTCACTGGGCTTCCCCCTGAATGTCCTGCCAACACACTGCAAACTTGTGCTTTTCAGACAACATCAGCCACAGGAAGGGCTGGAGTCTAGCTCTCAGGACATAAGGGGTTGTGCTGGTTTTGGCCGGGATAGAATTAATTTTCTTCACAGTAGCTGGTATGGGGCTATGATTTTGGATTTAGGCTGAAAACAGCGTTGATAATACAGAGAAGTTTTTGTTATTGCTGAGCAGTGCTTACACAGAGCCAAGGCCTTTTCTGCTTCTCCCCCCACCCCACCAGCGAGTAGGCTGGGGGTGCCCAAGGAGTTGGGAGGGGACACAGCTGGGACAGCTGACCCCAACTGACCAAAGGGATATCCCAAACCATAGGACGTCATGCTCAGCATATAAAGCTGGGGGAAGAAAAAGGAAGGGGGGACGTTCAGAGTGACGGCATTTGTCTTCCCAAGTCACCGTTATGTGTGATGGAGCCCTGCTTTCCTGGAGATGGCTGAACACCTGCCTGCTGATGGGACGTGGTGAATGAATTCCTTGTTTTGCTTTGCTTGCGTGTGCGGCTTTTGCTTTGCCTATTAAACTGTCTTTATCTCAACCCGTGAGTTCTCTCACTTTCACCCTTCTGATCCCCTCCCCCATCCCACCGAGTGGGCAGTGAGCAAGTGGCTGTGTGGTGCTTAGCTGCCAGCTGGGGTTAAACCACAACAGGGGTACAATTAAATTGACTTACATTTTAGGTTATTGCTAGACCTAGGACGAATTCGCCCTAAAGATCCAGGCAGCAAAATGATATCTTCCACATTAGTCAGATAGTTGCTTAAAAATTCAGTTCTTTCACAAGTAGTGTCTTCCATCCCTGCAGAAGGAAAATGCAAAATTAATCCAGCTTGAAAATAAACATGTTTTCCAAAACAGCACAAAAAGAAACCCCAAACAGCCTATGTATTCTTTTCTTTTGGATGACTAATCTTATTCTTGTTCTTTCCAGTCATCTAATTCCAACATCAGACACTGGCAGGAGTCAAAACAGCGGTGATTTTAGCACTTGCCTACACAAGAGAAATACCAGTCTCAATGTCGTAGAAACAGTCGCCACATATACCATGTGTGCACTGACACATCTCCAAACTAAGTTCATGGAAAAATCAAAGTCTGTTTCTAGTTTAGTGTACTACTTTGGGGATTCATTTTTTTTTTAAACAAAGGATTTTAAGAGAAATCGCACACAAAAGGTATTGTCTGTTGGTGGTCTGTTCTAAGGCAGCCGCAGATAAACAATTCTCTCCTACAGCCGTTTGTGGCAGGGAGGAATGTACTGCCAGTCACAAGCAGTTCTCAGCACAAAACTGCCTCCCCTGGAAATCCTTCCTGCCCCTTACCCTTCTCTCCCCACAGCCAGAAAGGAGGCATATGCCATTTTATTGCTAATGTAGCAGTTCTTGAGAGACTTTGATAAACAAAGATCTAAACAGAACAGGACCTTTGGTAGCATTGCTAAAAAGTTATGCAAAACCAGGCTTATCTCAAATATGGTCACATTTTTCTTTAATAAAACTTTCTTTTTCTTTTTGTCTTTGCAAGTATTTACTATGTCTTCTACTGTAAAGTTTCTTCTGATGTCCGAAAGATGAGACCTACCAAATAACATCTCTGCTTTTGGGTCACTCTCCATGTGACCCTGAAATATCTTTTTACCGTTTTCCTCCTTCCTCCATTATTTTGAGGACATTTTCCATCCAAGCTGGACACAGTCCCTTACAGATATTCCCGTCTCTCTCCTAGTAGGATAACTTGACCCACTAATTGCCACGGAGATGTCTCACTCTAGAGTCCTACTCCTCTCCTCATGAAAAGAAGAGTGCTACTAAATTTTTTCCTTCCATAAAAACTGCCAGAAAGATTACTCTAGACACAATATAGCCTTCTAATACATGCAAGGAGAGCTGTACTCGGATGTCACATCAAAAATGCCAAGCTTTGAAAAACTCTAAGGGGAGGTGTAAACACCAGATCACTGTTATGAAAGAGAAGTGTCCTCCAATCTCAATTAACAGGCAAGTTGAGTGGCCAGTCCACACCAGCTGGCTGGGTTTGGGGATTTAAACTACCAGAAAAAAATGAGCACAAAAATGTCTTAAATGGAACTTTCATTTAAGCCACCCATTATATGTACAGCTACGTTGCTCAAGCATTTATATACTGATAAAGAATTTTGTTTATTTTACCATGATCACCAACAAATATGACATTGACACATCGATGTAGTTTCAACTGTTTCAGTCCGTCCATTAGCTGTCCTACTGTCTTGTCAATCTCTCTCAGGGGATTCACCATCATCTGTATAAATACGCAGAAAGGAAAAAAGTTAATTCTGTCATTGCTATGTTCCCCCTTCTTCTACAAATGGAGATCCTTTGGCAAAACTCTGATAGGATAACCATCCAGGTCAAGAGGCAAAGCCTTGGCTGAGCTGTTACACCTACAGTTACCGTACTATTTCCTTTCCTATATCCACAGTGTGATTTCATCAGGAGAAAGCCCTGCTGAGATGCTGACACAAGACAGCAAAAGATCTTTATGGCTGATCCTAGGCCTCCCATTGACACATGTATGTTTGATAAAACGAAGCATAGATATTAGAAAAACACACGTGACTTTGGGGTTCAGTTTGTTTCTTACAGATAAAGAGCAATACTTTTTAAAGGCTGTTTTATGTGAAAGGTTTAGTCAAAACGTGAACATGAAATGAAGCTTTGGACTTGGGATTCATATGCCAAGTCACTTAATGAAATTCACTTCAAAGGACATCTGATACTAGGATGACAACATGCAAGTCACTTGAATAGTACATGGGGCTCAGATAGAGCGTTCTTCAGCTTCAAAGCCAAGAGTTTCCAACATCTCAAATGACAGTTTTGGCAAAAGTGTCAGCAGGCCCCAGAAGACATGGATACTGTGATTTCTTCACTTAAGTTTCCTTTTCATTAAGAAACAAACCAGAAAACACCAAGACATGTTCACAGGATTGTGTTTTCACCTATAAGAAAATGAAACATTTTTTACCAGATGGCACAGAGAAGGGAAACATTTTAAAGTAAGATTTTAGGCAGAGGACTCAGATTTTGTTTTGGTTTTGAGAAGAAAACATTTCTTGTCACTACATGCCAACTTCCTCCTCGCTTGTCTGTTTGATTTGGCTGGTCCAAGTATCCGCAACAAAACATCCTCCCAGTGACAAACAGAATGCTAACAAATTTCGGATGAGAAAAAACTAGATTTTGGCAGAATTTTCTGAGAAGAAAAAATAAACACCATGTAGTTGTGACCCAGAAAGAGACGGTTCAGAAATTCTCCCTCTGCCTGAGTCATTAAGGGATGGATGTTAAGCGAGTCTGATAGGTTATAAGATGAGACAGGAAATGTCATCTCCCATGTGGCACTATAAATACATGGAGAACCGACTCGTGAGATGGAATCACAGTAGGGAACAGGAGGAACAGTTTCTGCAACATATGGAAGTGGTTCAGGCAAAGGGTGAAATTTTGAAACATTTTAATTCAGGAAAGCCTAAGTAGTCAGTTTAGTTAAAACTTTGAAATATTTTGAGTTTAGAAAAAAAGAAAATTTTCTGTTTCAGCAATCTTTCCACTCTCAAATACAAAGAATTCCTTTAACAAATGGGAATTCCATTTTTGTGAAACTCTATTTGTATAACATCAGTCATATAAGGAAATACAACTTTTACTCAGAATCCAACACTTATTCAAGGAAGTTGGAAATCCAGATGGATTTCCCATTAATATTTACTTTTGTCAGAAGGCTTGAGGCTTCTTTTAAAAAACAATATTAAAAAAAAAAAAGTAACAATACTTCCAGAGATTAAGGGGTTTGAGTGATGGTAATTTTGTTTAGCTACCCTCTTCACCAATTTAATCTGTAAACCTGCAGAGACATTTCTGAAATTGTAAGAAAGTCAATATAAATGAAAAATCCTGTTTTTAAAAGAAACAAAAAAACCTCACACAGAAAACCACAAAAAAAACCCCTTCAACTTTGCAGTTTTCACTACTTGACTGTGATCAAAGCAACTTTTAGAAAGGCCCTCACCAATATTTCTTCATCTCATTGCATTCTGTCTCTCTTCAGTTTTTAAATTCAGCAATCTTTTATTATTCTATACGATGCTCAAGTTTTTCCCCAAATGGTCATTGCAGCCTAAGGCTGGCTGTAGGTGGCATATTCAGGGAAGGATCTTTTGTGTGGACATCTTTTGTGAGCTGCTCTTACAGCTCATATTCTTTCCCAGATGCAACCTGCGAAGAGTTATTGGTAAACAAATAAAATTTTTGCGTATACCTTTCTTCACCTCATATGTTGCTATCAAGACTTTGGAAGGCTGTACAGAAACGTTTTATCTTTCAAGATATATGAATCTCTAAGATGGTGCTACAATAAAGAGTTGGTACTGTTGTGAAAGCATTGGGTATGGGATCTGAGGCATACAGACCACAACTGGATTCTCTTGTGCGTTTTCTCTTCGAAGAAGCTTGATTAGAAGGAAGAAAGAATTTCACTTTATCCTTTTTATTTGTTTTTAAATCAGTAGCATCCAGCTGATACTATGTTCCATTGCTCTCAAACAGCACCAAAACATTAACTCGCAGATATGATGGGAACTATTGTGTAATATTAGGATTTTTTTTTCCTGAAATAATAGTGATAAATTTTCACAGTTGACTTATCAGGAAGAGTTCTTTAGGGATAAGTTTGGATGAACTTGTCATCCAGAAAAAGAAGGGCCAACAGAATAGATTGCGGTGCTTACTACTATGCTCCAAAAGTGATGTTTGCTCTGCACATCAGTCAGAAATGAACC
>JANHGO010000063.1:19989996-20014729 GCA_024606505.1 Aquila spilogaster | reverse complement strand
TGCAGGTATGTCTTTAGGGAGAGGATTTCTGTGTAGCTGCGACTGGTCTTTCGGAAGAAGTCCAAGCTTGTGAGCTGCTCGATGTCCCGCACCCGTGCAGTGTGCATCTTAAGAAGATCTTCAACCCACTTTGATTCATCTTCCAGGCTCTGAAATGAAAACAAAACAAAACAAAACAAAACAAAAAGGTTTATAATTTGCCACGTCTGAAGTCAACTCTGAAAGTAAAGGTAGCTTTCCTAGCCGTTAGGCCCAACTGACAAGGACTGCAGTCACCTGGGAAAAGCTGATCCCATGTTGCAGGTATTTCAGAACAGGCATGCACCTTTAGAAAACTCATTGGTCACCACATAAAAAAAATTACGTCACAGAAAGAGCTCCGTGTCAATCAGTTGTTCTGTATCACCAAAACCCAAACCCTAGCACATGTACCCTGCTTTTAAACATTATTCTCATCTGAATCACACCTCAACTAACACAGCATTATTTTAATCCTTCCACCTTATTTGCAGTTGACCACTTCGATTCATTACACAACTGGGACTACACCTTTTGTTGGTAGCTGTAAAATACTGCTATTAAAACACATATTCACAGATAGGAAAAAAAATACGAAAAAGAGCCAAAAAAATAAACAACAACAACAAAAAACTTTCACCGGACATTTGTCAATGTGAAAAACAATCAGGAAGGTGTTGCTGCCAGAGTGACGGGGTTGGACTGCGTGGGTGTAATCTCCCTTAGGGAACTGCTCCAAGAGACACAGGCAGCCACCACATCAGCTCCCTGCTGCACACCTTGTGCCAGATCCAGCATATGCTGGAGCCATCCACAACCTAATTTATCTCACTACAAAAATCAGAAAAGCCTGCCATGCAAAACCTTGCAGTTACAGTCTGTTTGAGTGTGTTGAACCAGCCCAGTGTCATGTCCCAGCCATGGGGACATGGTGGGGAACAAACCTGGGAAAAGAACAGAGCAAATAGGACTCTTCCCCCTATGTTCTTGCAGGCTGGTACATCTGGGGATGTGCATTAGGAACAGAGGTGTTGACCCTCAGGTTGAGGCTCATGTATGTGGCCTAGAAATCTAGCTGATAAAATCTGTCCTTCTGGGCTTGCTCCTGACATGAGCCTCTGACTGTCTTAGAGGATGTCTCCCTTCAAAACAACCCTCACATCAACTAAAACTAAGTTACAGTCATGCCAGAGCCTACCCAAAACAGAAGGTGTCCCACAGACCAGTCTATGGGTCGCTCTGTAAAGCCCAAGAGAGCAAGCTTGATGGTTTGCACAGAGAGAACACAAAGTACTAGTTAAGTCACAACCAGCTGCTCTAAAGCAAATGTCCACGACATTTGCTTATTTGTTTTGAAGCTTTTCAGCTGTGAAACCACATTCCTCTCCACACTGTTAGCAGGGCCCAAAACCATGTCTGGAGCACGAAACAAAGATCCAAACTAAGAAGGAAAAGAAGGGAACATTCCCTGCTCTTTCTCCTCCGTTTGTGGTGCCATGTCTCAGGAACACCACATGGCAGCATGCAGCCACAAGAACAGAACAGCCATGTTTAGCCAATCACATTGCTAGTCTGCAAACAGGCCTCAATGAGGCTAAATGCAATCACTGTGACATTTCTCTTGTCTTCAAACCTTCTTCTGAACAGGAAATCTGCACTGGACAGAGCTCACAGGACTATAGGGCTCGTTTTAAACCACGTCCAGTGACGCAGCATTTCCATGAGCCTAGAAGATCGGTCAACTGGTCCACCCTATCTTTTCCATTCTGTAACTGGCCCATGAAATCTCAGCCCGCGCAGCAAGGATTTTAGGCACAGTGATCAGTTAACATGGCATTATATTGTTGTGGAACAACAAATGAAGTGTGCACATTGAAAATGATGTTTTTCCCCATCTTTGCTTGTTAGTCTCACTTCAGTGGTACTCTGGGTCTTAGAAGGAAAAAATAACTATTGAGAACATGGAAGTAAATAGAAATAAGCAATAAAATAGGAGAGTAACCTAAAACCCAGATATCAGACATTCTAGGTAAAAGAACTGTTACTCATCTCTCAAATATCAGATTGTTAGCTGGAAAGCTCAAGATGACCAGAGTTATATAGGTGGGTGAGGAACTTTCTTGTTAAAAGAGAAAATTAAAGTCTCTACTGAAAAAGGAACTGTGTACTGGAGGAAGTTTCTAGTAGTTCCTCCAGCTTTGGTTTTGGAAAGGATTTTTATTTAGTATTTTCATACATGCTTTTTGTGCCAAGGTCATTAGTCTGCTACTAAAAGTAACTGGGAGCTCTTGTCAGTGCAGAGGAAGACTGGAATACCATACTGAAGGATGCAGATGAGGGAGTCCCTGGTATAATATGAAATTCGGTTATCCATGTTGGCAGTAAGAACTTCTGCTAAGCTGGCAGATTTTCAGGTGAAACAGCAGATAGAAGGAAAGGTCCTGAGTGTGCTAGTTTATTATGTGATATTCTGAGCTACCTTTATGATACAGCTATAGAAGGAGCAAATCCTAGATAGTACCAGAGGAGTCATGTGAAGTGGAAAGAAAACCATTTCCATTTCGAGGTATAAGCTGGAATACTTTATCTCATTCATGTACCAGAAAAAAATCAGACAGGAATAGATACATAGGAAGGCTACTAAAATGCTCTTCCTCTCTTACAAGAAGAGCGTAAAAGATCCTGGTCACCCATGAACAGAGAAAAGTATATGCTTTGAGAATCCTTGTAAATCATCAGCAGGGATAAATCCCAAAGAAGACCACTGAAGGGCTATTTAAGCCATAGAAAAATGTTGACACAAGAATAAATGGGTATAACCTCACCATGAATAAACACAGTTTGGAAATGGAACAAATTCTAATGAGAAGAGTAGTGGTGTTCTCCAGTGGCTGTGTGAAGAGAGAGAAAGTGTGTGTGACAAGAGCAGAGCTGAGGAAAGCTAATATTTCTTCACATGTGAAAAGAAAGCTGTGGAGAGGCTAGGGGAAAATTCTTATATTATCCCAAGCATTTCATCTGTGAACTACGTAAGGTTTTACACAGTCACTTCTTTGAATACATGAGACAAAATATCAAGTGCAGAAGTAAGACAAGCTGTATTTGAATAGCAAAATTTTGCCTGTGCTTCTTTATTATGTCAAGCGTAGAGCAATAGTTTATTGAGCTTGTATAGTAGCACTGAAGTCACACTCAGAGCTGTAAGTACATACACCATGTAGCATGACCAACAGAGAAAAGAAGCTTGAGTTAGAATATAAGAAATCAAAGAGTAAAAATTATTCCAAGCCATTCATAAAAACATACTTCAGAAGTTTAAAAGCACAATGACACACAATATAGGGAAGAAAAAAATCACATACAGGCAGAAATACAAGGACAGATAACTGCCAGATAGTAACTTCCAGATCACCAACTAGACTTTCATTCAGATGAAGGCAGGCCAGAATAAAAATGCAATGAAATATCTCGAGGGCTTTCTGATAGAAGACATCTCTGCCCAAAACAGCTAAGAGTCTAAAAGGAGGGAATCCAGACCTGCTCAAGAGAGGAGTACTGCTCCAAAAGTGTGGTTTTGAAAAGAGTGACCTGAAAGCAGGCGATGTTTGATGAATGAGAAAGAAACAGTGTTCCAGGTGAATTGTGTACAAAGTTGGAATTACTATTTCTGCTTGTAGCTGGAATAGGAGTCTTAACTTTTTTGTGCCAATACAAAATTCATAACATTAATGCGTTCATTCAGGAAACAGACTCCTGGCAGCCTATAGTGAAGCGTCTGTGTGCAGGAATCCACACAGCTGTGTAATGGGAGAACAAGTTCAGGCGGAAGGACAAGTCTAAATACAGCTGCCTGGGAGGACTGCTGTCCTTGCAGAGTGCCGGAGCTCAGGGGGACCTTACTGGATCTCCTGCAACACCATCAGCTACAGGGCAGATGTGCAGCTTTCTGCAGTCCTGAGCAAACTGAAGCCTTTGTATTTCATGATTCCTACACTACAGGATTTTTCATCCAAAGGGAAGATAGAAAAAGGAACGAGGAGGGTGGCTCGTCAGCTCTGATCTCTGGTAAAGAGAATCTAAACTTTTCCCTTGAATCAAGACACGGTCTGGAATCAGCAAGACCTTCTGGCAACTCTACCTTCAGCAGGTTTTAGCATATAGTTTTAACACTGTGTGGGTTGGATGTAATCGTGCCATCTGATGCATCCAGACTGCCAGAGCAGACATATTATATTGTACCTGCATATGGAAACAGGCCTCCATAAAAACATTAGGCTGGCTGCCAGCACAATACATCTACTCACACAGTCCTTCCCAGCCTGAGGTTACTCTGACAGTGTCTGCCAAAACGTAGAAGCCCACACGTTGTTTACAGCCAACCTAATGCATGTCAGTGCTTCCAGACAATTTTAGGTGCAGTAATAGTTCCACATTTTCTCTGTTACCCCCATTTGTCATGGAGGAGTGCTCTTGTCTAATGAGTTGAACATGACACTTAATAGAGTCCATACCCTGTACTTTCATTTAAGATCATCTAATAGCTAACTAGCATCTTCCCTGGAAACATCCCAGGGAACATTTACCATCAGGCAGCAGAACTTACATTGCAGCTCTCATCATTGTCAGGCCGGTGTGGAAGGATGTATGAGAGAACAGAGAGTGGTCCATCACACTTGTCGGCTGGCTGAGTGAAATCTAAACAGCTGGTTATGATGGCATAGTAATGAGTAGGAACAGGGATGGCACTGCCTTCCACAAACCTGGGGAAGTAAAGCAAACAGTTATCCACAAAGGCCTAATCCATTTGGAAGAAGAATTATACAGTGTGGTCTTTCCTTCCCTACGTGTGAGGATGCATGTGCTTTGTTGAGATGTGTTTGATTCACGAGCTCTATCTGAAAATGAGCATTTCAATTAGCTCATGTTTTGATTCTGTGTCATAGAAACACCACATGTCAATGCTGAAAGGTTTCTTCAGTTCAGGAGAACAGAGAGAAAGCTCTACTGAATTAACAAAAGCTTAGACTGTCTAACTCAGTAGCAGTATGGTGTGCTCTGGTACCCAGTTGCAACTCAAAAGTTCTAGAGAGCTTTGGAGAAAACATTATTTGGAATATAAATCAGCTTCATCTG
Organism: Aquila spilogaster; assembly: GCA_024606505.1. Taxonomy (NCBI): domain Eukaryota; kingdom Metazoa; phylum Chordata; class Aves; order Accipitriformes; family Accipitridae; genus Aquila; species Aquila spilogaster. Next base: position 20,009,578 of record JANHGO010000063.1, on the reverse strand, counting down.
AAGGATGAATAAACACTCCATTCCAAACCCAAGGTGAAGTTACGTGGTGGTTGCCAGTCCCTTAATTTTTCCCCTGTCCTATCTACAAGACCATTCAGTCTCGATGAACCATTTTAGAAAGAGCCAGAAAATTAATCTCCTCCCCAAAATCAAATGAAATACAAACAACATATTGTTTGAGGTAACGTTATCACTAAAAGAAACAACAGCAAACCAATTTAAATACAAACTCTTACTGTTTGATTTTTTCAGGTGTGTCATGTAAACCATCGTAGTCATAGTCAAAGATTGGTCCACTTATAACATTGACTCCATTTCGTTCAGTGGCATATCTCTTCACTAAAACCCTTTGGAAATAGTTCCATACCTCTACGGAGGAGAAAAAGAAAACAACACTAAAATTTGGATAAATGTGTGAAGATGTGTCAAGATAATAAATAATCTTTTATTGCACAAAGATAAAAATCCAGTGCGCATCATTCACACAACAGTAGAGGAAATCAAAGACTAAGCTTTACAGATTTACTGCAACTTCATTCTGTTTTGGTCAATAAAGTCTATTCAGAATTCTTTGTTCTCTCTTGAATTTTTTTTCTCCCAAAGAGCAATAAAGGAAATGCATGGTACCATTCTAAGGCTGGCATTGCCCCAGACATTGCACAGAGGGTTTGCTGTTCCTTCACCAGCAGCAGAAACAGCCATTCACACACTTTTGATGTCCCTGTAAACATTTCCTTTGTCCTCCTTATCTAGTTACTGGGTATGCTGCTTTTTCCTTTTCTTTTTTTTTCTTTTTTAATTCAAAAAAGGAAATAGTACCATGATTAAAAGCAAAGCCCAGATATTTTAGAAGTCGAGGAAATACAAAGGTCATATTATTTCTCATAAATCCTCTTTGAATACAAAAAGTCCAACTTTTAAATCAGGTGCAGTCTAGGATGGCCAAATTACAACAAAGCATCCCACTAAGGCAGAGGTTTGCCTAGCAGGGAATTTTAACCACAGTTTTTTGCGAAGAGCGTGACAATTTCTCCCACTACAACCTTCTTAATCTTAACAAGTTAAGATGTTTACAGAGACTCACTGAGAAACACACTGGGATCTCCACTTGCATAACATTCCTTCTTTTTTTTCCTTTTCATTTTAACACTAGCAGAAGTGGGTGCAAGCAAAACAGCTCTAACTTGTATAAGGTTAACTTTTGCCTTGGCAGCCCGGACTGCTTAGCTTGTGGTTCCCCAGCACTGATGGCAGCACCAGCCTCAGGAACTTCCTTCCCCAGTGTGTTTTGCCAAACTCCATGCTCAGGCTGGTGCAGAGGCACCCACAAGCGATGGTCTAACAAGAACCTCAGCTGTGGTAACCACTTGGCAGTCCCACTCCTCCAGCTGCTCACTCCTTTAAAGCATCAGCCTGAACAACAAAAATAGCCCCAAAAGGAAAGATTTTTGCAGATGAATCAGTTCCCCCATTGGTTTCCCACTTGCACCCGCACAGAGCAATGCCAGTGCACTGGAGGGTACAGCCCAGGGGCATGATCCTGCAGCTTCACCAAAGTGGGAACTGCTTAAGCCAGCTCCATGTAATGAGTGGTCTGAGCTCTGCGTTGCAGCCTGCACACATGTATCAATTCATAATTCCCCAGGAGCATTTGTTCTCAGGTGATCCTTCACTTGGTTGTGATGAAGTCGGAGGCCACTGGGATAAAAAGCTCTGCTGGTGGTGCGTGGGTCTCCTGCGATAAGCATCTCAGCTAATTTACATAGACTAACATTAGCATAAAAAGCAGTTTTATGAAGTGATTTCAGAGTGGGAAATCCCCAATAATTTTGCTCTCTATAATCAGTTAAGTGTGTCTTTGCTCAAGTTTCCAGCAAACATCACCATTTGTTCCTATTCAGAGGTTTTGCAGTTAAAAACATTCTTAGGCTAAAAAGAAAAAGCCTCCCATAGGCTTTGATGTTTATCCAAACCTCCCTGGCCTAAAATCTGAATTGGAAATCTCACAAGAACAGGCTCTTGAGATTCTTTCAAGGCTTCCCAATTCCTGCCAAGCCAAAAATGCCACCAGAATAGTTTGACGGTTTTCCTACCTCTTGGCAACGCTAGAGAGAAAAGTGATGTTCAGACAAAAGGAACTTTAATACTATATCCTTGCAGCGCCGAAAGCTTCAGTTGGTTTTAAGTCATTCCTCACTTTCCATAAATTGGTTTCTTTTTCCTTTTTCTTTAAAGGTAATAAAAATTTTTGGTCTACCTCTGAGGGTAGGGATAGAAAAATCAAAGGTGATCCAGATGCCACTTGTCCCTGAAGTACAGCATGCTAAGTGCACACTCCCAGACTACTGCAGTTGAGAAGTAAAAACATGCTGCCTGAGTACATTCTGCACAAACTGGGGCTACAAACAAGATCTGAGTGGTTTTGCACAAACTGAGTTACTCTGGCACTTCAGCAAAATTGCTGAACTACAAAGCTGACTGTGCCTGTGCTCTTAGCCCAGCAGCAAGGAAAATAAACCCTCCCTAAAACTTAAATATTTCTTGTGGTACAAAAAGCCTATGCTTTAAACTAAGATTCCCACGTGTCCTATCTGCTGGCTAGAGGTAATTGGATTTATGCTCTAAACTTCTCCCATCCATTCATTCCATAGCTCAACAGACATTTAAAAATAATGTTACAAGCTTGGGAAAAGGAGACAAAGTCATAGAAACAACACTTACTTTTGAAAGCAGGATACATTGGAATGATATTTGTTATGAGAAAAGCATCATACTTTGCTTCTGCAGAGGAACTTAGTTCTGAAAAAAGAAAAATACTGATGAGATGAAATGTCAGAATTCAAAGAACATAAAAATGTTTTCAAAAGTGGTTTCAGAGAGTAACCAAAAAGAATACTGTCATCAAAACAGAAGTCAGCTGCTCTGCGTGCTTTCATGGAACAGTCACACAATTTATAGGCAGAGGGCTGTGGGATTATCTCCTAGTTCTGAGCAAGCCTCCAGCGTGAGTAATTCTACATCAGAAATCCATTCTAAACTATTTCAGCCACTGTGTAAGAAGGCAGAGCAACAAAGTTCACATCAGTGATACAGCAAAGTTGTATCCCGTGAACATTTACTAAATCTACAAGTTTTTCCAAGACTTAACAAATATAACTGCACCAGAACTCAGGACACTCATTTACAGAGATTTTCTACTAGCACTGTTTCTAGGAGATTGTATTTTATTTTGTTTTTACACTGTGCAACATTCTAATATGGACTTACACATTAAATATATTTATTCTCCTGTTGCTTGAAGTCAGAATTATGAACCGACTAGATTTCCAGCTCATATATGCCCCTATATGTCCACTGATATTAAAGGGCCAGCTTTTGAAGATTGTATTCTTCTAGCCTGTGCTTCTACTCTGTGCAACTCTGCCTTCACCTTTATTTTTATTAACTCAAGTGGTACACTTCATCTTTTTTATGCATGAAGCTAAGTACCAGTTTGGAGTATCTCTCCAGTCTTGTGAAAGCAAGAGGTCACAGTCACGATGACAACTTCTGGCATTCAGCCACTGGTCGTACCTATATTCTTTCTCAACAATCTCAAAAAAGCCCATGAGACCCTTTACATCTGGTGAGGGTTTTCTCATACCTAAGGTTTTCTGTAGTTAAACAGAAAATTATAAAACCACTTGTTATTTAAATAGTAAAATGATGTGTCATGCATAGAAATGATGTTCAAATCCCTGAGTTCTGTCGACTTGCTACTGAACTTACGAGGCGGGAAGAGGAAGCCGTAGGAGAGCTGCTTGTCACCTCTGTAGGCTGAGCAGCTCTGGCTGTTTCCTGGAGATATGCGGAGATCAGGCCTCACGCAGCTGGCCAGGTGCTCTGGGACACCGGATACCTCTGCCTGCATTGAGCAGTGACAAGAAATGTAATTCCAGCACTTATAGCTAAAAGAAAATGGTATCTTGTAGTCTACAGATTGTAGGCATGGTGTGGAGTACAGTGATCCACACCCCAGCTCCACAACCAAGTCAGCCCCTCCTTCACGTAGCTGAAATTCAAATGAAGTAGCTGATTGAAATAAATTGGGAAGACAAATTCCCACTGAGAAAAGTTTAGAATGAAAATGAAAACAGGAAAAGAAATATTTGAACAATCTGCCTTAACAGCTCTTTTCTTCTAAACGAATCAAAGATACATGTGGCAAATAGCCTTCCCAAGAATTTTTTAAGCAATTTCCAAGAGAAAAGACAGCACCAACCTGTTTGGAAATAGTGTAGGATGTCCAGAGAGGCATCAGGAATGTTTCACTGTAGCCACTTTCAAAGTCATGGTGGTGCAAGATATTGTACTTTGTGCGGTACAGCACTGCAGGGCGCCCGTACAGAAGATGCTTCTCTACAGATCAGAAGAAATTACACTTAAATTTATCACTCAAACACTTAAGAGTTGAAAAAAACTGCTAAGGATATCCTGCAACATAGGGAATAGCTGTTCTTCAATAGTTTTGGTTGGGATTCCACTTCCAGGCTTAAAATTCACTTTGAGCTTACAAGTTTTCTCTGCAGTTGAAAGACTGTTGGGGTTGTAGCATGGAAGAAGAACGTTTCCCCAGGCACAGGAGACAAGGATCTCAGTGCCTACATTTGAAACACATGAGGTGAAAATCACTTTTTTTGTATCCTTAAATCTGCCCTCATCCTATCACTCACTGTCTCAACTTTCCTGTTTTCCTCTTCTTCCCCTGCTTTCTGTAAAACACAAAGTCCTTCACAATAGGAAGGCAAAGAAGTCTACTCAAGAAAAGAGTACTTTTTTTTTTCACTTGGATGATACAGAAGATATTCTGAAGACCTATATGCTATTTTCTGTCAGCAATATCAAATTAAAACAGAACAAAAAACCCTTTTCCTAACTTTGGCTATCAAAGACACCTCCAACTCCACAAAATGTGCTTTTCTTCTGTTGTGCTGATATGTTCTGGTTAAGTGTCACTAGATACCTCAGATAATTTTTGCTTACAGAAAGATAAAAACATCATTAAACAAGATAGAAGAAAAACAAATTTCCTGGCTAATCTTGCACTGTGCTGCATGATTCATTGATTTTGATAACCAACTGGGAAACAGGTTTGGCTTGCTTTTGGAAATCAAAACATAGAAATGAAGTAACCAGCCTAAACACTGTTCACAGATAGGCATTTAACCTTAAAGAAAAGGGCATGTTTTATTAGCTTTTGAGTCCAAATAGAAGATATTTTTATAGGACACAAAAAAGAGAAGTAGGAAAAACCTTGTGTAAGGACAAAGATGATAAACTTCCCTTCTCCGAGAGAAGCTGAAGGAATTCTTCCTGCTGCATATGGAAAACAACTTCAGGTAAATGCTCCCAGTATGGGAGAAGTGAATTACCAACTAAATGCAGGAAGATCCATGAACGTATGCTATAGCCTGTCACAAAATATAACAAAATAACTTACATAAAGTAGAACTTCCTGTTGATCACATAAGAGAAACCTAATTCCACTTAACTGACAGCTCACAAACAAGTAACTAAAAAGATACATATGCTTATTTCTTAAAATACAACAGAAGTACTTTTTTTATACTACTGAAATGAAGAAGTATCCAAACCTAAATTAAATAAAGATGTTGAGATATCCAGGAACACAACAGCTTTTTTTTTTTCCTAATGCTTGAAATAGCTTCAGCCAGGAGTAGCTCATCACTGATTGTAAAAATCAGTTTAACAAGACAAAAGCTGTAAAAAGGCAATTCACTCACAGAGAAAGGAACAATTTCACCTGTAGAAACTAAAGGATATGCTGCACTGCCTGTTCACAGAGGTAAAACTAAAGCAGCTTTGCAAGGACTCTCAGTCATCTGAGTAATCTGAAGTATCTCCAGTCTAAACCTGAGTCTAAACTTAAGTCTACATTCAAAGATTTAGAATTTGCTAAGATGGAGAAGAAGAAACATAAACCTTTATGATGAGGGGGACACTGTCAACTATTACTGTTACATTTTAACCCGGATAGCAGCCCTGACACACAGCTGATAACACAGCTGCAAGAACATCAGGCCTGGCATACGGCATCAAGGGCACAAGAACAGTCATCCAGGGGAGCAGGGGATGCTTTCTCCTGGAAGAAATACTGTTGGTGAGGGACAGAGTTGCACTGAGCATCCCTGAACCAGGGATTGCTGTGCGTTTGTTCAATGAAAGTTCAGTAGATAACCTGCACTCTAAAAAACAAGCATTACCAGCCAATCAGGAGTTGTCTAAGAAGCTGCACTGTCCTTCCCACTGATGACCTGGTGAAACTTAAGCCCTATCAATGCTGGTAAACCAGAGTGCAGACGTGGTCTATGTTTTTTTACCCCATCTATCGCCTGTGCTTAAATGAAGCACTGCTTCGTGCTCCCTGTCTTTTCCTCCTTTCTCTGCTTCCACAGCAGAGATTAAACCTCCTAACAGTGATGGAAAAGAACTAGAACTTGTCTCACTCTGAGGGATTCTTTGGTTCTGATCACAGCAAATGGTAGTGCGCACTGCATCATGTGAGCAGCAGTCAGTCTTGCCGAATAACTCACACATGTCTGTGTGCTCTTTTGACAGTTATTTGAAAAGCTGATTTACTACACAGTAACTAAAATTAAACAGGAATTTGGTACCAGTGATGCAAGCTAACTTGCAAAAGAAAACAGAAATAGCTGTTAATAACTGAGGCACCAAGCTCTTACCTTCCGTTCCCTTGACATGAAAGCGCTTGTTGAGTTCATCCAACTTGTTCTTCTCAATAGAAAAAAGAACAAGATTAGGATCACTGGAGCATCTTGTTTTACTAGGCATCTTGCAAAACAAAACTAACGCTATAAAACAAAGACAACTGTTCTGTTTCCTGTTTTCCAAGAAGAAATAATTGTTCCAGAAGTGCACAGAACATTTCATGGAGAGGATCTGGGGGACTCCTGCAGATCAAACACTCTTGAAATAGCTATAATGGCTATAAACTTTATTAGGCAATTATGGCTAATAGTGGGAGTATCAACAGATGCTAACACCTACCTTATCATCACATGTACATCCTATATCAAAATCTGACGCAGAAGGTAGAGCTACAGGATAGAGTGGCTTAGCAACTTCATCTGGCACTGTTGGTTTATAAACATTGGCTCTTAGCAGGTGATTTAAACTTCCGTGGGTACCATTATTGGGAGCAGGCTTTAATCCAAGCAGATCTATGAAAACACACAAGGTAAGTTAATGATGGTTAGACTGGAAACATATGTATTTAGCAGTAAATACACTTAGCTAAGATATTTGTATGCAATACTGTTTACATCTGCGCCATGCTAATGAATGCTTTTAATGTAACAAAAATGCTAATCCAAAACATAAAATTGCAAATCCTGCCTGAATAGCATAGTAGACTTTATGAAAAGAAGGTTAATTTGCATGAAGACACAGGAAATATGTTTCATTATAACTACTGCAGTTTCCAATACAAACCTACAGTCCAACCACCTGGAACAGAGTGTTATTAGTGACCTGCTTTACACATATGGGATAACTGCCTTTTTGATACTTCAAGTTTGAAAACAAAAAGGAGTAAATAAGTTAATTATTCATTCAGCTAGGAAGTTTTATTCCTATGTTAAATCACTGTTTAATAAAAGATTGTACAGAATATCAGCATGTATCATCAGATTCTACTTCATGACTACAGTAAAAGTTTAGGAAATGTAATAATATGAGCTAATATGAGATGCCACAGAAAGCTAAGCGATGCCCCTGAACTGCTCCATGACACAGGCAGGTACAGAAACCTCCTTCCTAGACTAATGAAGTGCATATTTGATCTCTGCCAAGCTGCATGCAGCAGAACTATGTTAATACGTTTTATTGGCAAGCTGCTTGAGCAGAGCAAGCCCAGGCCGCTGAGAAATGCCTTCAGTGTTTGGGAAGGGGATACTGGAGAAGGGACACTGGGAAAGAGTCAGGGCCCAAGCTCACAGGTATCTAAATAAGCCCTTCTATTTAAAGCAGCATGTTTCTCTTACAATTCCTCAAGCAAGTAGCTTACCACACATGACATTGTAAAGTTCAATGTTTTCAAAAGGAGGTACTTTGGTCTTGTATTTGAATGTAGGTCCATAACCTATGAAGACAGTCTTAAAAGAGAGAGAGAGAGAATACAGAAGAACAACTTTAAATCATAGGGTTTATTTCACTGAATATTTACATTTTAGAGATCTCAAATATCTTCTGGCTTAACAACACTTCTGTAAAGATTACTGCGTTGCTCGTACCTGCATGCTGTTTATCTTGTTGTCATAGCCATGGTCTCCATGGAAGAAACACTTTCCTGTTGGTTTCTTGTAAACATCCACAGCTTTCCTAAAGTGAAAAAGTATTAGCTATTTTCTCAGCGTGTGCTTGAATACTGTTTTACAAAATATGTGGAAAAATAAGTATTGTAGCATAAGAATTACAACTATCAGCTCGTTCTTGAGCACTTTTTGGCATTTGGTTTTATCAGGGCCATGTACAAGCAATCCATGCAGTGGACCGAATTATTCTACAAGTTCATTTATTCATCTGTATTAAAATTGCGCCCTGCAAAAGTTTGATTCAAGCCCTGTAAATTACTAGAGTTTTTACTACAGCAACCAGGTCAATAGCAACCATTTTTCTGGCTGTGAGTATACAATTAATTACAGTTACACTAACAAATGGATCACCGGTGAACAAGATATCAGAACATATAATTAATAAATAAACAAAGGAAAACAGTTGAGGCAATTAATAAAGAAATAATAAACTTGGGCCTTCCAGGCCAATCCCATCAATTCCAGTAAAATTCTTAAAACTAAAAATTTTGATAGGCCTAAAATTCAGTCTACTTCTCTGAAATGTACATGAATCCTAGCCACAGAAACTATACAAGGCAAATGGCCAACTGGCTGGTGGAGTTATGCAAGAAAGCATTTGGAGTTTCTCATTCACTGCTTCAGCAGAGTGATCCTTGCATAATTCACAGGAAGATATGCACAGATGTCAAAAGGCACTTACAACACACTGTGTGTTTGCCTGGCAGCTATACAGGCAAAGAAAATTACCATAATTTAAAGCTCATAACAGAGTGGCATATGCCAAAATCTCTGTCATCTTCCAAGAACCACTGAGTCAGCTTTATGCATTAAGACCCAGTCATTCTCCTACTGTAATACAAAGCGTGGCAAAAGATCAAAGCAATAAAAACAATATGCATTAAATCAGAAAAGGGCGTGTAATTCATAAACCAAAGCAATTCCTCTTCTGCTCACTGTGTTTTTGCTCCATCATTTTTAACCAAGAGTATTAAAAATTGTCCATGTTTTATAACTGAAAATTCAGAGACAAATGGCAAAGGTCAAGCTAAAACAAGGTTTGCTTTGACCTGTTTAGCATCCTGTTCAGCTGTGGATTTGTTTTGCAACACAATACAATGCAGGCATTTCAGTGGTGAACCTATAATATATTTCCACATGTTCTCAGGCTCCGTCAGTATCTCAATTTTCTTTCCATTTACCTTGTCCATCCAGCCTCTTGTACTCTGACTTCTCCACTCCTCCCATATTCCCCACTACCTGGGTGGAATAAGTTTGCAACTTGCTAAAAAAGCTTATCAGTTCCCATATACGAGCTAATTGGTCAAAAAACACAGTTGTTTGGGGAAGGAAACTAATCTGGGTTTCTTTTTCATCCAACTACTGATTTTTCCAAACTGGGACCCTGAACCTAATGTTCAAAATTCCTCCTGTTCCCAGGTGGCAGGAGCAGGACACTGGTAGACAAAGTAGTTCCAGGTCTTGTTTTCTCAGAAAGAAAAACGCTGAAACCAGGCTGAAAGCAAAGTTTACCTTGCTACATGCCACTTGCGATCGACCAGTAAATGGACATCCTCAATTCGTCTATTGTAGGCATAGTGCAAGCGTTTAGGAAGGTGATGTTTCAAGTATGGCTTAAAGTGCTGGTCTGGCTTTCTGCACTGAAAAATAAATGGTTACAGATGACACTGCTGTCAGTTAGCTCAGAGGCACATGAAACCTTGAAGTACAGAAATCAAGCTGTTAAGTGCATTATCAATGATGTCTTGGAAACAATGTGTACATCTCAAGTATGTGGTACAGTCATTTCTGTGCAATATTTACATAAAACCAAGACACATGGAGTAATCAAACGATTTTCAGAAAATGTCATTCTCATGGAAGTCTTTCTTAAAGCATCATGTAAAATGTCATGCTTACTTAAGAATAAAATTCTTCATCTGTGAGCTAACCGAATCAAAGATTAAATTTCAGAGGAAAGATAAATGCTGAAAATACATCTCGTCTGCAGATATATTTAAAGCAGCCTGGTTAGTAAATCTGATTTCTTTTTTTACATCAGTTTTTATTAAGAAGTCTTTTTTCCATTGCAAGCAGGGCTATGGTTGAATGTTATCAAATGAACAACTTTTTCAGCATCTTCAAACTGCTAGTAAAGTATTTACCCTGCAAGATTATTATCCATTTCTGAAGGAACGGATAAATAGACTCAATTCAGGGAGTCACAATGGGCAGGGAGATCCTGGCTCTGCACCGTACAAAAATGTTATAAAAGCTACTACAGCAGCAAACAGTGGAATTTATGACAAACATTAATCTGCACCCATGAAGGGTATCATTTAACACTTGATTCATGTTAATGGTTGGTTTTCCTACCTAAAGAGTGAGGATGGAATGCTGAATAATGCCCCAAATTAGGACACAAAGTGAGCAGCGCTAAATACTTACTGTAAGGTTGGCAACAATCACTTTAGGGTCATCTGTTCAGTAGGAAAAAAAAAAAAAGAAAGAAAAAGAGAGAAAAATATTTAAAAAATAAGAAATTTGCAGAAGATATCACAAGATAAGAATATATTTTTATAGAAGGGTTCTTCCTAGAGGTTGGCTGATATTTACTAAAGGAATGCATCAGGTGGGATATCCTGAATATGAACCAAGTTTAACCTCTTATCCTTTACTTAATGATATTTTGGTTGCTCAGGTAATGTTGCTCACTGTTTTATGATTTGAGACACCCTTAGCTGAACAGTTATTCTATTTTCTGCAAACATAATCTCAAGTGTTATGATTGCTTTAATATACAAAATACAAAATCATCTTCCCTGAAGGACTTTGAAAGCACATTTGAATGCAATAACACATGCTTCCTTAAAAACAGCAAAACAAATACGTTGTGTTTTTTGTCTCGTAGTATTTCACTCATTTTTTTCAGTCTTGAGAAAGAAAAAAATAAAGACAAATTCGTAGTAGGAGCAAATCTCTTGCTTAACTATTATTGTTTCATTGCTGAAAACATGATGTTGCTGAGCTTCAAATGAGTTCCACTGAATCCTAAAACACAAGCTACAGGCTTATCCATGGTAGAGGAGTGTCTGCAGGTCTTGATGCAGTATTATGGAATAGGACAGTGGAAAAGGAATAAAAAAGCGGATGATTTGGCAGTTACTGGAGGTAAACTCTGGTTCTAAAGTCAAGAAATATACTTCTTTGTTCTATGTTCAAACGGATGATTTACACGCCATTGCAAATATCCAACAAGGAAGCTGTGGACAGATGCCAAAAGAGGAAAATTATACTGTGGGAAAACCTGAAGTATGACTCAGAGATCAGTCTAGTTGATCTTTTTGAAAGATACTGCCATTCATCTTCCAAAGAAAAGTAACTTTGCTCAGCAATTTGGGAATTCAAAGATTGAAAGATCCTCAAAAATATATTCTCAGAGAAACTGAAATACGACTTTTTAGTTGACGGAAGAGTAGAAATTCAGTCTTATGTTAGCCTAGTACATTGCATCAATATACACACTATTTCCAACAGATTTTTACACACCTATTCTGTATTCCTAGAGCATAAATACCCAGATAAAATGGTTTCTAATAAGATAAATAAATCAATACCTAAAAGTTAAACCACACTCTTATCATTTCTGTTATCATTCTAGCAATCTTTCATCTTCAAAGTCCAATTTTTTGTAAAATCTGTCCTCAGCCTACATATATGTGCATTGCTATGACGGGTCAATAGGATGTCCCATTTATCTGATCTTCCCCTCTTCCAAAAGTCATAATCCTTGTAGTGCAGTTTGCAACAACATAGATACTTATGGCTAATTTTAAGTTTCACTGTTTGACTGTTAGCTTAAAATGCTGGCAAAGCAAGGTTTGCCCCAGTACAAAGAACCAGAGTGGATGTCATGCTGGCACAAGGCCTGTTGTGGCACTGCTTCCCCAGAGGGGAAGCGGGGCAACAGAGGGATAGTTGGGACAGTACTGTCCAAATTGCAGAGTTAAGTTTCATTAGAGGACTCCTGTCTGGTTCCTGACCATGTTGAAGATCAGCTAACTCGAGCACCATGTCAAGGTGAGTTTCTCACACAAAAAGATTTACTATTACTATAAAGTCTGAATGCATGCTCTTCAGTTCTCATATATCCTTCAACATCCCCAGTCTGTTGCTATTTAGCAACCTGCTCTGTTCCTCATTTATGCCAAAAGCATGAAGAAGCTGAATTCAAAATTAGCAACTCATTTTCTCCATTAGCTGAAAAAAAGTATCAAACTTTTTCCTTATATCTGATCCATGCACTACTGAGCTCCCTCAAGTCCCATTTTCAGTGACAGAGGGAAGAAGTGCATAAATAAACTTACAATGACATGTACGCTGCTGTCTGAAACTGGCTTCAAGATTGTCCATTTCTCCTTACCAAAATAGGTGACTTTTAACTCAGAACATTTCAGTTACCACTCGACATAGCTCTAACACTGTAGGGTCTGTGAACTACAGACAGGAAATACAGCTGATCTTCAGTGAGCTCCACACCGAATGTCCCACCAACATGCTGCAAACATACACCCTTTGGAATACTTCATCCTGAGGAAAGGATGGAGTCTAGTTCTCAGGCCATAAAAAGTACAATTAAGTTAACTTACACTTTAGGTTATTGCTAGACCTAGGGCGAATTCTCCCTAAAGACCCAGGCAGCAGAATGATATCTTCCACATTGCTCAGATAGTTGCTCAAAAATTCAGTTCTTTCACAAGTAGTGTCTTCCATTCCTGCAGAAGGAAAATAAAAGTTTAATCCAGCTTGAAAATAAACATGTTTTCCAAAACAGCACAGAAAAAAAAAGAAAAACAGGATGTGTATTCTTTTCCTTTGGGTGACAAATCCTATTCTTGTTTTTTCCAGTCATCTAGTTCCAATGTCAGACACTGATAGAAGCCAAATTAAGGGTGCTTTCAGTACTTGCCTACACAAGAGAAATACCAGTCTCAACACTGAACACTGTAGCAACAGGCACCACATCCACCATGTGTGCACTGACACATCTTCAGATCTGAGCTCATGGAAAAATGAAAGTCTGTTTTTAGTTTAGCGTACTACTTTGGGGTTGTTGATTTTTTTTTAAACAAAGGATTTTAAGAGAAGTCGTACACAAAAGGTATTGTCTGTTGGTGGTCTGTTCTAAGGCAGCCACAGATAAACAGTCCTCTCCTACAGCCACTTGTGGCGGGGAGGAATGTGTTGCCAGTCACAGTCAGTTCAGCATAACACTACCTCCCCTGGAAATTCTTCCTGCCCCTTAACCTTCTCTCCCCAAGGCCAGAAAGAAGGCATATTCCATTTTATTGCTCATTTAGCTGTTCTCGTGTGACGTTCCTAGACAAAGACTTAAACAGAACAGAATTCCTTACAAATGTATGATTAATTTGTGACTTTTGGTAGGACTGCTAAAGTGGTACGAAAAAGCAGGTTTCTCTCAAACATGGTCACATTTTTCACTTAAAAAACTTTTCCTTTGGCTTTGCTATTTGTTCTCATTGCAAAATTTCTTCTGACTTAAATAAATAAATAAATAAAAAGACCTACCAATAATATATCTGCTTTCTGGTGACTCTTCATCTGATCTGAAAATAACTTTTGACTGTTTTTCCACCTTCCTCCACTACTTTGATGACATTTTCTGTTGAAGCTGAACACAGCTCCTTACAGATATTAGTGTTTCTCCTAGTAGAACAACTTGTCTCACTAATTGCCAAGAAATGTCTTGCTCTTATGCTCCACGCCTCTCATCATGAAAAAAAGAACAATGCTATTAAATTGTTTTCTACTACAAAAACTTACAAAAAGATGGTTTTAGGAATATTAGGATGTTCCAGTACGTGCAAGGAGAGTTGTGCTTGGATGTCATATTGAAAATGCCAAGTTTTGAGAAACTCTAAATGGAGATATAAATACCCAGATCTCTGATGTGAAAGAGAAGTGTCTCCAATGACAGTTAATGGGAAAATAGAGTTACCAGTCTACAGTGACTGGCTGTGATTTGGTATTTCAACTACTGGGAGAAAAAATCAGCACAAAAGTATCTTGAACTGAACTTTCATATAAGCTACCTATTATATGTACAGCTACATTGTGCAAGCCTTCATATACTGATGAAGAATTTGTTTATTTTACCATGATCACCAACAAATATGACATTGACACATCGATGTAGTTTCAGCTGTTTCAGTCCATCCATTAGTTGTCCTACTGTCTTGTCAATCTCTCTCAGAGGATTTACCATCATCTGTACAAATATGTAGAAAGGAGAGAAAAAAATTAACTGTCATTGTAACGTTTCTCCTTCTACTACAAGTGAAGGTCCTTTGGCAGAACTCTGATGCAATAACATCCAGGTCAAGAGGCAAAACCTTGGCTGAGCCGTTACACCTACAGTTACTGTACTATTTCCATTTTCATCATAGAATCACGGAATGGCTTGGGTTGGAAGGGACCTCAGAGATCACCCAGTTCCAACCCCTCTGTCACAGGCAGGGTTGCCAACCACTAGATCAAGCACTAAACATCCATTGCAACATGAGAAAGCCCTGCTGATACGCTGTCACAAGACAGCAGATCTTTATGGCTGATCCCAGGCCTGCCAGTGACATATATGGATTTGTAAAGTGATGTAAAAATATTAGAAAAATGCATGTGAGACTGAATTTCAGTTTGTTTCTTACAGATATGCAACTCCTTGTAAATGGCTATTTTATGTGAATGGTTTAGTCAAAACATGATGTGAAGCTTTGGATTTAGGATTCATACACCAAGTTAGTGAAATTCACTTCGAAGGACATCTGATACTAGGATGACAACATGCACGTCACTTGAGTAGCACATGGAGCTTGGAGGGAGCATTCTCCATCTTCAAATCCAACAGTTTCCAAAATCTCAAGTGATAGTTTTGGCAAAAACGTCAGCATGTCCCAGAAGACAGATACGGTATTGTGATTTCTTAATTCAAGCTTCTTTAAGAAAGAAAACAGAAAACACCAAGACATACTGAAGGGATTGTGATTTTAGCTATAAGGAAATGAAACATTTTTACCATGTGGAACAGAGAAGGAAAATGTTTTAAAGTAAGATTTTAAGCAGAAGACTTGGATTTTGCTCTCGCTTTGAGATGAAAACATATCTTGTCACTGTCTACGGACAGTTTGATTTGGCTGGTACAAATATGCAGAACAAACTATTCTTCCAATGAAAAACAGAAAGCTAACACATTTTGGATGAGAAAAAAACAAAATTTTGGCAGAATTTTCTGAGAAAAAACACTGCTGTAGCATGATTCAGAAAGCAATAGTTGAGAAATTCTCACTCTGTCTGAATCATTAAGGGATGGATGTTGAACGAGTCTGATAATGTATAAGATGAGACAGGAAATGCCATCTCCCACTTGCACTATAAGTAGACAAAGAAGTGACTCGTGGGAGAGGAAAACAGGAGGAACAGTTTTGATTAGCTACGTAAGAGATCCAAGTAACAGGTGATAGTTTGAAATACTTGAAATCAGGAGAGACTAAGTCGTTGGTTTTGTTAAAACCATGGAACAGTTCAAGTGAAAACAGAAAACAGGAAAAAACAGCAAAAAAAAAATGCCTTTTGCAGCAGTACTTTCTCACTATCAACTCTTCAATAACTGAGAGCACACTTTTTATGAAATTCTATTTGCACAACATCAATCATATAAGGAAATACAATTTTTACTCTGAATCCAAAGCTAATTTAGGGAAACTGGAAAGCCAGGTGGATTTCCCCTTAATGTTCACTTTTGCCAGCAGGCTTCCAGAGATTTCAAAAATTCATGATTAATGGTAATTTTGTTTAACCACCCTCTTTCCCAATTTCCACCTATTTCCCAATGTCTGCAGAGACATTTATAGTCAGTATAAATGAAAAGTCAATATAAATGAAAATGTGTATTCTTAAAAGAAACAAGACACACATGAAGAAAAAAAAATGAAATCCACAACTCACTTTGCTGTTTTTACTACTTTGACTGTGTTCAGAGTAGCCCAGAGAACAGTCCTCGGCAGTATGACTTCACCTCACTGCATTTTCTCTATTTTTTAAGTTCAGTAAGCTTTTATTAGTCTGCTACACTCAGGTTGTTCCTCAACTAGTCTCTGCAAACTAAGGCTGTACGTGGCATATTCAAGCAAGTTTTTTTTTGCATCGAAGTGCTGTTCTTACAGCTCATGGTTTTCCCCAGAGACAACTTCCAAAGAGTTACTGGTGAACAAGTCAGTCTTGCATATACCTTTCTTCACCCAGTATACTGATATCAGGGCTTTGGAAAGATGTATGAAAGCGTATCATCTTTCTAGATATACAGATATTGAAGTACAAAAGAGTTGGTATTATTGTGAAAACACTGAGTATGAGATCTGAATCATACAGATCACAGTTGGATTCTCTCCCGAGTTCTCCTTTAGAAGAAGTTTTGTTAGGAGGAAGAAGAAATTTCACTATTTATTTTAATTGGTAGAATCTGATCTGTACTGTATTCCATCCTTAGCAATCAGCACCAGAAGATTAATTTGCAGATAGGATGAGAAATATCATGTAACATGTTTTGTTTTGCTTTGTTTTCTCAAAATAAGAGTGGTAAATTAACAGTAAGCTTATAGGGATAAGAAGTTTGACCCATAGGGATAAGAAGTTTGACCCATAGGGATAAGAAGTTTGTATGACCTTTTCATTCACAGAAAGAAAAACAAAGAAAGAAAAAGGAGAGCTATATATGCTTACATCAGTAGGAATACTGCAGGCTTGTGCTAGAGAGCTAAAACTTGGGAGGGTAAATTAATGAGTAATAGCGATATCATCCACAGCAGTTCTCCTCTCAAGTAAATCTGTATTAAATGTTCTTGAAGCTCTGTGTGTCCCTGTCTGCCCCTTCACACTTCCCGAATCTGTCTCAAGATAATTATTTTAAGTTCAATCATGCAACAAGTTAAAAAACACATCCACAAAAATGCTATTGAGAAGAGTGCCTATAGCTTTTTTAGGAAACAATGGAGTGTGCCAAGGTTTTTGTTGGAAGCCTAAAGGAGAAACATTTGGGTTGTTTATGTTTCTGTATTATTTACTTAAAATTCTGAAATGAAAGAAATACTGCAGTGGTCTACCACCCTTGACAGTGTGTTTACTTACTGCCAGGTGGAGAAAGACAGTATAATAAGGAACATGCTTTTTTGTTCACTTGCATCTTTTCCTAATAAAGCAATTCCCATCTGACATTTGCCCAGTGAAAACAGACTTAGGCACCATTTCCATTGCAAATACACTGCATTCAGAAATCTCGTTATCAAGAATCACTTGCACTCCTCCAAAGTCACTAACTAAAGTAACTGTTTCTGAAACAACTTTTACAAGTTCTTTTCCTTTTAGATTCTATGAGTCATGTTTTCAAGACGTCTCCAGAACCCGGATGACTAGACACAGAGTCTCAAATAATCACCAGGCTCCCAAGAGCTGGGGAGTTAATGAGGGCTGGCAACACTAGTAGTGTCTTCCGGTGGATTTATCTGACATCGCCTCCAGCTGATGGCTGGATTCTAAGGGGATTTAAGATGACTTTCCCTAAAGCAAACAGTCTGAAACAAGAAAAACATAGCTCCCAGAAGACTTGATGTGCTTTGGCTACTTCACTTTGTGTCCTTCAGTACACTCACAGAAGTATTGTCTGCAAAGTCCCAACCTGAAGCATGGAGTGATTCTCAAGTTGAAAAAGGTAAAGCTAGAGAAGTGCCTCAAAAGTGGCACTTCCATCATAGAATTTTGGAATATGTGTAAACTTACTTTCTTCCGACGAGTTTCCGCAGCATATTGATCCACTCTATGTACTTTTCTTCTTCTTTTCTTTGTAGCTGCAACTGGTCTTTCCTGTCTCCTCTTAGGAGGAAGCTTTCTCTTAGGTCTCTTAGGCGGAGTAAGAGGGGAGCCATAACTACTCTCCTGTACTGGCGGGGAGAGATGTCTGGACTCAGAAAAAAAGCCTGTCTCGACTCACATCAGAGAGCAAAGCTACCTATGCCAGCTAATCCTTATGCATAAATAGAGGCCTTTTCAAAAATTCAGGCATTTGGACAATTTAGCATCTGTCTCTCTTTAAGGAGGAATACACCAAATTGTACCGAAAGCAGAACAGCAGTTACAAGAGCAGACAGCATAAGAGCAAATGAAATTGGTGTTTCAGAAAATAGGTGGGGCTTCTGGTTTTGAAAATATATAGCTATGGGTATTATTTTTCAAACCTGATCGTCAGTTCATTAGTATTATCAAAAGTCAACTTAGTTGCAATTTTAGTAAAAATCACTGAATAAAATGTCGTGATTGTCTGGGGCAGAAGGCAGGTGGACATGCATCTCACTGGGTTGGTGGTTCAGGTATGACTACTAGTGCCTGTCCAGACCAAATGGTTTTCTGCAAGATTTTCCGTACGCATTTTTGGTCAAATCAGTGACAGCAGATATTCTCATGAGTAGCATTAGCATTGTGTGCCAGGCCATAACCCCCACTGAAATCACCAGAGCCCCATTAATCACTACTGGGGACTGCAGTTCTGCAGAACAAAGCTGTAAAGGTGAGACTCAGTTAGCTTGGAGCTTGCATCCTTCAAATCAGCTAGGAAGGGCATATTTATTAGTGGCAGAGCCTCTGAAAGCAGCACCTGCCTCGTTAGCAGCTTTGAGGGCAACTTGAAAATTTAATTTTCTTAGCACTTTTGGTATGATATCTCATGTGGGTAATTGTTCATAAATGCACAAATATCTGGATATACTTACAGAAGGGGAAAAAACCTTGTAAGACATAACTGGAAAAAAATACCATCCCATTAATCAACTCACTTGTAATTTAAAACTTTGCCACTCTCACTGACTTTATATGAGTCACAGGCTCTTGGCACTGCTCTGGGTTGCATGCAAAGCAGTGACAGATGATGCCTACCAGGAGGTATTTACTAAGATATACTGCACATAACGGAGCACGCTGAGTGGGCTTGAGAAGAGTCGGTGATTTATGGTAATATTTTACTTCTATGTGTTTAGTCAGCTTCTCACAGTTGTTCAGTAACAGAGCAACGTAAACAGGGAAGGGAAGGAAGGGGATGTTACCATCTGCCATGCTGTTTCATTGCTTCCAAGGCAAGCAGCTGGAAA
>JANHGO010000063.1:19963361-19989896 GCA_024606505.1 Aquila spilogaster | reverse complement strand
GGGGGGGGGGGAGAAAGAGTCACATATGCTCATATCAGTAGGAATGTTATAAGCTATCTATTATACTTCATGCCAGAAGGGTATAACTTGGAATGGCAAAATAATGAGTAATAGCAATATCATCCATAGCAGTTATCAGTTCTTCTCTTAGGTAAATCTGTGTTAAAAGTTCTCTGAAAAATTCCTGTTTTCTTTTACCTGATAATTTTTTGCATGTCCCTGTCTCCCTGTCTGCCATGTCTTTACACTTAAAGAATTGGTCTCAAAATAACTGTTTTAAGTTGAATCACACAACAAGTCAAAAAACACCCCCACAAAAAAAGCTATTAAGAAGAGTGTTTATAGCTTCTTTTTTGTAGGATAGAGTGGAGTGTCAAGGCTTTTGTTTAAAGCCTAAAGGAGAAATATTTAGGTTGTTTATTTGAAGAGTTTTTGAATTATTTAGTTAAATTTCTGAAATGAAAATAATACTGAAGTGATCTATAACCCCTCCCAGTGTGTTAGTGCCAGGTAGAGAAAGACAGTACACTAAGGAATACCCTTTTCTTCCACTTGCACCTTCTCCTAATAAAGCAATTTCTATTTGACCTTTCTCTTGTGAAAACAGACTTATGCACCACTTCTATTGCAAATACAGCATTCAGAAAGCATGTAATCAAGAATCCCCTAACCTCCAAGTCACAAACTGGCTTTAAAATACACATTTTTAAAAAAAACTTGAAAAAAGTTCTTTCCCTCTTAGATTTTATGAGTCACATTTTCAGGACTTTTCCACAACCACAATGACTAGACACAGAATCTCAAATAAACACCAGGCTCCCGTGAGCTGGGGAGTTAAGGAGGCTACAACATATTGCAGAATTTGTAATAGTTCAGAAGGGTTAGCAACACTGGCAGTGTCTTCCCAGGGATTTATCTGACATTGCCTCCAGCTGATGGCTGGATTTAAAAATATAAAGATATTATAAAGATGACTTTCCCTGATGCAAACAGAGTCTGAAACAAGAAAAACATAGCTCCCAGAAGACTTGGTCTGGTTTGGCTGCTTTTCTTTGGATCCTTCAGTACATCCATTTATAGAAGTTTTGTCTGCAAAATCCCAACCTGAAGCATGGAGTGAACTCCCAAGTTGAAAAAAATAAAGCTAGAGTGGTGCCGAAAAAGTGGCACTTCCATCATAAAATTTTGGAACATATGTAAACTTACTTTCTTCCGACGAGCTTCCGCAGCATATTGATCCACTCTATGTACTTTTCTTCTTCTTTTCTTTGGAGCTGCAACTGGTCTTTCCTGTCTCCTCTTAGGAGGAAGCTTTCTCTTAGGTCTCTTAGGCGGAGTAAGAGGGGAGCCATAACTACTCTCCTGTACTGGCGGGGAGAGATGTCTGGACTCAGAAAAAAAAGCCTGTCTCAACTCACATCAGATAGTAAAGCTACCTGTGCCAGATAATCCTGAAACATAAATGCTGTGGCCTTTTCAAAAATTTAGGCTTTTGGACAATTTAGGATCTGTCTCCTTTTAACGAGGAATCCACCAAATTGTACTGAAAGCAGAACAGCAGTTATGAGAGCGGACAGCATAAAAGCAAATGAAATTGGTGTTTCAGAAGATAGGTGGGTCTTCTGGTCTTGAAAATATATAGTTATATGGAGGGGTTTATTGATCAAATATTAATCCATTAATATTATCAAAATTTAAGTAAACAATTTCAATTTAAGTAAAATTCATTGCATACAATTTAATGAGTGTCTGGGGTAGAGTGCTGGTGGAAACGCAACATTTCACTTGGATGATGGTTCAGCTATGAGTACAAGAGCCTGTCCAGTCCAAATGGCTTTCTGCAACGTTTCCCACACCCGCTTTTTGGCTGAATCAGACACACCAGGTACCCTCATCAGTAGCATTAGCAGGTGCCACTACTGTGTGCTAAGCCATGCACCCCAGTGAAATCACCAGAACCTCACTAGCCACTATTTGGGGACTGTAGGTCTGCAGGACAAAGCTACGAAAGTGAGACTCAGTTAGCACTGAGGTTGTATCCTTCAAATCAGCTAGGCAGGGCATATCAGTGGCAGTGCATCAGAAAGCTGCACTGCTACCTGCCTTATTCCCAGCTTTATGGGCAATTTGAGAATTTAATTTCCTTGCATTTTCAGTGTGGCATCTTATTGGGTAATGTTATTGTTCATAAATGCACAAATACCTGGGATAGACTTATAGAAGGGAAAAAATTGTTAAGACCTAAGTGGAAAAAACCTACTATCCCATTAATCATCTTGGTCATAATTTTAAACCCTACCACTCTCACTGACTTTAAGACAAGTCGCAGGCTCTTGGCACTGCTTGGGATTGCGTGTGAAGTGCTGATAGATGACGCCTACCGGGAGATAGTAACTATAACATGCTGTGTGTAACAGAGCACGCTGAGCGGACTTGAGAAGAGTTGGAGATTTATGATGATATTTAACTTCTGTGTATTTAGACACCTTCTCACAGTTGTTCAGTTACAAAGCTATGTAAACAGGGAAGGGAAGGAAGGGGATGTTACCATCTGCCATGCTGTTTCATTGCTTCCAAGGCAAGCAGCTGGAAAGGAGATTCTAGTCCAGTCTCATTCGTCTCTCTCCAGAAAGGCATTTTAATAAAGCAGCACCAGAGTTTTCTGTTTTTAAAACGCTTCAAGCTTTGTGCAGTCCTGATGAAAGGAGCGGCAGGGAAAGGAAGGATTCTCATTTTACTGTCTCTGAATCAGCTCAGACAGAGCTCCACAATGCCAGAAACACGCGAGCGCAGGAGACCCAGGTCTGAACACTGAAAATGGCCGTCTCAAAACAGCATGTTAGAGGAGCAGCAGGAACGGCTTAGCAGTGCCAGATTTCGATGTGTTTTAGAGCTCTTATGGTAGTATATTTCTAGAATATTTTATTTTCAAAAAAAAAAAAAGTTAGCTAGTTTAAAAAAAAAAAAAAAAGAAAGCCAAGTTCTTATTAACCAGCCAAATCTTAGTCTTGCTTCAGAATAGTCAGAACAGAGTTATGGAGGAGGGAAACAGATCCCTCCCTGCTTACAGAAGGGAACTGTAACATCACAAGGGTAACTAGCCAGCCAAAGCTCTGCTTCTTGACCCGGACAGACCAACCTACCAGAGATCAACTGCAGAAGCGCAGAGGGAAAGAAAAAAAAAAAACGCAGAAGTAAATCAAGAGCAAGCACATATTTGATAACTCCCGCAACTACTCCTGGAAATGTATTGCAACCCACTGAAATACTTCCTAAGAAGTTTATTCATGTCCTACAAAAAAAAAAAAAAAACCAACAAAAAAACCAAAACCAAATCCAAAAATACCCCCAAAACCTAGACAACCAACTCATTTATACTGAAATTCATAACGTTAGAGGACATGCAAAGTTACACTAGTGGACACTGGCTGTAATCTGTATTCCATTTATATCAACAACACTGGCAATTCACCAATAAAGTTTAAGTGCATCTAAGTCCCTTTATTTCTAGCTTTTAAGACACTCTGCACATAGGCTGTTGTGCATGTTCTGTGAAGCTCTAAGTGCCACCTGCTGAAGTCTGGAAGGTGAAAATTATAAGTAATGGATGCCATTAGACCTTTAAGATTATACATTTAAAATACCTTTAGAACTTTATTCAGTATAATAAGCTCTAGTAAACATTCATTTTACTCTAATGGACATTTGTAAGATTTGGAGGTTTTCAAGGTACAAAACTGTTCCTCAAGCTACTAAATGCAGCAAGAAAAACTCAGCATAAAATCTTCACTCTTCAAAAGGAGAAATAAGAAGTCCATCTTAAATATAACACAGAATTGTTAAGAGCTTGTTTTCAAACATTATTGTTTGGCTGATGTGCCTTTGCATGAAGAAAAATGAAGTGGTCAGTACTACTCCAACTGTCTAACTGCTGCCAGCTGTATACAAGAAAAGAATGGTTTCACAGGGAGGTCGTGATCTCAGTATCAAGGAAGCAGCTGAAAGGGATCCCTTTGAGGACTTTCTTCCTAGCTGATTTATGTAAAATTCATAGCTCCTAAAAATTATATTGAAAACAGTGTCAAGAGAAACAATATAAAATACTTCCTAACTTTTCTATCCTGAAACCAGACCCCTAGCAAATCTCAGCATCTGTATACTTACACAGCTGCATTCATTTATTTAAATTTCCATTCACAAAGTTGTCCACTGTTTGAACTGCAAACCCATACATGCTCATCTGCTAACTCGTCTGTTCTCAATTTGCTAAAAATCAATTTCATGCTGTTCTTGTGTTTAACACAAATGGCATGAATCAATTTATTTGTAAAACTTTTATAAGCTATTAATTCACACTTATTAAGAGCCTAAGCTATGCCTTGCAATTAGAGGTCAACCTTCAGATAATCAACCCGAAGAACCCCCAAACAGTAAAAGCCTTTGGGGGCTTTTTGCTTTTATAATGACTTTTCCTAGGATGATACAATTACACTTCACTTTTTAGACACTTATTAACCTGAAACTAGATTACCACATTGGATGCTAAACTGGTTTCTTAAGGACTACGATTTAAAGAAAAAATTCAATGTCATCTTCTTCATATTCTCCTTTAAGTCCATGGAAAGAGCCCCACAACTCTGTTCAGAAGGAATTGGTTGTCTACAGATAAATAAAATCAGAGTTGTCAGTCATAAGCCTCACAAAATATTTGTAACACTTCAGTAAGAGGAACTAAAAAAGCATCATTGAGTAATATATCCTGGAACCAGAGAGCTCTCATTACCAATACCTCTCTTGACCAAGTCAGACATCTCTCCACTTCTGAGCCAAATGACAACATGGAGTCATATTAATGCCTGTCAGTTTAGCAAGAGTGTTGGCAGATTTTAACCACCACTTATCCAGAAAAATGACTACTTCTTCCTATCCAGTATGGTGTTTCAGTGCTGGTTTGGAATAATTCCTCACACCCGCTGCTCTGGGACCATGGCTCAAACTGCTCCAACAGGGATGCTACCCACAGCAAGTTCATAACTGCTGCAAACTTACTTAGCCCAAATAACTCAAGCATATTAAAAAATATTAATGCTGCTTCTCTCTGCCCTCTTCTCTAGTAGAAAACAGCTATCAGATCTATAACAAACAAGAAAGAAACTGCTGCTGGGTTGCTGGCTGCTCGGGGACATTTGTGTTACCTTCCAAAGGGTAGGTAACTGACACACTCCTCAGTTTTTGAAGATTTGCAAACATTTGTTTACACTTTAAAAAGCATGTACAAAAATTCCTAAAGTCTTTTGATGACAATCTGCAGGCATACATTTGCACTGAAACTAGGGGACCTTTGCCAGATGTCAGAGATAATCGAAGATGCCAGATCCCAGCCACCTGAAGTAGTAGGATATTTGGGTGCAGAATTTACTTTCCCTCCCCAGAAATCCCAGACAAGTGCATAGTCTTTAAGTTCTTACCACCTGGACAGTGTTGGCAGGGAAGCAGTACTCATCAGTCCCAGCCAGCTACCCAAAGCTCAAACAAGGGGTTAAACTACTGCGGTGGTTTGCACATAATTTTTCATTAAAATACCTTACAGTGCTTCAAAACTTTTTCCAAACTCAACAGTCCATTCCTGAGGGAACAGTACTGGCAAAGCTTTCTGAACCCCTGTAGGGCCTATATGAAACTGGAAATAGCAGCTTTTTACAGTTCATGACAGACTGGAATTACTACTTTGGCTACTGCAGGCTGTCAGCTTCAAAGAAAGCTTTTTCTTCTCTGCATTTTTCCTCAATATTTTCTGCATTATATTTTTATTACTTTTAAGAAGGATAAATTGTTAGAGGAAAGTTAAATTCTGCTGTTGCACCGAAATGTACTGTCTTTGCCAAATAAATCTTTCCATTTACATTATCATATCACACAGAGAAGTAGCCTCCTGAAAGGCATGGGCAGTTCCTTCTCTCAGAAGTGAATCTCGCATGATAAATCCTTTAGACAATAACTTTGCTTTCTCTGGCAGAGGGGGACCATACTGTAGAAAGAGGTGAAAAAAAGTTGCTAAAAATGTTACTCCTGAGGAGTGGCAATTATTGCAAAAATGTGTTTGAGAGACAAGCTTCTTCTGCAGAAGAAAATTTGTACTAACCTCCGAGTTGAAAGGACCATATCTGTGGCCAGCAGCATCTGGTTGCTCCGAGTAGAAAGCATAAACATAAGGCCTGAAAGAAAGAAAGGTCTTGTTCAGGATAGCTTTGCTTGTACAACAACAAAAAACCCCAGACCCGTTAGGTCAAGTCAAATCAAGTCAACCTTCCAATGAGAGTTGGCTTTATGGAAAAAGAACTGTTTCTCAGTCATATGTTTCCATGGTATGATTAAGCAATTAGTTGTTCTACAGTTTTATTAAATCCAAGAACACATGCAGGGAGGCACATGGAGTACCATCTGAGGACACACAGTCTTGTAGGAGAGATCACAACAGCAGCTCGCCTGAGCTTTGCAGTCAACAGCATGTGGGAACTTGTGTACTAAAAAATACTCATAATTAAAATCTTAACATTTTCTCAGTCCTCAGGGTCCAGTTCTGCAACTGCCGTTGCTGTAAGGTTGTTAAACCATATTAGACTCAGTAGGATAAGAACAATCCAAGTTAATCCATGTAACTAAATGCTGCTTGATAAGAAATAAATTTATACCATACTTTTATTGAGAAGAATCAAAATGCTGATGTGTAAAAGTTGAGATTAAAAAAAAAACCCAACCCAACCCAAACCAAACCCTAAACACAAACCCCAAACAAATCCTTAAATCAGTGATAGCATGTAACAAATTTCCCCTTGCTCTTCCAGCTACTTTTAGGGAGAAGAAAAACTAGCAGTTATCCAACAGCATATGACTAAGTGAATTACCTTTCATTGTCTGGAAGGGTTAGCCACTGCAGTATTGTTAATATTCTGCGCTCATGGGGGATGACACTGGACCACAAAATACAAAAAGATACATTGTTATCATAGAATATAAAAAGCATCAACAAAGCCTTGCTATGAACTGATTGTAACATGATTAAAATCAGTCATAATATCATTTGCTTTTAGTATGCTGTATCTTCTTTCTTGCTTGATACAGATTCTTACTTTGGAAACAGAATCAATTCAGATCTCCTGGATGTCCACGTACTCCAAAAGAAATATGATTAACAGTTTGTAAAAGGCAGTAAATCTAACTGTTCTAAATAGGAGTGAATAAAGCTCCATTCTGGCAGCTTTAATCCAGATGAACCTTTTTTATGTACAATGGTGCTGCCATTGGATAGCTGGCATGAGAAAAACCATTAAATTGCTCACATCAGCACAGGTATAAACAACCATCCTGCTCTGGTAGTCTTGAAAACTGAGGGCTAGGCTGGTGTAAATCAAAACAGAGCCATCTGAAACAGCAGGCCATCAGCACAGTGACTTGCACAACTTTGACAGCTTCTCACTCTGCAGAACACTCATCCTACTTCACTGTTTGTATCCTGAGACTTCTCACTTGGCTGCTGAGGCCAAGTTCATGCTGTTAAAGTTCCAAATATCTCATCTTAGGTCAGTGACCACGCAGTTATTTTAATACGCAGCATAGTCAGTCCAGATTCCATCAGATCAATAGCAGAATCCCAAGGCACTCTTTGAAAACGTCTGACAGAGAAAGAGAGATGCCAACAGCCATTTTGAAGTAAGTTAGTTTTTAATACCTTCTAGAACAACAGTGGTCCTCAGTCTCCAACGAGACAGAGAACTTTTAGTTGTAAAACAACTATAAAAATGAGAATTTATGCTAGAATTTGCAAACAAGGCAATATCATAAAGTAGAATAATAATCTTGGGTATTGCCCAGTTTTGAAATTTTTATTAATTGTGCAATATGAAAAAAATCCATTATTTCAATTGTCATTTGTGACTAAGATGTTTTTAACACTTCTGTTTTGCTAAAAGAGTTTGCCTAAAAATTCTTCCAACAAAACCAAATTAAGTAACGCAGTTTTAAGGCGTATATATTTCACTCATACATAAAGTGGCTGTCTCAGTCCCTTACTATTGCTATTCATATGACATATCCTTGGTTACCTTCCATAACATTTTATATCCCCAAGCATGCCTTGACCAGGGTGTTTATGGCAACTATGTAATTGTAGAGCTTAGGAATCACATGAATTTCTTTGTTTTGTAGAGCACCAGACTGGAGGTCTGTCAGATAACCATCTTGCAAGCCTAAACCTATCATCAGGTTTGTACATGGTACATTTTATTATTCCCTCCATATGCTATATGACATTTAGAGTAGCAAAGAGTATTATTCCTAATGGAATAAAAAAAAAATAGGCAAAGCCCTTTAGTACTTCGGTCTTGACAGTTTGCCCATTTTCTTTGTTCCTGCAATCCTGCCACTAAAATGAAATAAAGAGATTGATCCACATTAATTCCTCAGAACTCAGAAATTATCAAAATTCATTCATTTTCAGTTAGGAAGATATGTCTTAGTAGGGACAAGGGAAAATAATTTGGAACCATTGACCAAAAGAATAAACAGCAAAGATCCTCAGGGCTGTCTTTTAGGAAAGGGAAACTGGATATCTTACTCAAAGGTCAGGCTGGAATGTAAAATGAATGAGTCAGGCTTTTGAGTCAGTTAGGCTGTTGATGTCAGATGACATAAGAGGACAGACAGTAAAAGAGTCTTCCACAAACACTCAGAGGACTAGGAAACATTGCTAGCAATACTAAGGAGGCAAAACAACACACCATGAAATGAACAAAAGTAATTTTTTACGCAGTCACACATCTTTTCTTCAGACAACTGCTAAAAATCAGTGTACAAACTTAAAGCAGTAAACTGTAGCATCAGCTTTAGTTATCAGAAACATTGCACAAATGAAACAAGGGAGGGTTACTGGTACGGTCTCCAAGCTACCAAATGCTTAGAGTAAGGAAAATTACTTAATAAACACTTGCATCAAATTAATTCTGAATTATTAGTTACAAATCTCCAGAAATAGAGGGCACTTACACAGACCAGAAGAACGTGCCAGCTTTCACCCCTTGCTTGGCTGCAGTAATCCAAATCTAATGAGGAAAATATAAGAGGATTAGAGTGTGTTCAGATCTTTAATGACCCTCTGAAATCAAAAGAAAATGTTTTCAAGACACATTCTTCTACCCTGGGCCTAGAAGTGAAAATTGCAGTTTTCAGCCTGCATCCCTAATTCGAACACATGGAGTGACAAACCTATCCAAATTCTGTAGCAGTGGATCAGCTGCTGTGCTGTAGACTTTCACCCCTAAATATCTGTGTTGCTCTTAATGCAAAGCATTAAGATTCATGGCCAGGAATTTCTCCAGTATTCCATTTAATTTTCAAAAACCTGCCATTACTCACCTGAGCCTTTTAGTGTTCAAGTTTTGGAGACTACTCAGTTAGGAAAGAACACAGCTTAACACCAATCAGTGTCTGCATAAATGTTCCTCTTTCCCCATATTCTACCCTCAGTAGCCATCAATAAAAAACGTGTTAGAAAAGAGTACACAAAAAAGGGCATAGATGAATGAGCAGGGGTATAAAGAAAGCAAGTAGGGACATTTTGAGCCACCCGGCGTAGTGATTGATGGAAACAACGGAAACGATCTACATGAATTTTTCAAATCTTTTTTTCAATCCTTCAAATCCATTTTTTTCTGGCTTTAAATAAGTTTGTAGCAGAAAGTTCCACCATGTAGTCACACACCGCATGAGTGTATTTTTATTTTTGTTTGGTTTAAACCTGCCAGTTTCACTGGTGTTAGGGTACTGTTCTCATATTTTGAAAACAGTTTATTAATCTTTTTTCTTCCCACTTCTATACAATGTTTATTATATTCCCCTCTATCTATTCCTTTTCGAGCAAAAGTAGCCTTGGTTTGTTTGATCTTTCTCTAATGAAAGCCATACCATACCCCTGGTTATCCTCATTACCCCTCTCTCTCTTTCTCCCTTCACCCTCTTTGTCTTTTCTATTCTATGACTATCTATACAAGGCAGGGGAATGAGAAAGACCAAACATCAGAAAGGTCCACAATCAAGGAAAGCAAACTATATGAGTTTGTAGCCATATAGAACTAAATTTCTCTTGCAAAGAACTATCCAAATTATCTCAAAACTCATTTCAAAAGTGGTAATGGCTTAGAGACCAGCATTATGCATACAACTAGATTATTTCTTCCCATTATTTATGCATACTGCAATTTATCCGTTTCATGAGCAGTTAAGCCAAAACATAGTTCCCTTACTTAATAATTGCAAAATCTTTGGTTTACTTTAAATCAACTTTTTGAAAATACATTCAAGGCCCCTCTACCTTGCTTAAACAGGTACTTATAAACTGTCATCTGGGCACACATACTCAAATGTCATGCCTGAATAATTCATGCATCAGTCTTAATTGAAATAAATTTGGCACAGTCTGATGAAAGATCATTTGCACACAGAGGCTATAGTTAACAACAATATCCAAATTTAATTGCTATGTTATTTATGGGAAAATTTGTCATCTTTGCCTTTCCAGTGCCCTGGACACAACCCTTAACTTGTCTGTCTTCTACTCTTCCAAATATTACTGGACTCAATCCAGTTAAATTAAAATCACAGCTATAAAACATCATTTGTTTTCACTGTATTCTAACTTTTTTGTAATGTATCCTCTTTTCCAGGGAAGAATACATCCATGGTAACTCTACAGAAATGGTGGTTTACTTAAATAAATGCAGCAAGACCAGGAGCAGAATGGACACAGATTTGCAGCCCACCCTTCTCTGTTTTCAGGTGCTTCTCCTCAAGAGTCTGATTTCAGCATTAGTTCGTATTAACCTGTGCTCAAGCTGCCACCAAATGGGGAGTCCTCCAAGGATCTCACCCAGCCTCTGCAGCCCCAGCCTTCACCAGCACTGGGGTTTGCATGGTGGCAATGGCCAGAAGATGATGTGGCTGCAAAGTAGCTCCCCCAAAAAAGAAAAAATTGGCCTTGAATTTATATTGGAATTTGCTTTTGAATTGTTGAATAACAGTGATATTATTTCCAATGCTTGAGAAATACTAGCCCTGACAGGATGGAACAGAAGTATGCAGGTGAACAGGAGAGATGAGGAAGTGTGCCTACAATCCACTGATAGTGTCATTGAGCCCATACGCTCCAGTCGGTGGTGTGACTGCAATGCAAGGATGCATCCACAAGCTCGTTTGTGTCATATAAATCAGCACAGGGTATATAACTTCAGCCTGGACCCCACGTCTAACTAAGGTAGGAGCTACTCCATGTTCACTATTGGTTTACGGGCTTCTCAGGTGAAAAATGGACCACACTTAAAGCAATTACATTTTTCTTTGCATTGCAGATTTAGTCCTAGAGTAGAAACCCGTCATGGCAGAGAAAAGAGGTGAAATACAAATTCAGCATGAGGAGTGTCAGCTCCACTGCTGTTATGCTCTTTGGTCTTGCTGTACTTGGAAAACCATTGTCCCTACAGGGCTGCAGCAGATTTATTTTTCTTTGAAAGTGTTTGTGTTCCTGCAAACTTTAAATAATTTTGCAGATATCTTTGGGAAGGTACCAACAAACTAAGTCCAGGGAATTCAGTATTTGGATTTTATCATCTGTTAACTCTAGTTTGACTTTCTAGTACTTTGGCCTGCACAGGTCCAAGTGGTCCAGCCTGCCTGGTTGGCCAAATCAGACCAGCCAAGTTCCACCCACAGCAGCTGAAGCTGTCCTGTGCTGCTCCTGACTGTTAGCACTGCTGAAATAACCCGTGACCCTGTCTATTTTAGGCAACAATTTAAAACATGTGCCAAAAGACACCCTCCCTCTGGCCAAGCAAGTAGAACAGTAGTCATCTTGACAGATGAATCATTAGGCCCTACATACATTGCCAAGGTACCCAGCATGCCTGCAAGAAGGTGGTAGCTATTTTTTATTCCTGTTGAGCATAGAGTGCACTTCATGACTGCCGCGTGAAAACAGCATGAACACCTTTCTGAACCAGAAGTAATGCAAGTAAGTGGAGAACACTCCTAGTTGCACACTCCTAAGGCATCCAGACTGGCTTCAGACAGGGAAAAACTGCACCTTCCCTGCTCACTCCCAAGTATTTCACGGGAACGCAGGCATTTACATTGGCATTAACTGTTTGGGTGAGGACATGGGTGTGCCGCACTTGAAATAAGCTCAGCAGCTAAGACAATGAATGATCTGTTGAAGTCAAAGACCAGCAAATCAAAAGGCCCATATCTGACGACAACATCTGAGAAGCGAGTCTGAATGACTCCATCCTGACTTTGCCAGGCAGAGCCTGGTTCAACTCAACGTTACAACAAAGTACTACTGGACCTCCCTCCCTCCTTCCTTTATTTTTCTTTTTTTCTTTTTTTTTTTTTTTTGAGGAGAAAAAAAAGCCTTTGGTTTATTTAAAACCAAAATAAGAAAATTCAACACTATTCAACGTCATACCTAAAGCTCCTACTCATAACCATACATTTGCAGAGAAGCAGCAGTCATCTAGGTGGAAGAATTTCTACCTGCATTGAACAGGATTTAAATCAAATTTCCAGTGTGTTTTAGAGTTGTGACAGTTTTTGCTGATGAATCCAGTGGTAGCAAACTCTACCAGAAGTGCCCTTGGTTAGCCAGACCCTTTACTGGTTAGGTAAAATTAGACAACAGACTGGAGCAACTGATAGCACATAAATTTCCTTACTACCCTCAGCTATAGGATAGTTAACTCCAGCAGAAAAGCATGGCAAACTGTTACTGCAGCCTAATCACCAGTGAACATCTCTCACTGTCTTTAAATTATTGTCTTTCAAGGCACACTACAAGTCACACCCCTCGCAGGCTAACATGAGTCTACGCTTTCAGTCAATGTAGGATAGAAAAAAAAAAAGTTAGCTGATGCCCTCTCAACCTTGTCCATCCAAAACAATTTAAATTAAGAAGGGAATAAGGGTTATTTTCCCATTTCCTCTCTGTTGGCTAGAGTCACAGTCTTAAAGTTAATTAATCCTAGATGTTTCAGTACTCAGCATGTAAATGCAATGCGTTATATACGCTCTATGGCTGGTCACATCTGTTCAGGTCACTTATAAAGTTTGCTGTGTTAGGCGTTGCAAGGTCAGTACCGTTTGTGAGCTTATGTAATTTATTTGCCATATGTAAATAAGTTAGTTTTAACTGTTAATATGTTAGAATTTTATAGTCGGACATTTAACTGTGTCAGATGCGCACCCCTGGTTTGCATATGGGACAGACCTTATTGTATTGCAACTCTGAATTAATTTGTATTCTGAATTAATTTGCTTAAGCAGAGAGGAGGGGAATAAATATTTTTAAAAAAATAAAAATCCAAGATTAACCACTCTGTCTTCATACCATACCACAGGAATTAGAGAATATCTAATTTTTCCATTGCAGAAAGATCTGTTAAATTATGGACCCACAGATTCAACCCTAGTACACTGGCAAATGTCCCAAGAACTATTATACACACTTTCCTAGATGTATATGAAACCTATCCTGTAAGTTGAATTATTGTCAATTTTTACATCCTCTGTGTTGAATGACTACAATTCTTCTCCTTTATTTATGGACTAAAATAGGTTAAGCAATAGTTTAGGTGGCAATGCCATATAGAACATGGAAGTCCCAAGTTGTCCCTTCTTCTGACTGCTAGACACATTTGCACACAGACACTACACACAGAGTTATTCAAGATAGCTGCTGAACTGTCTTTGAAAACCTGCACAGAAAGTGGGGCACCTCCCTACTTTTAATCTTCCATGACTAAATAAGAGCCTGTAACTTTGCAAAGGCTGCCCCACACTATGTTGCACTATGAAAGGACAGGCAGCAGCACATCTCAGGTCAGGGCTGACGGGAGGGATGGCTCTGAAGCGCAGTCCTTGGGCCAAGTTGCACAAACATGCTCCCGCTCGCCAACCAGGGAAGGAGATTCATGTCAGGAGCAGAGGAAGCACATATACCCACCGCAGCGGAGAGTTGGTAATGCATGAATGGGAAATCCCTCCCACGTTCAGGCAAAGATGGGGAAGGGGAAATCACAGCATTTCCCAGGTAAAGAAATACATATAAGACTGGGGCAAGCATGCAGAATTACTACCAGGGTGGTACCAAGTGTTGCACTCCTGCACCATTTGCAATTTGTTCTGCCAACAAGGCAAAAGGTGGAGTAGCCCCTTCCACACTCCTTACTCTTTAACAGGACACAAATGATCTCACAGCCTGGACAACTAAGCATTGCCTTCTTGCCCAGACAGAAGCTTTTGGTACAAAAAGCCTAGTAAATAATTAGACTCAGAGAGCCTTGTTGCTTCTTCATGGCTCAAGCTAGACAAAAAAGAAATACTTATAAAAAAAACAATTATAGACATGCCTCCTTCTGCTTCCCCCACCAATCAATAAAGTGATTGCAAAACGTGTTCAGGACAAAAAGGCAGATGACAGCTTTCCACAGAGCCTGGGCCCCTCGGATGTAACTATCCTGCCAATGCTCAGGCTGACTAGGCAAGAAAATGAAAATAAGAAGTTCTTTCCGTAATTGTTAGATAGTCAAAATCAACAAAATTCCAATAAACAGGAGAGCAAAATCATTTTATCCTAAAGATTGATATAGAATGTGAAATTCAGATAAAATCAGGAATATCCAGTTAAGATGTGTAGCGATGATGCCTACTGTCTACAGGCATACCTTGCAGACTGTGAAGACAGCTTCACGACATGTTGTCACTTATCTAGGAATGTCACGGCCCTTTTTAAGGATTATCTCAGCATCTCAAGCTGGGTTCTTTTTGATGGTTGTATTCTCTTTAAAAGATTAATAGTGAAAATAAAGCTTCATACAAGCTGCCCTAAACAACCTTCAATACTTTTATATTTAAGAAATTTCTGAAGAGAGAGGCATCTTTGGAGCCAAACTCAGATCCAAGCTGGGTTACCTTCTGAAGGAGGCTCTCTGCCCCCATTAACCACAGACCGTCAGTTTTATACCTGTCATCTTCTGACCTTGGGGAGACCAATGGATTATTTCTAAGGAACGTGAAAGATCACTAAAAAAAAGGAATGTATTGTCTGTAGTGTAAGCTTAAGCTTACTACATCAAATCAAGACATGGAAAACTACTGCTTAAGAGAAGCCAAAGGCAGCTGGGACCTAATTTAGTGCTTAAAGTTGCTTGGGCTGAAAACAGAGTCTCAGTGTCATGAAAAATGAGCAGTAAACTTAGTTTCCCCCTTGGGAGCACAGGCCCTGATGCTCACCATTTCTGTGAGATGCTGTAGCAATAGGAGGAGTGGTTTTGTGGCTGTTTCCTGTCAAACACTTTGGTTTTGAAAACAAAGTGGTTTTAAGCTTATATAATAAATCGAGTTTGTATACCAAATCAGAAGACTGGATTTCAGTAAGTCCCACAACCAGCTACAGCACCTCGAAACACTTCCATGCTACCTTCTCTCCCCCCTTCTCCTTTTCCTAATGCTCTTAAAATTAATTTCTCATAATTGCTGGTGTAGAAACGTTCAGCTACTCATCTGCCAAATCCCACTGATGTCCACGGTAATCTGGCTGTTTCCCAACAAGATGCTGAGTATTAGAAAAAGTAATTAAAAAAAAAAAACAAAAACCAAAACCCAACACATCTTAACTGAGCCATATACAATAGGCCAGCTTCCAGGAGCAAGAAAGTATTTCAGAAATTATCAACATTAAATGACATTCTCTTCTAGACAGTTTTAGCCACAATATGAGGCTGGAGGTCCCAGACACTTCTCCTGCCTTTCTGGGCAGAAAAATAATAATTCCCAGTTCTGTGCAAACCAAGTACCACTCTGCAGTTGTTTGAGTATTCCAGTTTGAGACCCAAAACCTAAAAAGAACTGATGAATATGTGACATGACAGACAAGATTTCTGTGATATGCAGACCTGATTTCCCTTCCTCCCTCCTTAATTTTACTATCTTGTCTTTCAACACCCAGCCATTTTTGGCAGTTTATGTCTATGTGATATTTAGAGAAAATTATAAAGAGGAGTTAGAAATGGACTGTATCTAATCTATGTATAGATAGAGATATTTTTTTCTCTTATAAAAATCTGCAATTCTCTTGTCAAATGTGCAATTCTTCCATGAGCAGAGTGAGTATCCTTTATACCGTATTTCTGCAAGAGATCTACCACCTCCTTACACAACCACTATGGCCACTCTACCAGTTCTGCCAAACTTACAGGTTTCCCTCATATTAAGTGTGTGGGGATTGAATTATAGCCCTTCCTCTATGCCTTTGTTTCCAATTTTCCAAAGACATTTCCAGTTCATTACAGTATTTGTGCGTTTTTCCTTTTTAATACTTCTTCAGATCAGCTGGTTTATTTTATCGTCTTTACTTGTGTATGCAACACTCCCCCATCCTCTGAGGATTTCATCCAGCGTATGGTCATCCACTGTTGCGTAACTTTCTTGAACTCTTCTCAGCTGACATTTTTCATGACCCTTGTTTACAATCCAGAAAAACTTTTATTCTCTGGAGCAGCATAGGTGTTTCTAATGGATGGGTGTGGGAATTACCAATATTCCCCACTCAACACAGCAGATGATGAAGTATTTATAGACTTATATCATACTTTAAAAATGTCATAGTTTAAAAATAGCGACATTTGTACAGTCCCCAACAGTTAGATCCCCACTAACTCCTACCTAATTGCGATTAAGGTAAGATGCACAATTAAATTTGCAATGCATAATTAAATTACAGCTGGTTAACAAGTTGTCGCACAGCAGTTGAGCCACAATATTGTCTATGAGCTTGATGCCTGACTGTAGCAGGCATGGCTTTTTAGCTATGTGGCTCTGGCTGTAGCTGAGATGGAAGAAGACGTTACCCACCGCCGCCCTTTCACTGCTCCTAGTTTTGATCCTGCTTCTTTGCTCACATCTAGGATAATAGCAAGGCATGTTCCTCACCCTCTCCTCTCCACACAACCCATGCTAAAAGCTAACCCAGGTCATAGCTGGGCAAGGGAGTGACTACGCTCACTGTTATGCTGACAAATTTTTCAAGAGCACAAATACCTCATTCTGGCTCAGCTACAGCCAGACACATCTGCCTCTCACACATCTGCCTGCAGCTCTAAATTGTCTTGTCTTGCATTTATTGCAGACTAAAACCACATGCAGACAAATAACACACACACTTGCTAAACCTAAAACCATCTGAGTAACTTCCTTTAGTCTCTTGGGATATTTCTGTCTTAAGAGATTTGGGGGATGACACTGATCACTTTAGCAAACAGCAATGACAGATTATAGTGCTCCCAAACCCCTTCCAATTTCCCCACCTCTATCGCCTCGCTCTTTCATGGGGTTAACTGGTCAGGGAGCTTTTAAACTAGTTCCCTAAGCAATCGGTGCAATGAAACATGCATGCACCTTGGATGCTTGCATGTAAAACTTATTAGTTTAATTTAAACCCACTTTTGTTGGCAAAGCAAGCCACAACAGCATGCACTAGTAGGGGAAAGTGCAGCAGAAGCAAGGGGACCTTCTTAGCTGTAGTAATGCAGAATACTTTGAAGGCGGCCATTTCCTTGCCTAAAATAAGGATTCAGAGCTAGAGAAACCATCAAGTCCAACACTAATCTGAGAGAGAGGACCTAGTTCAGCCACTGCTGCTGTGCTCAAGGCAGAAATTAATTCACAAACTTCTACAGCGTCTGCAGCAAGTCAGGTAACAGCAATTGCTTGTGGACTTGGGAAATAATAATTATGAAGTTGTGCTATGCTACACTGACAGAACATTAATACTAAAACTGCCACAAGAACATTACTAGGATGAAAACCTGAGAAACCCATAATGAAAAGGAAACATTATGCCACGGTGACGAAAATATAGTGTTAAACTGCTGCCTAAAGTGAGGGGTTTTTTTCCTAGCCACATCTAATTTATACTTATCAACGCAAGCACCTTTCCATAATCAATGGCTTTATTATTCTGAAAAGCAAAAGCCAACCCAAAACGTTACATTAAATTGATAGACACAGGGCCAGCTGGGGGGGGAGGGGGGAGATTAAGTACAAATTGTTCACAGATGTATTTTTTTAATTATTATTATTGGCTATGTTCCACAGCACAGGGGGAGGGGAGGAGAGGGAGGAGGGAAGGAGGAGGATGGAATCCGAAACTTACTGGTTGACCTCCCCACCATCTGTGATTGAATTTCTCTCGCCCTCGAAGACTGAAGCTGGCATCAAACACTGGGTCATACATCGAATTGCCAACGATTCCATGTGATTCAGGATAGAGTCCCTTTGTGCAGAAGTAGATTAATTAGTAAAACCCTAATGCACACAAATCCAGTTCTGCATAGCTATCTGCAAATACCACTAAATTATTTTAAAACAGGTATCTTTGTAACTTCACACCAGAAAAGGTTTTAACTTTAAGATAAGCACATTTAAAACTGGCTGTAGTAATGAAAGCAGTAAGAGATGATTGAATTGTGCTAAAAAGCATAAAAACTCCTGTTACTCAATACGTTGAAGTATTTTCACACTGGTTAAAAGTTAGTTTGAGGCCATCAAAAGTAAGCAAAATTTATGAAAACAAGATTGATTTGAACTTTCAGTTCCTCTTCACAAATTCCCTTTCTGGAAACAATAATTCATTCTCTGATTGCAAGAGTAACACTTAGCATTTCCATTTTATAAAGTTTTATCTTTACCAGAACCTCTGTGAGATAAGAGTTACTTCCAAGAAAAAAAGCGAGACAGGTCACCCAAAGCCATGACTTTTTAATCACAATTTGTCCAGCAGTAAAGGCAATTTAAGAAGTTTCTGCTCTTCTCCCTTTCTCTTGACCCTCTCCCACCCCCAGCTATTTGTTTCTCCATCCTCTCCTTTCTCTTCCTATTTAACATTTGGGCAGAGGCTGCAGGGAAAAAGGAAGGGGAAAAAATGCAGCTGCAGGCAGGGAGTCCCTTAGCCCAGCTTTGGGAGCACTGTCGCATGGGAGTGTTTGCATGCCAGCATGGGGACAGCCTGGCCGCCAGCTGTGCCACCAGAGTGCAAAAGTGACGGTTCCTTTTACTGCACGGCCAACAAAGAATCTAGACACACTCAGCAGCTATAAATTTTAAGTCACCTGCTAAGTCAACCCCACTGACTTCAGCTGCTCCAATGAAGGAACAACTGCTCGTTGTATTCTGGGTAGGATATCAGGGGTGGGTTTTTTTCCCCCTAGAAAAACTGGGACCTGTAATTACGCAACAGTACAAATAACTGTGAAAGCAGGCACAAGAAAGCAAGGGAAAGCTGAAACATAGTGTATAATGGTGAAATACACTTTATCTCAGAACTTCAAAATACTGAAGAAATTACTTAACATAACTGAAGACCGAAAAGGATGGACAGTGAAGCAGCTTTATTAAAAAAAAAAAATCCTGCTTCCCACAACCCACATTTCTACTGCAGTGCAACATTTCATCATCAAAAAAATCCTTCCCAGGGACTTACAGTAGCAAGGGTGTACAAGTTGGGGAAGGTTTTTGTAGGGTAGACAGGTCTCATGTAAGGAGAATGTGTTCCACAAGATCCTGGAAAATCAATAGCGAATGCAAACATTAGGAAGTGAAGCTCTCAGACATGGAAAACAAAAACAGAGGAAGTCATTTGCTGTGGCTAAAAATGCTGCAGAAACTGGTTAAATTTTAACCAATTTAAATGAACATTCTGCTGCTTAACACTGGCAGGTCTTCCGGCAGGACAGTGGTAAATCCACTCATACACTCTTTGTACTTCACAGTAAACAACTGAAATAACACAGCCAGAGGACTACAGAACCAGCTACATTTCCATAGACGGTTTTCCTTTCTCAGCTAACCTCCTTCCAGAGTCCAGAGTCATTGAAGTTGTTGCTAAGTAAAACAACATGCGAAAACGCAGGCTAATTTTAAGTGACAAATACTACAGCTGCAGTTTCACAACGGGCTTTGGCCACAGCCCCCCAGATCACAGAATCATTTAGGTTGGAAAAGACCTTTAAGATCGAGTCCAACCGTAGATGGCTACACAAATAAAAGGGCCAGCACACACACAGGGGAAAAAAAACCCCAACACCTTTCAAGGGTATGGGTGCACACACAAACTACCACGCTATACTGAGAAGCTCAAATATGCATTGCGTCCGGTAGTCCACAAACCCGGGTGGATGCCCGCTCGCCTGGAGGTGAGTACAGGGCTGCTCATTGCCAGGGCATGTCCCCAGACAGTTAGCACACATTCACCACAGCTCCCGCACCCACTTACCCATAGCTTCAACATTTCTGAATCAAGTGGAAAATTTTGTGGGCACCTCCCAACTAGCCTAAAACAGTGCACGATACATATGTACTGAAGATGTATTTCTTTGCTGACAAAACCATACGAAGGTCACTGATTCTGGGCACTGTTCCCCAAAGCAGCAGCTCTCTCCCCACTGATTGCTGTGTGCTCCTTTAGCCAGGGTGCTTTCAAGCCCCCAGTTGATACCATCTAAACCAAAGGGGACTTCTGCCATTTTGCTTTCATGGAAAAAAAGTCTTAATCTTTGTTAGACTTTTCGGTCAGAGGAGCCCTGTGTTTAGCAAAGCCCTTCTACCCACCAGCTCCACGCTGATTTCTGTTGCTCAATGAACAATGAAAACAACTGGGCTGCAAGAGCTTGTCTTTCATTTTTGTAAGAAAACAGATGTACTCACTCAGTTTTTCAATATTGGGCATGACCTTGTTCCCTTTCTTCATATATGATGCGCGGAAACCATCAACAGAGAAGATGATCAAAGGAGGACGAACAAAGCTAAAAGCAAAGGCAGCGGGAACGTAAGGCAGCATTTCAAAATGATTTTTTTTTTTATTGTTATTTCCACTTCCTCACTGAGACTCCAGAGAATCTAAAGTACAGTTACTGCATATGCTATATATCTATAATTTTTTTGCTTACTTAACAGAGCAGCACAAACTGATAATCTTCATGCTTAGTAACATCCAATGTTCGCTCAGTCAGTGAAAGGGCTGAGCTCCAACAGAAGATATCTTCCCTTAGCAGCTAAAAGCATATAGCCCAAAAAGGCAAGTGCTTATAGAAAGAGATGGAAAAAAAATAGTATGCATGAGTACCCACCCTAGCATACAATCTGTAGTTAAAAACCACACGTCTCATGACAGCTGGTCTTCTCTCTTCACAAACAAAAGTCCATGTGGCATTTGAGTGAGCTGTGAGGCAGAGCTCATTCTCACATACTAAAGATGACAGTATTTCATGTTATTTTATTACATTTTTATTTACTACTGCTACTGGGAGTTGACCCTAAGCAGGCAGAGATGTGTCCTGGACAGATGCACCTGGGCTTTTACTGTTAGTCACCTGCTGTGGGGGTAAGCAGCCATCACTGTTACCCAGAGAAGCAGGGGCTCCTATGTCCTCCAAACTATCCTCCTAATAGCGCAGACTAAGCTGCAACCCAACACAGCACCTGAGCAGGTGCTTACTTTTAAGGATAATAGTGAGCCAACTGGTTTCAAAAGTGTTTACTTTCTCAGGTTATTCATGTGCTCAAACACCTCACTAAGTCAAGCCTGTATCCCATTGCAATTTAGAAATCCTTTCAGTTAGGTGCAGTAAAAGTACAAAATTCGATTAAAAAAATGGCCTGAACTGTGTTCACGTATGGCTCAACCTGAATTTTACTGAAATCAGAAAAACCTAAACCTTTCCACTGACTTCAAGGGCGTTCGGTTACCTTCCCTATATGGGTAAGTGAAGCAGGCAAACCCATCAGCAGGTGATCAAAAACCAAGAGTTCAAGCTCACATATCATACACCACTACTCATCCAGCAGCAAAAGAGCAAATGCATTACAATATTATCAGCCTAATGCTACAAATGGGGAAGCACAGGAAAGCATCCAACTCACAGCCATTCAGCCTGCATGACAGGGCCAGTACAGAAACACAGTGTTCAGAGGTCCAGGGCAGAGCCAGGGACCACTGGCCTTGCTACATTTGGCTTTGCAGTTGCATGCAAAACACTTACCCTGCTGGACATTCAGGAGCCTTTATCTCTTCACAGTCATCATCCACCCAGTGGGTTTCTCCTACCAGAAAAAAGTCACATTGGAGTTTCAAAAAAGAAAAAAAAAAAAAAAAATCTGTAGACACAACTACAGGTTTCGCAGAAAATGTCAAAAAAGTAAAGTCTCCAGTTATTGGACTGTCTTGTCATACTTCCCATGAATAACAAGCAGGTCTTTTCACAAAGCTGAACAAATGATCTGGTTATATTCTATTCAACAAGAATATCCAAACTAGCACTCCTAGAAGTAGCTCTTAAAACCAGAGTTAAAAGTGTCCCTTTGACAGCAGGAGACAGCAGTAACACTTTAGGCACAGTGGTCATCTACTTTAATTTTTTTATTTTCAATCTGTCAAAAACAGGTAGTGCTGCTTCTGGCTGTGAATTCCCACCTTCCTCCCCACCAGTATTGATGTCTCCATGAGCTGATTCAGCTGGCTAAAGACACAAAACAAAATTCGTTCTGGGGAAGAAAAACAACTCTAAATAGTTTCCAGCTGGTTCAGAGAGCTGATCAGCTCATGGATCAGGTGAGACTCAGACATAGCTAAAAAAAGCATTAATACTCTTTCAGAGCTAGATTAAAGTTACTTTATGTAATCAACTATTTTCTTAAGGTTTTCACTGCTGAATGCTGACTATAGAGTGGCTTATGACTTGCCCTTTCACAGGTCAATTGAAAAACAAATTATTAGCTAATCAGGCTGACTTCCTGAACCTGGCACTATTAAAGGAACTGCAGTTCAATTAAAAGAACAAAACAAAAATGACCATAGAAAAGATCTGCAGGAAATGTGTCCAGCAGCAATTCCAAATGACCATGACAGGAGGTGGAGGGACCAAACAAAAAACACAAACCCACAAAAACCCCACACTATCCTCAGATGGGCAAAGGCACGAATAAAGAAGAAACACTGTTCTCACATAAGTCTTACTCCTGTCAGAGTGCCAGGGTCATTGAGATCATTTGTTATTAGTCAATTAAACAAAGATTATGTACATTAAAGCTGGAGACATGTAAATTCCTCTGTCTTGACCCTTGTAAGAGGGAGCTCACAAAGAAGGCAGGGACTGAAAACTACACCAGTATTTAAGTGGTCTCAGCCTTGGGTTTCTTTCGGAAGGGGAAGGCGGCAATCTATGGGGACTTGCCAGAAGATATACATCTCATTTGGATTCCCAATAGCAAAACTCAAGTAAAGAAGAAAAGCCCATTTTCAGTGTACAGATCTGGACTATTATAATTTTCTGAACACACTCAGTTGGCCAAAATGGTGTGAAAGAAAAAATTTCAAACTGTAACACTTCCACCAGTAAAGTTAATGAAATAAAAAACTAAGAACTAGCTGAGATACAAAAGTGACAACCTGTAGAGCTCATTACCAAGGATCAGAAGACCTGCCCCAAATGGGAGACATTACACATGGCAGGGTGTGCTCCAAAAGATCAAGGTAGAGGATGAAAATTAAGTATTCACAGCCCATCCACCCACCAACCAGTGCAGTCTGTACTGCAACCATGGTGTGTCTAAAAGGTAGCATGGTCATCTGAAGCCCATGCCCCCCATCTGTGAATTACAGCCCTTGTATTCTCACAACTCCTTTCACAAGAAACAAAGCCTACAGGTGTTAGGCCAAGTAGTTTGTGCAGGAGCTTTTGTGGTGCAGGTGGGGAGAGGTCTTTGAGACAGAGATAACATATCTAGGAATGCTTCATTCCTTCTGAGACCATCAGATATCCCTGCTTTCCCTGTGATGCAGACAACTGAATCTGAACACTTCTGTGTTTTCCTTTAAACTCTTCATCCACCTACTCTTCTCTTTCTATCAGTATCTCTACAGGCAAAGACAACGTCCTTCTACCATCAACAAATTAGAAGTATCCACCTCTGCTAGTGCCTCAAAAATTACAAATGCAATTTCCTATTCTTCCCCCCTCCTCCGAAAAATCAGAACAAAACAAGGAGAGGGTTCCTCCTGTAGAAGAAAACTCCTTACCCACAGGGCTGCCTTCT
Source organism: Aquila spilogaster (assembly GCA_024606505.1). NCBI lineage: Eukaryota > Metazoa > Chordata > Aves > Accipitriformes > Accipitridae > Aquila > Aquila spilogaster. The sequence continues at coordinate 19,965,707 of JANHGO010000063.1, read as the reverse complement.
ATCGGGTTTGGAAAGATAAGTAGAAAGACCAAAGACGTACCTTTGCAAACGACTTGGTAATTAGTACAACAATCTCCTCTACTTAAGCAGTCTTCAGAGCAGTGACAAGCATTGTCATCATTCCTGGTTTCTCCACAGCGATCTTTGGTACATTCCCAGCCCCGAGCTAAAATATTCAGAAGGTAAGCAAGAATGAGAGATTCTAATCAAAACAAAAAGTACTCACTCAAGCCATAATGACAACACTCTAGTCCTTAAAGTTGGATGTAAAGTTTATGGCCCCATTTTAGTGATTTCAAGACCTCTGAAGTAGGCACGTCAACCAGAAACAAAAAGGACCCTTGTGTCCTGCAAGTGCAGGAGGGCTCCTCCACCCCCACACAAGTGCTTCTGCTACCATCAGGTGTTGTACTCCAGGCTTTGTACAACCTGAATGCCAGAAAGGAAAGGAGAAAACAAGAAAGAATCTTGACAGATAAATGGTGGGGCCCAAAGCACAAACTAAGAATTCTGGTGTTTCTTGGGTTATTCATTCTTTTTCTCCCAACTACTCCAGTCCCCAGTTCAATCCATAGGAAATAAGAGAAACTTGAGAAGAGACTATGTGGATGCAAACTGATGCTTTACACACGTCAGTTCCTCACTCACAGGGCGAGATTCAGCACCAACTGCAAAGTTATGAGAACAAGAGCCGTTCTTCAAGGAAAACCATGGCACAGCTGCTGTAAAACACTCCAGCTCTTCTCATCATGCGAATGAAGTTGGAGCTAAGGGCCTGTCTAAATTAGGGTGCTCTCTCAAGGGGAGCACATTGCTATACTTTGGAATAGGGCCTAAGGATGTAAGCGTATGGTTTTCCATGTCCTGGCCCAACGAACAAGAAACTTTAAAAAACACTTTGGACAACATGCACCCAGTAAAAAACACACTACATCAAAGCAATATCTTTTACCCCCTTTTCTCCTTCATTTGGAGCTTTTTTCTATAAATATGTAATATTTACTGATTGTATATGTGATAATTGCCTTAATAAATGACCTTGGGAGTATATGACAATTCACATAACAGTCCCAAGGGCTATGCAGGTATCCATACACATATGTGGACATGGTGTGCTGCGGACAGGAGGCTGAGGAACTGAAAATCTGTCCTTTGGTAGCAAACAACTCATATTGTGCTGCAAGTCTTCAAAAAGAGCCCCTCATCCTGCAGTCATTTATACAGGGGCAAAACAGCATCAGCCTAAAATTTAGAAGTTTTTGGCCTGGAACCAAAGCAGTTTTTCATACCAGATTAACTCACCATTTTTTGGTACCAGGCTATTAAAATGATATCATTATAAACAGAACTGAGGAAGTCAGGACTCTCAAGCATGGTGCATCCATGAGCAATGGTATTTTTAACCATTAGACTTCTCTTCTGGGTGCTTAGTAAGTGTAATTCTTTGGTAAAGCAAGAAAATGTTTAATGGCAAAAGTAGAAGGCACCTGTGTCAACTCTGACCACTGTGCAAACACTCAGGGAGATGGGTACAACTAATAATTTAAATGCACTATGCTAAGAAGTAAAACAACTGATGGCCCTCTTTGAAGTTTTCCTTGCTTATGACTCATGAAAAAAACCAAAATTAACCCAGTGTTGTATTTCCATGCCCCAGGGTCCAATTTTTACCAGTGTGTTATATGCATCCTGACATCTGGAAATCAGAGTCTGGGGCAAGGGTAACAAGCCGAGCCCGTCACCTGCAGCCCACTCTGAGAGGACCCACACCACTTCAACGCTCTGAGCTTCTGAGGTGCCTTCACAAGTAACTGCAATGCACAGCCCATAAGTGAACATGAATTGCTTCAATATTAAGTTATCACTTGGGAGAAAAAAGGATGGCTGACATGGAATGACCAACCTCCAGCCTTTACCATGGCTCTTTTCATCTTAATCTGGACGTCAAACTGGTACCTGAACACAGATTATTGCTTTTAACTGAGTGTCAGAAGATCTACTTCTCATGTAGTATGAATAGTACCCTGCTTTTTATGCCCTGGAAACCATGGCCAAAGCCCAACAATGAGGGGCAATAGGTGCGCATCCCTACTGCTCCTTGCAAGGAAACATGGGCTGGATTTTGAGCTGAGCCGAGCCTGCCCGGCGAGGCGAGGTGAGGAGGAGATGCAGGCTATGGCAGGGAGTGCTGGTTTATCAGGCAGGTCCCGATCACTGGCAGAAACCAGATGTCAGCAGTGCCTGACAGTGCAGGACAGAAAACCCATCGTACCTGTCTTTAAGCACAGCTCATCAAAGTCGAAGCAGCAGCTGTTGTAGCTCTTGCACAGGTTGTCACAGCGGCAG
>JANHGO010000063.1:19889018-19963261 GCA_024606505.1 Aquila spilogaster | reverse complement strand
CCAGAAAGGCATTTTAATAAAGCAGCACCAGAGTTTTCTGTTTTTAAAACGCTTCAAGCTTTGTGCAGTCCTGATGAGAGGAGCGGCAGGGAAAGGAAGGATTCTCATTTTACTCTCTCTGAATGCGCTCAGACAGAGCTTCACTATGCCAGGAACACGCGAGCGCAGGAGACCCAGGTCTGAACACTGAAAATGGCCGTCTCAAGACAGCATGTTAGAAGAGCAGCAGGAACGGTGTAGCAGTGCCAGATTTCGATGTGTTTTAGAGCTCTTACGGTAGTATACATCTAGAAGTTTTATTTTCAAAAATAAAAGTTAGCTAAGATTAAAAAAAAAAGCCAAGTTCTTATTAACCAGCCAAATCTTAGCTTTGCTTGAAAAGAACAGAGTTACGGAGGAGGGAAACAAATCCCTCCCCACTTACAGAAGGGGACTGTAACATCACAAAGTAACTAGCCAGCCAAAGCTCTGCTTCTTGACCCAGATGGACCAACGTACCAGAGTTCAACTGCAGAAGCACAGAGGGAAAGAAAAAAAATTGCAGAAGTAAATGAAGAGCAAGCACGTATTTGATAACTCGCATAACTGCCCCTAGAAATGCAGCAGAATCCATTATTATTCTTCCTGAGAAGTTCCTTCATGTCCCTCCAAACAAACAAACAAAAAACCCTATGTAGGCAATCAATTCCATTTACACTGAAATTCATAATGTTAAAGAACATGCAAAGTTAGTGTAGTGGACGTTGACCATAATATGTATTCCTTTTATACCAGCAACGCTGGCAGTTCACCCAATAAAGCTTAAATGCTTCTAATTCCCTTTGATCCTAACTTTTAACTCTGTACATAGGCTGTTGTGTACATCCTCTGGAGCTCTAAGTGCCATCAGCCGAAGTCTGGAAGCCGAAGATTATTGGCCATGGATGCCATCTGACCTTTAAGATTATACATTTGAAAAACATTTAGAATATTATTTGGCATAAGAAGCTCTAGTAAACATTCACTTTTCTAATGGACTTTTGTAGGATCTGGAAGACTCTGAGGTATGAAACAATTTCTCAAGCTGCCACATGCAGCAACAAAAACTCAGCATGAAACCTTGACTCTTCAAAACAAGAAGCAAAAAGCCTATCTTAAATATAGCAGATAGTTGCTCCAGGGTTGTTTCAAACATAAGCGTTGGGCTGATCTGTCTTTGCATGAAGAAAAATGAAGTGGTCAGAATTACTCCAAGTGTCCAGCCACTGCCAGCTGTATGCAAGAAAAGAACAACTGCACAGGGAGGTCATGTTCTCGGTGTCTAGGAAGCAACTGAGCAGGGTCCCTCTGAGGACTCCTTCACAGCTGTTTTATGTAAATTTTGTAGTTCCTAAAAATAATACTGAAAACAAAGTGTCAAGAGAAACAATATAAAATAATTCCCAGCTTCTCTATCCTGAAACGAGGCCCCTCACAAATCTCAGCATCTGTATACTTACACAGCTGTACTCATTTACTTAAATTTCCATTCAGTAAGTTGTGGCCACTGTTTGAACTCCAAACCCATTCATGCTCATCTGCTAAACTGTCTGTTCTCAATTTGCTAAAAATCAATTTCAAGCTCTTCTTGTGTTCAATACAAATGGCATAAGTCAATTCATTTGTAAAAATTTCATAAGCCATTAATTCACATTTATTAAGAACTTCAATTAGAGGTCAGCCTTCAGATAACCATCCAGGAGAACCTCCAAGCAATAAGAGCCTTTGGGGACTTCTGTTTTTATAGTGATTTTTCCTATGATGACACAATTACACTTTGCTTTTTAGACACTTCTGACCAATCCGAATCTACATTACTCAGCATAAAGTGCTAAACTGGTTTGCTAAAGGCTGGAAGGTAAAGAACAAATTCAATGTCATCTTCTTTATATTGTCCTTTAAGTCCATGGAAACAGCCTCATAACTCTGCTCAGACAGAAGGGAATGTCTACAGATAAATAAAATTAGAGTTGTCAGTCATAAGCCACATACTTGTAATACATCAAAAAGAGGAACTATAAAGCATCATTAAGTAGTGTATCCTTGAACTGCACCTGAATCAGACAGCTCTCATTATCCATCTCTTGCTTGACTCAGTCAGATATCTCTCCCATTCTGAGTCAAATGACAACAAGAAAATATATCAATGCCTATCAATTTATCAGGAGTGTTGGCAGATTTTAACCACAGGATATCCATAAAATGGACTTTATCTTCCTGTCCAGTATGGTGTTTTAATGATGGTTTGGAACAACTCCTCACAGACACTGCTCTTGGGACCATGGCTAAAACTGCTCCAGCAGGGATGCTACCCACAGCAAATCCATAATCAGTGTAAATTTGTTTTAACAGCCCCAAATAATTCAAATATATTAAAAAGGATTAATGCTGCTTCTCTTTGCTCACTTCTCCAGTAGAGGAAGCTACCAGATGTATAGCAAACAAGTAAGAAACATCTGCTTGGTAACTGGCTGCTCAGGGACATGGGTATTACCTTCCAAAGGGTTGATATACTCCTCAGTTTTCAAAGATTTGAAAACATTTGTTTATCCTTTAAAAAGCACATATGAAAGCTCCTGAAGTCTTGTGACTGCAACCTACAGGCATATGTTTCCACTGAGACTAGAGGAGCTTTGCCAGATGTTCAGCTCCCAGCTACCCCAAGCAGTAAGACATTTGGGCGCAGAACTTACTTTCCCTCCCCACAAATCCCAGACAACCGCACGGACTTTAAGTTCTTGTAACCTGGACCATGCTGGCAGAGATGCTGTACTCATTGGCAATCCAAAGCCCAAACAAGGGGTTAAACTACTGCACTGTTTTGCACATAATTTTTCTTTAAAATACCTTACGATGCTTCAAAATCTCTTCCAAACTCAACAGCCCAGCCCTGAGGGAACAGTATTGGCAAAACTATCTGAAATCCTCTAGGGTCTATATGAAACTGGAAATAGCAGCTTTTTACAGCTCATGACAGACTAGAATTATTACTTTGGCTACTGCAGGCTGTTAGCTTTAAATAAACCTTTCTCTTCTCTGCATTTCTCCTTGATATTTTCTGCATTATAGTTTTATTACATTCAAGAAGGATAAATTGTTTGAGGAATGTTAAATTCTGTTGTCGCACCCAATTATAATCTCATCTTTGCCAGAGATCTTTCCATTTGCATTCTCATATCACATAGAGAAACAATCTACGAAAGGCATGGGCTGTTCCTTCTCAGAACTGAATATCACAAGATAAATCCTTAAACAATAATTTTGCTTTCTCTGGCAGAGGTGATGCATACAACAGAAACGGGTGAAAAAAGTTGCTAAAAATATTACTTCTGAGCAGCAGCAGTTATTCCAAAAATGTATTCGAGACATGTGCTTTTTCTACAGAAGAAAATCTCTACTAACCTCTGAGTTGAAAGGACCATATCTGTGGCCAGCAGCATCTGGTTGCTCAGAGTAGAAAGCATAAACATAAGGCCTGAAAGAAAGAAAGGCCTTGTTCAGGACAGCTTTCCTTCAGCAACAAAAAGCCCCAAACCTGCCAGGTCAAGCCAAATCAATCCAACCTTGCAATGAGAGTTGACTTTAAAGAGAACTGTTTCTCAGTCATATGTTTCCATGGTATGATTAAGCAATTAATTGTTCTGTAACTTTATTAAATCCCAGAACACATGCCGAGGGGCACCCAGGGTACCATGTGAGGACACACGCTTTCTTAGTTCTGTAAGCAGGATCAGAACAGTAGCCCTCCGGAGCTCTGCAGCCAGCAGCGTGTGCAAACTTGTGTATGGAAAAAATAGTCATCATTAAAATCTTACAATTTTCCCAGTCTTCAGGATCCAGTTCTGCAACTGCCATTTATTAAGAATCAAAATGAAGATGGTTAAAAGCTAGGATCAAAAAACAAACAAAACCAACCAATCAAAACAAATCAAACCAAATACTGAAATCAGTGACAGTTTAGCAAAATTAAACTTCTCCTTGCTCCTTTCCAGTTATTTTTGAGGAGAGTATAAGCTAGCAATTAAACAACAACAGGTTGCATTACCTTTCATTATCCGGAAGGGTCAGCCACTGCAGTATTGTTAGTATTCTGCGCTCATGGGGGATGACACTAGACCACAAAACACAAAAATATGCCTTTTTATCAGAGACTACAGGAAGCATCAAACAGCCTTACTATGAACTGATTCTAACATGACTGTAATCAATCATAATAATGTCATTTCCTTTTAGTATACTGCGTCTTGTTTCTCGTTTGGTACTGATTCTTATTTTGCAAATAGTCCCTTCTGATCTCTTGAATGTCCACATACTCCAAAATAAATTGGATCATAACTGGAGTCAGAACTGGAGGTAGGAAACCAAACTATTCTAATAGCAGTGAGTAAAGATCCATTCTGGTATCTTTAACCCAGATGAACTCCTTTCATGCACAGTACTGCTGCCATTGGATAGCTGGCATGAGTGGCATGATATTTCTCACATCAGTACAAGTCTAAATGCTAGTGTTAAAGATATTGGAAAAACTCCCACTGACTGAACAGTAACCAAACAGGATTAAGCTGGTGTAGATGAAACCAGAGCCATCTGAAACATCAGGCAATCAACATGGTGTCTCACACAACATTTACAACTTCTCACTCTGCAGAATGGATAAGTCACAATTCACTGTTATCCTGAGACGTCTCACTTGGCCGCTGAGGCCAAATTATTGCTATGAGAATGACTGAACATGTAAACAGCTGTTACATTTCAAAATATCTCATCTTAAGAAAGCTCCGCAGATCAGTGACCATGCAAGTATTTTAATATGGTAGCATCTGTCGTTTCAAATGCCTTTAGATCAATTGCAGAATCCCAAGAAAAGAGTCAAGTACAACTATCTTGGATTCATCATACTGAATCAAATTCAGCATTTTTTGGAAGTGCATTTGACAGAGAAATATAGATGCCATTTTGTAGCAAGTTACTTAATGCCTCGTACAACAACAGTGGTTGCCAGTCTCCAACTACACAGAAAACTTCCACTTGTAGAAAAATTATAAAAATGAGAAATAATGCTAACATTTGCAGACAAAGAAATATCATAAGACAGAATAATGTTAGGTATTGTCCAGTTTTGAAACTTATTGTTTGCCCAATTTGAAATAATCTTCATTATTTCAAATAAATCACCTGAGACGAAGAAGTTTTTAAACACTACTGTTTAACCTAAAAGAGTTCATCTGAAATTTTTCACCAAAACCATTCCATACCCCAAGTTAAATAATACAGTTTTAAGGAGGCCATATTTCATTTGTATGTAAAGCGGCTGAATCACTCTCTTGCTACGGACACATATATCTATGAAACAGCCATGGTTACCTTCCATAATGTTTTATATCCCCAGATATGGATCAGCCAAGGTGCTTGTGGTTACTATGTAGTTGTAGTGCTTAGGCATTGCATGAATTTCTATGTTCTGTAGATAAGCAGATCAAAGCTCTGCCAGGTAACTGTCTTGCAAACCTAAACCTCCCACCAGCTGTATACACTGTACATTTATTAGTTCCTCCATATGCTTATGATATTTAGAGTATCAAAGAATATCAAAATGGAACCAAAAAATAGGCAAATCCCATGAGTGCTTTTAATTTTGATAGTATGACCGTTTTCTTCACTCCTGCAGTCTCGCCACTTAAAGGAAATACAGAGATTGATACATCTGAATTCCTCAGAACTCAGAAATTAGTAAAACCCATTCATTTTTAGTTAGGAAAATATGTCTTAGTTGGGACAAGGGAAAATAATTCAGAACCATTAAAGAACAGAATAAAGATCAAAGATCCTCAACGGTATCTCTTAATAAATAGGATTTAGGTATCTTATTCAAAGGCCAGGCTGGACTGTAAAAGGAGGGAGTCAATTAGGCTGCTGATGTCACATGACACGAGGACAATAAAAGTCTTGCACAAACACTCAGAAGTCTAGAAAACTTTGCCAACAATACTGAGGAAGCAAAACAACAGAGTCAAATGAAGGAAAGTAATTTTTGACATAGTCACTCCTCTTTAGTTCGAACAACTGCTAAAAATCAGCGTATAAACCTGTATCAAACTACAGCATTAGCTTTAGTTATGAGAAATATTTGAGAAATGAAAGGAGAGGCTTACAGGTACAGTCTCCAACTGAGCGGCTACCAAATACTTAGAGCAAAGAAAACAATTGCTAAACATTTGCATTGAATTAATTAAGATTTATTAGTTACAAATCTCCAGAAAACAGAGGACACTTACACAGACCAGAAGAATGTGCCAGCTTTCACCCCTTGTTTGGCTGCAGTAATCCAAATCTAATGAGGAAAATATAAGAGGATTAGAAAGTGTTCAGATCCTTAATGACCCTCTGAAATCAAAAGAAAATGTTTTCAAGGCACATTCTTCTACCCTGAGCTTAGAAATAAAAACTGCAGGCTTCAGCTTCCATCCCTAATTTGAACATGTGGAGTGACAAACCTACATAGATTCTTCAGCAGTGCATCAGCTGATGTTCCATAGTTTCACCCCTAAATATCTTTGTTACTTCTAACAGAAAGCATTATGATACATGGTCAGAAATTGCTCAAGTATCTCACCCCATTTAATTTTCAAAAATCAGACGTACCTCACCTGAGCTCTTCAGTGTTCAAGTTCTTAAGGATACTCAGTTAGGAAAGAACACAGCTCAATACTCATCAGGGTCTACAGAAAGAACACTCTTTGCCTATATTCTAACATCAGCAGCCATCGACAAAAAATGCGTTGATAAAGAGTACCAAAAAAAAAAGGGAGCAGAAGTATAAAGAAAGTGTGAAGGAACACCTTCCTCTATAGAAGCTTAAGAACTTCTTGAGCACACCCAAAGTGGTGACTGATGGAAATGACAGAAACAATCTTCCACAGTTTTTCAAATTCTTTTTCTAAACCTATAAACTATAAAATAGTTTTGAGCAGCAAGTTCTACATTATAGTCACACAATGTATGAGTGTAGTTTTGTTTGGTTTAAAACTGCCAATTTCACTGGATTTAAGGTACTGTTCTTATAATCGGAAAACACGATATTAATTCTTTCTCTTCTACAACACTTCCATTATTTTGCAAACCACAACTACACTACTCCATTTATTACTTTTCAAGCAAGAGTAGCCTTGGTTTGTTTGATCTTTCTTCAGTGAAAGCTACATCATACCCCTAGTTATCCTCACTGCCTCTTTCTCTCTCTCTCTCTCTCTCTTTTTTTAATATAATATTCTAAGAATACCTGTAGGAGGCAGGGGAATGAGAATGACTGAATATCAGAAAAGCCCAACATCAATTTGTAGCCTGGTGGGGCTGAATTTCTTCAGAAGGAACTAGTGAATTATTTTAAAACCTATTTCAAAAGTGGTAGACTTAAATGCTAACATTATGCATACAACTAGAAAATTGCTTTCCCGTGTCATTATTTACGCATTCTGCAATTTAGTCATTTCATGACCATTTAAGCCAAAACACAGATCCCTTCCTTAATGATTGCAAAATCTTTGGTTTACTTTAAATCCAAAAATACACTTAAGGCCACTATACCTTGCTCAAACAGGCACTTATAAACTGTCATCTGGGCATGCATTATTCAGATGCCATGCCTGAATTATTCATGCATTAATCTTAATCGCATTAAATTTGGCACAGTCAAATGAAGATCATTTCCACACTGAGGCTGTAGTAAATGGAAAATAAATTTGGATATTATGTTCACAATTATGGAAAAATTGATCATATTTTCCTTTCTAGTGCCATGAACATACCTCCTAACCTATCTCTACATCTTTTACTCTGTCAAATTTTACTGGACTCAATCCAGTTCATTTAAAATCACAGCTATAAAAAAAAACAGTTGTTTCCATTACATCTTAACATTCTGGTAATATATTCTCTTTTTCAGGGAAGAATATATCCAAGGTAACTATAGAAATGATTGTTTACTAAATGAATGAAAGAAGAGCAGGAGCAGAAGGTCCATGAGTTTGATTTTACATTGGAATCTGGACACTGTTGAACAACAGGGAGACTGTTTTGGAATGCTCACGGACAAACACTGACTGACTGGACAGAAAGATGCAGGTGAATGCAAGGAGGGACAAGGAAAGGTGCTTTCAAGCTGGAGGCCATATGCTATAGTCAGAGGTGTGACTGTAATGCAAGGACATATCAACAAGTCCATCTGTGTCATCTACGTCAGCAAAGGGTATATAACTCCAATCCAGACCCTGTGTCAAACTAAGACAGGAGCTACTCCATAGTCATTAGCGGTTCTTGGGCTTCCCACATGAAAAAGGGTCAGCATTTAAAGCAAATACATTTTCCATTGCACTTTAGATTTATTCCCAGAGCAGAATCCTACCACAGCAGAGAAGAGAGGTCAAATATAAATTTAGCATGAGTGTCAGCTCCACTGCTGTTATGCTTTTTGTCTTGCAGTATTTGGAAAACCATTGTCCCTCCAGAGCTGCAGCAGATTTATTTTTCTTTGAAAGTGTTTGTTTTCCTGCAAACTTTACATAATTTTGCAGATAACTTTGGGATGGTACCAATAAACTAAGTCCAGGGAATTCACTTTTAGGATTTTACCATCTGTTTGACTTTCTAGTGCTTTGGACTGCACACATACAGGTGGTCCAGTCTGCATCTTGTCAACTGAATGAAACAAGCCAAGTTCCACCCACAGCAGCTGAGGCTGTCCTGTGCTGCTCCTGACTGTTAGCACTGCTGAAATACATGTCTATTTCAGACTTCTCCTCTATCAGACTGTAGGGTCTGACAATCTCTGCCAGGTGATCTTAGCGGGGATCACCCCTAGCTGTACTTTCCTCTGTCAGTGGAAAGATAACAGCACTGCCCCTTGCAAGGGCACCTGGACTGGCTTCAGATAGGGAAAAAGTGCACTCTCTCTGCTCTCAGTGCAGCAATTTACATTGGCATTAACTATTTGAATGAGAAAAATGCATCTGCTGCACTTGAAACAGCTAAGACAGCGATCTGTTAAAAGCAAAAAGCAACAAGTCAAATGGTCCATATCCATCTGCAACATCTGAGAAGTAAGTTTGAAATGACTCCCTTGGGACTTTGCCAGGCAGAGACTGCTTGAACCCAAGGTTACAAGAAAAAACTACTGGACACTCCTCCCTGGTTTTTGAACAGGAAATTTAAAAAAACAAAACAAAACAAAACAAAACAAAAAAACCTTTGGTTTATTTAAAAGCAAAATAATAAAGCCCAGTGTGATTCAACATCATACCTAAAGCCACTACACATAACAAAGAATTTGTAGAGACATCATTTAAGATTAGAGGTAATGGCCTCAAGCTGTGCCAGGGGACGTTCAGGTTGGATATTAGGAAACATTTATTCTCAGAAAGAATGGTCAAGTATTGGAACAGATTGCCTCTGGAGGTGTTCAAGAAACCTATAGATGTGGCACTGTGGGACATTGGTTAGTGGGCATGGTGGGGATGGGCTGATGATTGGACTGGATGATCATAGAGGTCTTTTACAACCTAAATGATTCTATGATCTTACAGCACTCATTGAAGCAGCAGCAGTCATCCAGGTGAAAGAGTTTTTATCGACATTAAACAAACTTTAAATCAAACTTCTAGTGTCTTTCAGAGCTATGACAGTTATCATTCATGAATATAGTGATGGTAGTATTTCTCTACCAGAAGTGCCCTTGGTAGCTGTACCCTTTACTGATGAGCTAAAAATCAGGGAACAGACTGGTAGCTGGAACAGCTGATGGGCGCACACAAGTTTACTTCCTACCCTCAGCTATAGGATATTAACTCCAGCAGAAAAGCAAGGCAAACTGTTACTACAGCTTCATCACCAATGAACATCTCTCAGTGTCATTAAATTAAATTTACTGACTTTCAAGACAGAGTGCAAGTCATTCATGCTTCTTCCAGGTTAGTATGAGTCTATGCAGTCAAGCAATGTACAATACAAAAGAAAAATTGAGGTGATGTCCTCTCAACACTGTCCATATGGAACAGTCAAAATTAAGAAATAAAAATGATTGTTTCATCTTCTCTTTGTTGGTTAGAGTCACAGTCTTCAAATCATTTAATCCTAGATATTCCAGTACTGAGCATGTACATGCAATGTGCTATATACACATCTGTCACATCTGTTCAGGTCATTTACCATAAAGTTTAGTATGTTAGCCATTGCAAGGTCAGTTCCATTTGTGAACTTACGTAATTTATTTGCCATATGTAAATACATTGGTTTCATCTGCTAATGTTAGTTAAACAGATGACTATAAAATTCTATGTCAGATGAACACCTCTGGTTTTCGGATGAGACACAATTTTATAATATTGCAATTTATAAAAAGACCATATTTCTGAATTAAATTGCTTAGGCAAAGAAGAGAGGAATAAATATTTAAAATTTAAAAAATATCAAAGATTAAACAGTTCATATTGTGTCATGGGAGGATATCTAAAGTTTCCAGTACAGAAAGATTTGGTGAATTATAGAATCACTGATTCAACTCCAGTACACTGGTAAACATCCCAAGCCATAATACACACAGTTAACTAGATGCTTACAAGACATCTACAGTAAGCTAAGTATATCCTCTTTGTTGAGATACTACAATTATTCTTCATTCTTGTCCTTTATTTACTGATAAAAATAGAGCGGCTAAGCAACACTTCAGGTGGAAGCGCAATATGCAACATACTAGTCCCAAGTTCTCCCTTCTTCCAATTGCTAGACATGTTTGCACAGATACTACAAAGTTCTTCAAAATGGCTGTTGAATTGTCTTTGAAAACCTGCACAGAAAGTGCAGCATCTCCCTACTTTTAATCTTCTGTGAATAAATAAATGTCCATAAATTTGCAAGGTCTGACCGTGTCCTGTTGCATCATTCAAGAACAGCAGTGGCACACCTCAGGTCAGGGCCAGCAGGAGGGGCAGGCCTCATTGAGAGCTGAGCAAATACAGCTGCCAGCCAGGGAAGGAAACCCATGTCAGGAGTGGAGGTAGCACAGACACCCACTGCAACTGAGAGGAGGCCATGCATGAATGGGAAATCCCTTCCATGTCTAGGATTGATCATCACTATTTCCCAAACAAACATAAACAAGATTGGTGCAGGCATGTAGAATTAACTTGGCACAGTGATGCTATGTTACCTTCTTGCATCATTAGTACTTTTCCTGCCAATGAGGTAAAAGTTGGAGTCATGACTCCCACAGGTGTTGCTTCAACCATATTTCCTCTTTCTTACAAATGTTAATAGTGAAAGCAAAGTATCATGCAAGGTGCCCTAAACCACCCTCTGCTGTTATAGTTAAGACGTTTCTGAAAAGAGAGGCATCTTCGGAGGCAAACTCACACACAAGCTGGACAGCCTTCTCAAGGAGCCTCTCTTTCCTCATTAACTACAGCCCTCATAAAACTACAGTTTTATACCTATCATCTTCTGATCTTTGGGAGGCCAAAGGATTATTTCTAAGGACCATGAAAGATCACTAAGAAAAGAAACATATTGCCTGTATTGTAAGCTTAAACTCACTACACCAAATCAAAATGTGGAAAACTACTGCTAAACAGAAGCCAAAGGCAGCTGGGGTCTTAATTTAGGCAGCTGACTTCAGTGATTGAAGTTACTTGGATGAAAACAGTGTCATGAAAAATGAGCAGTGAAGTTAGTTTCTCCTTTGAGAACAGGGGCTCTGATGCTCACAATTTCTGTGAGTCGCTGTAGCAATACAAGGAGGAGTGGTTATGCAGCTGTTTCCTGTCAAACACTTTTCTTTTAAAAAACAAGGTGGTTTTAAGCTTATATAATAAATCAGGGTTATATACTAAGTCAGAAAAACAGGTTTCAGGAAGTCTCAGCACCAGTTAGAGGACCTCTGAGCACTTCCAAAGCTACCTGCTCCCTCCTGCTTTTCCTAACGCTCTTAAAATAAATTTCTCACAATTCCTTGTGTGAAAACGTTAAACTACTCATTTGTCAAATCCCACTGATGTCATGTGTTAGCTTGGCTGCTTCCTAGCAAAGTGCTCGCTATTAGAGCAAGTAATTTAACAAAAAAACCTCACATACATTTTAACAAACTGTATACAATAGGCTAGTGTCCAGGAGCAAGGAAGTATTTTAGGAATGATTCACGTTAAATGACATTCTCTTCAAGGCAGTTTTTAGCCGTAATGTGAAGCTAGGGACCCCAGTAACAACTTCTTCCTTCCTGGGGAAGGTGGGCAGTTTTAGATAATAATTCCCTGTTCTGTGCTAACCAAGCTCTCTGAAGCTGCGTACTACAGTTTGAGACCAAGACCTAAAAGGAATCAGTTGAATAACACTTTGTGATATGCAGGCGAGATTTTTTCTTTCCTCCTCCTTTAATTTTACTGTCTTTTCTTTGATAACTCACCCATTTTTGGCAGTTTTTAATCAATGTGATACTTTAATTTTTTATAAAAATGCATTAGAAATACACTTAGAAATCAAATTCAATTAGAAATGAATTAGAACTTTGTACCTAATTCACATAAAGGAGAGAACATTTCTCCCACCAAAATCTCTGATTTCTAAGTTTCAGTAGCTCATTTTCACACTTCCTTGATTTTGCGAATAAATACATGCACAGCATGCATTTCCTCCATGTGCAGAGAGGGGACCATTTATGTTAGTACATCTTTTGCAGAAATGTTCTCTCTTCTTACCCAGGCACTGTGGCCACTATCACATTTGCCAAACTTACAGGTTCTCCTCATAATAAGTGTGTAGGAACTGAATTAGAACCATTCTCTATGCATGCTCCCAATTCTCCAAGGAGATTTCCAGCTTATTATCTGATTCCTGTATTTTTTCTTCTTAACGCTTCTTTGGATCAGCCGTTCTATTTTAACATCCTTACTTGTGTATACAGCACTCCCCTCTATCCTCTGAGAATTTTTTTCTAGCATGTGGTCATCCACAGTTGTGTAACTTCCTTGAACTCTTTTCAGCTGACATTTTTCATGACCCTTGTTTACAATCCAGAATGACTTATATTCTCTGCAATAGCTGAGGTGTTTCTAATGAGTGGGTGTCAGAATTACCCAATATCCCCCCTGAACATGACAGCTGATGCAATATACACAGGCTATTAAAATATTGCACTTTAAAAATAGAGACATTTGTACAGTCCCTGAAAGTAAGTTTCTGAGTTATTCCTACATAAATTCAGCTGAGATGCACAATTAAATTTGTAATGCACAATTAAAATTGCAGCTGTCTAACAAGCTGTCAAACAGCTGATCCCCTGTATTGTATATGAGATTGATGTTTGACTGCAGCAAGCACAGTGTGGACGCCATTCAGTGTGTGGATCTTGCTGTAGCTAGGATGGAGGAAGAGGCTACCTGCTGTTGCCCTTTCACTGCTCCTAGTTTTGATCCTGGTGTTTTGCTCAGATCTAGAAGGATAACAGCCTGGCACTTCCTCACCTTCTCTACTCTACACAGCCTATGCTAAAAACTAACCCTGGTCACAGCCAAGTGAGGGAGCAACTACACCTCCCATTACTGCTGACAAATTTTACAAGTGCACCAATACCTCATTCTGGCTCAGCTACAGCCAGACATCTTCCTGTCACACATCTGCCTGCAACTCTAAATGGTCTTGTCTCACATTTGTTGTGGACTAAAACCACATGTGGACAAATAACACATGCTTGCTAAGCCTAAAACCATTTAAGTAACTTCTTTTGTCTCCTGGGATATTAACGTCTTAGAGATTTGGAGGATGACATTGATCACTTGAGCAAACAGCAAGGACAGATTATGGTATTCCCAATCCCCTTCCAATACCCACCTCCATCACAGAATCATAGAGGTTGGAAGGGACCACTGGAGATCATCCAGTCCAACTCCCTGCCAAAGTAGGTTCCCTAGATTAAGTTGCAGTGGAAAGCATCCAGGCCAGGTTTTTAATATCTCCAGAGAAAGACTTCACAACCTCGCTGGGCAGCTTGCTCCAGTGTTCTGTCATCCTCAAAATAATTCTTTTCTTCATGTTTGTATGGAATTTTCTGTGTTCCAGATTATGCCCATTGCCCCTTGTCCTGTCACTGGGCAACACTGAAAAGAGCCTTGCCCCATCCACTTGACACCTGCCTTTTATATATTTGTAAGCACTGATAAGAACCCCTCTCAGTCTTCTCTTCTTCAGGCTGAACAGTCCCAGATCTCTCAGCCTTCCTCTGATGGGAGAGGCCCCTCATCATCTTTGTGGACTCTCTCTGGAAGTTCCCTGTCTTTCTTAAACTGGGGAGCCCAGAATTGGTCACAGTACTTCAGATGTGGCCTCACCAGGGCAGAGGGGAGAGAGAGAGGAGAACCTCCCTCGACCTGCTGGCCACACTCTTCCCAAGATACCCCTGGCCTTCTTGGCCACAAGAGCACACTGCTGGCTCATGGTCAACCTGCTGTCCCCCAGGACACCCAGGTCCTTCTCCGCAAAGCGCCTTTCCATCAGGTCAGCCCCTAACCTGTACTGATATATGAAGGAATCTAGCACTGGTTTCCATTTAGAAGCATTCATCCTGATTACAGTCTGGCTACTCAAGGAGTCAGGAGGCTTGTACTGCTTCCTGTAAAAATGCCCTCAATTTCTGGTGTAGAAAACGGCACTACCTGGTTTAACTGCTCAGGAAGTTTTTAAACGCTAGGTCCCCAAGTAATCAGTGTACTATATGCACCCAGCTGCTTGCATGTAAAACTTAATTAGATAATTTAAAACTATCTTTGGTGGCAGATTAAAGCAGGTCACTAAAGCATGTACTAATAGGAGAAAGTGCAACAGAAGCAAAGGAATCTTCTTTTAATCCTTAGAAAGAGGGCATTTCTATGTCCAAAATAAAGATTCAGACCCGGAGAAAACCAATTCCAACGCTAATTCAAGAGAGTTCCGCTCAGCCACTGCTGCTGTGTTCTAAGCAGAAATTAATTCACAAACTTCTACATCCTCTGCAGCATGTCAGGTAACAGCAATCACTTGTGGACTTAACAAATAATAATTATGAAGTTGTGCCATGCTACTTTGACAGAACATTAATACTAGAACTGCCACAAGAACATTACTAGGACGAAAACCTGAGAAACGCATAATGAAAAGGAAACACTATGCCACAGTGACGAAAATATAGTAATTCATGTTAAACTGCTGCCTAAAGTGAGGGTTTTTTCCTAGCCACATCTAATTTATACTTATCAACACAAGTACCTTTCCATAATCAATGGCTTTATTATTCTGAAAAGCAAAAGCCAACTCAAAATGTTACATTACATTGATAGACACAGGGCCAGCCATGGGGAGATTAGCTACAAATTGTTCACAGATGTATTTTTTTAATTATTATTATTGGCTATGTTCCACAGCACAGGGGGAGGGGAAGGAGGAGGGAGAGAGGAGGAGGGAATCTGAAACTTACTGGTTGACCTCCCCACCATCTGTGATTGAATTTCTCTCGCCCTCGAAGACTGAAGCTGGCATCAAACACTGGGTCATACATTGAATTGCCAACGATTCCGTGTGATTCAGGATAGAGTCCCTTTGTACAGAAGTAGATTAATTAGTAAAAGCCTAATGCACATAAATGCAGTCCTCATAGCTATCTGCAAATACCACTGAATTATTTTAGAATGGGTGTCTTTGTAACAGCACACCAAAAAAGGTTTTAACTTTAAGATAAGCACATTTAGAACTGGCTGTAGTAATGAAAACAGCAGGAGATGACTGAATTGTGCTAAAAGAAAAAAAAAAAGCACAGAAACTTCTGCTACTGGATACTTTGAAGTATTTTCACACTGGTTAAAAGTCAGTTTGAGGCTATCAAAAATAAGCAAAAAATTATGAAGATTGATTTGACCTTTGAGTTCTTCTTCATGAATTTCTTTCCTGGAAACAGTAATACATTTTCCAGTAGCAAGAGTTACAATCTGCATTCCCATTTTATAATAGTTTAACTTTGCTAGTGCCTCTGTAAGAGTTATTTCTAAGAAGAAACCAAGGCAAGACACCCAAACATTGATATAAACCCAGAGGCTTTATACCACAATTTCTCCACTAGTACAGGTGATTTAAGGGGTTTCTGCTCTTCTCCCTTTCTCTTCTGCCCTCTCTCATACTCAGCTATTAGTTTGTCCACCCCTTCCTTTGTCTTAAGGTTTGTGCAGAGGCTGCAGAAAGAAAAAGAAGGGCGAAAAAAAAACGTGGCTTCTGCTTCAGGGGCACTGTCACATGCCAGTGTTTGCATCTCAGGCTGGGGACAAGCTGGTCGCCAGCTGTGCCACCAGAGCACAGAAGTGATGGTTCGTTTACTGCAGAGCCAAGGCAGCATCCAGACACACTCAGCAGCCGTAAATTTTAAGTGGGTTGCTAAGTCAGCCCTACTGACTTCAGCTCCTCCAATGAAGGAACAACTACTGGTTGTATTCTGGGTTGTTGTTTTTTTTCCCCCCAGAAAAACCATGACCTGTAATTATACAGCAGTACAAATAACTGCAAAAACAGGCATACGAAAATGCAGGAAAGCTGTAACACTGTGCATATTAGAGAGAAATGCTTTATCTCAGAAGTTCAAAATACTGAAAAAAACACCTATTTAACATAACTGAAGGGAGAAAAGGATTGACTGTGAAGGAGTTTTATTTGAAAAAAAATCTTGCTTCCCACAACCCACATTTCTAGTGAAGTGCAACATTTTATCACCAAAAAAATCCTTCCCAGGGACTTACAGTAGCAAGGGTGTACAAGTTGGGGAAGGTTTTTGTAGGGTACACAGGCCTCATGTAAGGAGAATGTGTTCCACAAGATCCTGAAAAGTCAATAGGGAATGCAAATGTTAGAAAGTGAAGCTCTCAGACAACATAATAAAAAAAAAGAAGTCAGTTGCATTCACTGAAAACGCTGCAGAAAGTGGTTAAATTTTAACCTATTTAAATGAACATTCTCTGATGACCACTGGCAAGTCTCCTTGCAGTGCTAAATCCACACACACTACTTTGCACTTCACAGTAAACAGCTGAAACAAAGCAGCTAGTACTACTAAACCAGCTATAATTCCATGGATTGCTTTCCTTTCCGAGTTAGCCCCCTTTCAGTGTTCATAGTCATTGGAAGTGTCTTGCTGTTAAGTAAAGCAACATGAGAAATTACAGACTAATTTTAAGTGACAAATACACTGAAGCAGGAGTTTCACAATAGGCTTTGGCCACAGCTCCCCAGTTGGCTACACAAATGCAAGGGCCAGCAAACACACAGGGAAAAAAAAACACCTTTCAAGGATCTGAGCACGTACACAAGCTACCATACTACACTGAGAAGCTCAAACATACAGCGTGTCCAGTACACTACAAAACCAGGACCCATGTCTTTAACATTTGTGATTCAAGTGCAGAATTTTGCAGGCACTTCTCAACTAGCCTATACCAGGGCACGATACATATCACGTACTGAAGATTCATTTATTTGCTGACAAATCAAATTAACACCACCAATTCTGAGCTGTGTTCCCTAAAGCAGCTCTCTCCTCACTCTTTGCTGTAAGCTGCTTTAGCCAAGGTCCTTCAAGCCACCAGATGATATTATCTAAACCTAAGGGGACTACTGCAATTTGCTATTATGGAAAATGCATGTAATCTTTATTAGACTTTTGAGTCAGAAAAGCCCTGCATTTGGCGGAGCCCTTCTACCCGCCAGGCCCACGCTGACTTTTGTTACTCAATACACAATGAAAACAACCAGACTGCATGAGGCTGTCTTTCGTTTATTGTAAGAAAACAGATGTACTCACTCAGTTTTTCAATATTGGGCATGACCTTGCTCCCTTTCTTCATATATGATGCACGGAAACCATCAACAGAGAAGATGATCAAAGGCGGACGAACAAAGCTGAAAAGCAGAATCAGCAGGAGTATAAGTCAGCATTTCAAAATGATTTTTTTTTTATTTTCACTTGCTAACTGAGACTCCAGAGAATTTAAAGTACAGTTACTACATGTGCTATGTGTCTTTCATTTTTATTTTATTTTATTTTTTATTTGCTTACTTGCTTACTTAACAGATCAGCATCAACTGATAATCTTCATGCTTAGGAACGTTCAGACTGTGGTCACAGTCAGCTAAAGGGCTACGTTCCAACATAAAAGAAATCTTCCTTAGGCAGCCAGAAGTACACAGCCCAAAAAGGCGAATGCTTACAGAAAGAGATGGAGAAGAGTACAGAAAAATTACCAAAAAAATTGTATGCACAAGTACCCACCCCAACACACAATCTGTAGTTAAAAACCACATGTTTCAGGACAGCTGGTCTTCTCTCTTTACAGAAAGTCCATGTAGCGTCTTGTGCAAGTTCTGGGAGGCAGAGCCCATTCTCACATATTAAAGATGATGGTATTTCACGTTTTTTTATTATACTTTTGTTTACTACTTCTATTTGGATTTGAATCCAAGCAGGCATAGATGTGTCCTGGATGGACATGCCTGAGTGTTTAATGATGGTCACTCACTGCAGGGGTAAGAAGCCATCACTGTCAGCAGGGTAACAGGGGCTCCTATTTCCTCCAGACTCCTCCTAATAGCACAGACTGAGCTGCAGCCCAGTGCAGCACCTAAGCAGAAGCCTGCCTTTAAGCATGGTAGTAAGATAACTGGTTTCAGAAGCTCTTACGTTTTCAATGTTATTCTTGTGCTTTTTATTTTAAGTCAAGCCTATTACCCACTGCAGTTTTGAAATCCCTTCACATAGGAAGATAGTATTAATAACAAAAAATCAATTAAAAAAAAAAGGCCTGCGCCACTCTGAATTTTAGTGAATCAGAAGAGTCCCAAGGTCTTAAAGGGAGTTTGATTATCTTTCCTACTCACATAAGTAAAACAGGCAAATCCATCAAAGGTGATCAAAGGACAAGAGTTCAAGCCCCCGTATCATATATCATTGCTCACATTAACAGCCCAATTGTACAAACGGTGAAGGACAGGAAAGTAAGCAACTCAACCATTCAGTAAAGGCTTTAGAGAGCTGAGGCAGAAACATGATGTTCAGAGTGCTGGACCACTGTCCTTGTTGCACTTGGCTTTGGGGTAACAAGCAAACCACTTACCCTGCTGGGCATTCAGGAGTTTTTATCTCTTCACAGTCATCATCCACCCAGTGGGTTTCTCCTACCAGAAATCCAAATCAGAGTTTAAGAAGCAAAAAATCTGTGAATACAGCTTCAGGTTTCAAAGAAAATAGTAATAAAAAAAAAGTCTAATTCTGCTAATGGACTGTCTCATCATTCTTCCACAAACAATGATCAGGTCCCTTCGACAAAGCTAAACAAATGTTCTGGTTACATTCTATTCAACAGGAGTATCCAAACTATCACTTCTATGAGTCAATTCATACCCTCCATTCCACCGGGTCTGACATCTCCATAACCTGCTTCAGCTGGCTAAAGACACAAAATAATAAAATAAAACGCTTTCTAGGGAAGAAAAACAACTCTAAATAGTTTCCAGCTGGTTTAGGGAGCTGAGCAGCTCATGGATCAGGTAAGACTCATGCGCAGCTGAAAAAAAAAAAAAGTATTAATAGCCTTTCATAGCTAGCTTATTACTTTACATAATCAACTATTTTGTTAAGGCTTTCAGTACTGAATGCTGACTATAGATTGGCTCATGACTTGCACTTTCACAGGTCAACTGAAAAACAAATTATTAGCTAATGAGGCTTACTTCCTGAACCTAGCACTATTAAGGGAACTGTAGCTCAATTAAAAGAACAAAACAAAAAGCACCATAGAAAATATCTGCAGGAAATGTGTCCTGCAGCAATTCTAATTGACCATGACAGGAGGTAGAGGGATGATTTCCAAGGAAAAATAAAAATAAACACTATCCTCAGATAAGCAAAAGCACGAATAAAGAGGGAACACAGTTCTCATATAAGGTTTATTCCTGTTAGAACACCAGGGTCATTGAGATCATTTGTTATTATCCAATTAAACAAAGATTATGTACATTAAACTGGAGACGTAAGTTCTTCTGTCTTGACCCTTGTAAGTGGGAGCTCACAAAAATAGTCAGGAACTGAGAATTATATCAGTATTTAAGCAGTCTCAGTCTTGGGTCTTATTAGGAAAAGGAAGAACATAATCTATGGATACTTGTTGGAAGATGCATATTTCACCTGGATTCCCAACAGTAAAATTCAAGAAGAAAATCCCACTTCAGCATTTGGAAACTATGCAGTTGGCCAAAAGGGTGGAGCTGGGGGCAGTGGAATCAAACCTTAAATTCTCCACCATTAAACAAATGAAGAAACTAGAACTAGGTGAAATACAATAGTGAGAGATTCTAAGGCTCATTACCAAGGACCAGAAGACCTCCACAGAATGGGAGACACATTATCCAAGGCAGGACATCTGGGTATAGGCTGATAATTAAGCCTTCACAATCTGTCCCCCCCATCAGCCAGTTGTGGCTGTATTGCAGACATCATGTATCTAGAAGGTGATATGATCATCCCCATCTTGTCACCTGGAGTCCACGCTACCCCATCTGCAAATTAAAGCTGTTGTATTCTTACAACTACTATCCTGCAAAAAAACAAAGCCTACTTGGCCCAAGTAGTTTGAACAGATGCTTTTGTAGTAGGGATGGGAGAGGTTTCTGAGACAGAGAAAACCTATCTAGGAATGCTCAGTTCCTTCTGAAACCATCAGATCTCCCAGCTTTCCTTGTGATGCAGTCAAATGCACCTGAATATTTTTGTTTTAAACTCTTTGTCCATCTGTGCCTAATATTTCTCTATCGGTATCTCTACAGGTTTTCTACTGTCAACAAATTAGTTGCATTCACCTCCACTAGGAGTCCAAAACTCACCAATGTAACTCCCCTTTCTTCCTCCATATTCCCAAGAATCAGAACAAAACACAGAGAGGGTTCCTCTAGAAAAAAACTTTACCAACAGGGCTGCCTACTATCAAGTTAAAAAGATAAGAGGCAGGAAGACCAAAGACATACCTTTGCAAACGACTTGGTAATTAGTGCAACAGTCTCCTCTACTTAAGCAGTCTTCAGAGCAGTGACAAGCATTGTCATCATTCCTGGTTTCTCCACAGCGGTCTTTGGTACATTCCCAGCCTCGAGCTAAAATATTCACAAGTAAGCAAGAATGAGAGATTATAATCAAAACAAAAAGCCCTCACTCGAGCCATAATGACTACATCCAACTTTATAGAGTCTTAAATTTATAGCCCCAATTTTGTGATTTCAAGACCTCTGAAGTATGTCTAGCAGAAACAAAAGGGACCCTCATGTCCTGCAGATACAGGAGGGCTCCACCATCCACACAAGTGCTTCTGCTACAAACAGTTGTACTCCAGGCTTTGTACAACTGGAATGCCAGAAAAGACATGGAGAGGAGAAGAAAAGAAAGGCTGTTGAAAGGTAAATGGATTTGTCTGGAGTGCAAACTAGAAATGTTGGTGTTTTTTGAGCAAATATTCAAGTCCCCAGTTCAATCAATGGGAAATAAGAGAAAGCTGGAAAGAGATT
This sequence comes from Aquila spilogaster, assembly GCA_024606505.1. NCBI lineage: Eukaryota > Metazoa > Chordata > Aves > Accipitriformes > Accipitridae > Aquila > Aquila spilogaster. Next base: position 19,941,640 of record JANHGO010000063.1, on the reverse strand, counting down.
ATGTGGATAGAAACTGATATTTTGCTCCCATCATCTCCTTACAGACAGGAGCTTTCTAATACCCCTATGGATGAGATTCAGCACCAACTGCAAAGTTAGAAGAACTTGAAGAAACATGGCGCAGCAGCTGTAAAACACTTCAGCTCTTCTCATCTTGCAAATGACGTTAGGATCTAAGGGCCTGTCTAAATAAGGGTGTTCTCTCCAGGACAGCACATCGCTACGCTTCAGAATAGGGCCTGAGGATGTAACTGTATGGTTTCCCATATGTCCTGGCCCAAGCAATAAGAAACTTAAAAGATTGCTTTTAACAACATGCAACCAGTTAAAAAAAAAACCACCAGAGCAATTTCTCTTACTCCCCATTTATCCATGATTTGAGGGTTTTTTCCTATAAATATGTAATATTTACAGATTGTATATGTAATAACTGTCTTAATAAATGCATATGGGATTGTAAGAAAATGTACACAACAATTCTAAGAGCTACAGAGGTGTCCACATTAAGTGGATAATATCCACATTAAGTGGATAATGTACCCTGTGGACAGGAAGCTGAGGAACTCAAAGTCTGTTCTTTTCTAGCAAACATCTTGCAATGCACTGAAAGTCTTAAGAACCTCACAATCTTCAGTCATTTACACTGGGACTAAACAGTCTTAGCTTTAAATTTGGAACTTCTTGGCATGGAACCAAATCAATTTTTCATACTGCATTAGCTTACAATTTTTTGGTGCCAAGCTATTGAAATGATATCATTATAAACAGAACGGAGGAAGTACTCTCAAACATCTCTCACCCATGAGCAGTGATAGTTTTAGTCACTAGTCTTCTCTTTTGTTTGCTTTGTAAGTGTACTTCCTTGATAAAGCAAGGAAATGTTCAATGGCAAAAGTAGAAGGCACCTGTGTCAACTCTGGCCACTAAGCAAACACTCAAGGAGATGAGTACAAATTATAATTCAAATGCACTATGTTAAGAAACAAAACATCACTCATGAATCTCTTTTGAAGTCTCCCTCGCCTAAGAGTCATGAAAAACAGTAAGTGAACATAGAGCTGTATTTCCATTCCTCAGGGTCTAATGAATTGAAGGTAAACGTCTTTAGCAGTGTGTTATATGCATCCTGACATCTGGAAACTGGAGTCTGGAGCAATGGTAACAAACCCGGCCTGTCACCTCTGAACAGACCCGCACTGCTTTAGCACTCCCAGCTTCCAAGGTACTTTCACAAATAAATGCAATGAACAATCCAAAAGCGAGCATGAACTGCTCAATTATTAAGTTATCACTATGGAGAAAAAAGGATGGCTGACACTGAGAGAACAACCTCCCGTCTTTACCATCTCTTCACTGTAACCTTGAAGGACAGCTGGTGCCTGAATACTAATTACTGTTTGCAAATGAGTATCAGAACATCTCCCTTTCAGGTAGTGCAAGTAGTACTCTGCCCTTTTCTGCAGAAACTATGGCAGAAGCCCAGCAGCAATAGATGCATATCCCTACCACTCCCACCAAGGATACTGGTGGGCTGCATTTTGGGCCAGGAGAAGCCCAACCAGGAAGATGAGGAGAAGACCCGGGTTATGGCAGGGAGTGGTGGATTACAGCAGCCAGTCCCAACCATTCACATAAGCCAAGCATCATCAGCACCCACCGGTGCAGGGCAGGAGACCCATCCTACCTGTCTTTAAGCACAGCTCATCAAAGTCGAAGCAGCAGCTGTTGTAGCTCTTGCACAGGTTGTCACAGCGGCAGCCAGGAGGCTCTGCCTCTTGAAGTTCAAAGCATCTGTTTTTGCAGGAGCCAGAGGTACTGATCCATGGGGAATCTGACAGGACTGCGTGGAACAAGAAACAGGGCAACATCTGTCAGGCCAGTAGCAGTGGGACAGGTGACTCAGCCCCAAGCTACCTGGATGAGTGAAACCTCGGCTGCCTACTTAGGGAAGGGAAGGGAGCAGGGAGAGGAGAAGGGCTGCTTGCAGAAGCCAAAAGAAAAAAAAAATCCAAAAAGGCAGCTTTTTTTGGAAAAAAAAATAAAAAAAAAAGAGGAAGCAGCATGCTGTGATAACATTCCATATGAAGTGGACCTGGCTTTACCTATAACAATCAAGAGATCATTAGCAGAAATGTATTAAAGTCTGCAAGGCCCAATTCCAGGAGCTGCAGCTATTCCTCAGAAGCAGGCCTTTGTTTTCAAAAAACAAGTGACATTTTCATGGTTGGCTGGGCAGTTCACATAGGAAAGAACTGCAATTAATCTACATGCAGCCAGCAGGACTTGGTCTGCTGTACTGGAAGGTGCCAAATCAATGTCAAGCATGGGTGAAAACTCTAAGATGCTCTATAAATTAATGGAGAAGCAAGTAAAGCAAGGCTTTTTGGTGGGCTTCTGCACAGCATTAAATTATAAAATCTAAAAATAATTGTGAAGTATATAAGTCAAGGTATTTGACATGTATAAATGGAAGACTGACAGTCTGAAATCCATGAATAATGCATTAGACTTCAATAGGTTATTACTGGGGCCCTCACTGTCAGAGCTAATGTGTGTTTCCCAGCTATTTTCTCAAAATTTATTATCCTACACATTTTTCCTGTCAAAGATTCCTACATAGTGGCTTATATAAAGCAGGAAAGTTGTGTGCTGCCCTGTAGGGGTACTGCTATTTTATGAAATAAACTGAGATAAATCCGTGTTATTCCTTAAAAACAGAGGTGTTCCAAGGAATATTTCACAATGTCCCTGGTACTTTGAGGGACCAATTAAAATGAAGTCTTATTCTTTTAGACCATGTTTCAGTTTTGGCAAACCTCAACATGATTAGCAGTATGATTTTAAAACTGATGCAATGGCACTTTGGGAAAGAGTTGTTCTGATCTTTCGTGTATTTTTTTCCCTACTCTTTTACATAGCTGAAAGTTTAGTCTCCACATAAACTGAGGAAAAAATTATTTCTAAACACAATGGCACTATTCCAACACTGAAAATGGATAGAAAAGAAGATGGAGAGGAAGTTTAGTGGTGATATATGTCCCATCAGCTGCCATCACCAGCACTTCTGGTCCACTGTTTTTCTTGTGGCACTGGCAACAGCACAGGTTGGACACCAGCATTAAACAAACTGGGCAGCAAATCAATCCTTCAGCAAGGTTACGGTGGGTGGAGGAAAGCAAAACTGCAGTGGCTGCCATGATGGATCATGATAGTGGCAAGGCACATTCATCTGAAGGCTGGTAAAGGTAAAATCATAGAATCGTAGAATATCCTGAGCTGGAAGGGACCCAGAAGGACCACGAAGTCCCTCCCACTCAATATTTTGGTCACCTGGACCTCCTTGGATCTGAAAGTGGCTTATCTATGCTGGCAATACAGACTTTTCTTTGGTCACAGAAAAAGGCCACAAGTCTATGTGAGAAATTAATCACATGAGAATTGTTTCAAAGCATGTAAACACTCAGGTTTTCAGAGATATGAAGTATTGGTCCCTATTAATGACAGCTGCTTAGTGTCAAATGCTCCTGAAAATATGTTACTAAAGAATATTTCTGTTATTTAACCTCTCCTGCTGCTTTCCCTTTGGAAACTAGGTAATGTACTTCTATAGTCACAGATTGAGTAAACTGCAAATCTGGACTCAAAGGTATTATATACAACCATAGACTATATATTACTTACACTGGCGTTGCTCTCTTCATTTCAAAGGAATGAGAAGGGCACCATTTCAGAAGGCCAAGAAACACATACAAATATGGGTTTAGGAAGAAGAAGGTGTAAACCTGACCACTGATTACAGAAGTAACAGCATCGATTCTATCTCAAGGAATGCCGAGCTGTTGTAAAGGGCAGCTCATTTATCAGGAAACCACCAGAACAAATTGCTAACAGAAGCTGTGCAATCTCTGATCTTGGAAATTTGAAGAACAGGTTAGACCAAGATCTGTCAGCAGCACTTCAGAAATAACTGCCCATGTACTGGGATATAGATAATGTCTACAGAGCTGCTGAAGCTTCCCTCTAGCTCCATCTTCTATGACTGTAATTAGGGTTTCCATTTCACATGAGGATGGCTTAGCCTAGCTACCTCATTTGTTATTTTTTCCAGATCTCTTGGCAACCTCTCTATTAGTGGTGTGCCAAATTCTCCCAAATTCCATAGCAAATATAAGTTATACCTCCTGAGTCAATCTAAGACACTTTCCACGTAGCAACACTAAAGTAGATGTGGCTTAACTTCCCTGATCTCTGTATACATTTTATATTATACATTAAGATCGTTCCTTTGTTTACCATGCTTGACCTTGTCTTCGCAGCCAAACCATGATTTTCAGGTCGTGCACAATGCCATGGCACAGCTACTGGTGCATGCAGAATAGTTTGAAAATATATCATCAGGAGCCCCATTCATGGTTAGCAGTTTCATACTGACAGAAGCCCTTGTACAGAACAAGCGTACACAGTTTCAAAATTCCTTTTACAATTCCTGCATCTGTCTGCAAATTCTACAGTCACATTTGTCTCTGTGCAACAGGAAAGGAACCTCCCATATGAAGATCCTCTTCTTCTTTTTTAATAGATAAAGCTTTCCATATCCCTTTCAAGCATTCTTCTTTTTTGGCCAACTAAGCTCAATGCAACCATCTAATGATTGTCTTTTATATATATTAGAGATCTATACACTATCTTTACACTATAAAATGAGACCGAGAAAACATTATAGGCATTATGGTACTTCTTTGGCATGCATGTACTATGTATAATGGGCTATGAAAAAAAAAAATAGATGTTGGATTTGACTTACAGAGGAGTTCTACACTAGATGAAAACTGAAGTTTGCCTACAGTCATGGCTCTTGAAGAAGTAAAAACTTGGTAATATGTGGCAATGGTTGGTAAAGAGACTGTTTTGTCAATATAAAACAATTAATTCTAAACCAAGAAATTTGGAAATTAATAAGCCAAGGCAGACTGGAGTTGAAAAAGAATTTATAGCAATCTTTCATTCTGAATATTTCATAACATTGGGTTTCTGATAAAGTACAACTGGAAAACACCTAGACTAGACTACATCAACACCAGGTTCAGGTCCAATCCCAACCATATGTGAATCTTCAACAGACTGCCCCCAAATGACCCCTATCTCCTGCCTTTTTGGGAGATATCCTGTATTTCTTACTATTCTCCTGGGATACTGAGCTAACCTTCCTGCTACTGGAAACAGCACACAGCACAGTTCCTAGCCCTGGCAGCGTTGAATGGTGCTGGTGTGCTCAGCAGAGCTGGCACTGATGAGCTGCAATTGGTTCCCAGTATCAGACCTTTGGGACTTCAGGGCAAAGCAGTCCTGCCTTGAAGCCTGGGCAGTCACCAGTGAAAGCAAAACAGTCAGCAGTCAGGTGTTGAAGATATGAAATGTAAATCCTTCACATCACTGTTAAAAACATTACCCAACTGCTCTACAAACTAGGAGATTAAATTAGAAAGAAATTTGATTTATGACCGCATTTGTTCAGCTGTTATATAAAAATCAAGAGCAACTGCCACTATCTTCCTAGTTACCTAAAATACCCCTGCCCAGTGATCAGCAGCCCCGATTGTGGCTGGTTCCTGTGAAAGACAGGGAGAGGAGATCACAGTATTCTTCACCAGGAACACAACAAACTCAGGCCACCATAAACAAGTTTACAATGAAAATTCACAGGCTGTCATTACAGATGGGTACTGAAAACGAAACCCTTTCACTTCAGTTATATTACCCAGCCCTAAGAACCACAGGTTCCCTTTCTCCTCCCAAAAGAAGGAACAGAGACACAACTCAACTCTACATTTATTTTAGTGTTGTTGTTTTTTTTAAGAAAAGCACTAGTTTTCCACTTTATATCTTTTTCCACTCAGACGATGCCTGAGCTCACAAAACCCTATACTGCCTCCAAACACACAGTCCTTTCTGTGGCACATTCTTGTTTTCCTCCAAAGGTGAACAGCCGACCCCTAGACAGCACATCTGCTGGGTGCAGGACGCTAGCACCTGCTCAGCCTCACCGCTGTCAGATGTCTGCCTTCTACTGTTCACAAACCAGCATGACCTCAGAAGCCACAGAAATCCCCAAAGCTTTCCTCAGCTGCACGTTCTTGAAAGCGTTACTCAAGATTAGATAAACCGCTTCAGTAGTTACCAAAATTAAACCAGCACCCTTAAACAGATAGGGCTGTTTCTTTTAGTTCTGAAGGGAAACTATACAGGAGCACAAAACATCGCAGGAGCGATGAAGCAGCTAAGGAAACCGATCTCTGCAAGACTGATGGTGCTCAATCCTAAAATAAGCTAGATTTTCCATAGTGGCATGCACACAGAGCAAAAGTTTAAGTAAATAGGAGACCTATAGGTGAGTCCCAAAGGTCAACTGACTCAGGCTCAGTGAGTTATTTCTTCATTATATCCTAGAGGTAAAAGGAACAAGCAAACTACTGTTTCAGAGTAGGAGTGGTTTCTAACCACTGCACATAACATAAGGATATTGCGATCTACAGTTTATGTCCGTTACTGTACCTGAGATTGGGCCCTCATCCCATTCTTCAGATCTCCTAACGCGATTTGTTGTAAATCCCATGCAGACATTTACTCCAAAGGCAAAAGCAAATAACGATATAACCTGCAAAAGCAAAACAGCAAAGTGATCAGAAGATGCAAATCGCCAGACTTCCAAGCCAAGAGCAGTATGATTAAAGGGGCAGAGATGGTCCCTGTACATTCAAGCTCCCCAGCACTGCAGTTCCCATCACTGGCGCAGCAGCTGACAGAGTCACCGTTTTAGAGTAGCATAAACCAGAAGGGCTTTATGAATAAAACATCTCTTTCTCAAGCTGAAACGCTCCTTTTTGTAGGACCTTATTCAGGAGAGACGGGCTACTCCTCCTCTAAAAGCAAACACACTCCTTTCCTCCCCTACCTGGTGGAAGTGGAAGCAGCCCTTCTTAGCCATACTAGAGGATTCTTGAAAAGCCCGTGCGGTACCGTCCCTTTTGCTTTATAGTGAGCGCAGAGCTCTGTTTGCTCTGGGAGTTCGGGCTATTAGCTACAAGTAATCCCACCTGGTGAGGTTGACAGGCTCGTGTGATTTGTCCAGGGGGTGATTTCATCATGTTTCACTCACAAATCGCAGCTCCGAGTGCAAGAAGCTCCAGGCATCATCCCTCGCTGCGCCCTCCCCCCAAACACACACACGCACGCTTTTATGTGGTTTCCTCTGGCAAAGCAGGGCTTTCTTCTCTCGCTGCGGCCAATAGCTTTTCCTGCTCGTTTTATTCTCCTCGCAAAAGTAACATGGCTAAAAGAGAAACCAAATGCGTCTCCATCTGGCTCAGTGAAGAAGAAGAAGGGGGGGAAGCTCGCCCAGGCTGCGAAATGGAAATATCCCCATGCCACCCTCCAGTGCCACAAAGTGTGGGGCAGCGACCTGGGCACTGTTTTCGCTCTGCGCTGCCAGCCGGGTCGCAGTGTCCCCACGCCACGGACGCGCTGGAAATGCAGGGGTAGGTATTCAGCTCCCGCACGGTGCAAGGAGCAGAGCGATGGAAACGCACACGGTTTTATCTGGAGGGCTGGAAACCACAGTCTTTCGGAAAGGAAGGGAAGTGGCACGTTCCCTCTGCCCCACATTTTCCCCCTTTTCTTCCCCAGCAGCAGAAAGCTAAGTTGTTTGGAGAAGCACTTCTATTTACCAAGCAGACGATAATGCTGAGCAGAATTATGGTTGAAATCGGTTGTTTAAATATTGTTTACCAAGGCAAATTATTTACCAGTGGAGTTTGCTACTTTTTTTTTGTCTGATGAGAGCTCCCTTCATTAAGGTATTTACTAACAATGGCATTCAAAGGGACAGAATCGAGGTTGTTAAGCCTATGGACAGACTTATCTTCCCTTGAGACCTTGTCATGTTGTATAGTGGCACTGACAAACAGATTTTCTTTAAACCAACTCACAATACGAAGCACACACACTTTTCAGCTTTGCTGAGAGGTACTTTTAGCTGCTGCAATATCTGTCCCTCTCCACTGCATAGCTTTTCAGGGCAGAGTCTCCTCTTTGCTTCTGACAGCTCATCTGCCTGCCACCCGTGGCTCAGAGCTGATACTTCTTAATGCAGTTTTTAACCAAGAGTTGCTCCATTGGGCAGCTGTGTCTTTGCACTGCAGCCTTCAGGGAAATGTTATTAGCTTGGGAACACCTCAGTCTTAGCTATACCAGGACACTGTATTCCTCCCCTTGCACAGACCAGGGGTGTGAAGTTAACACTTTTCTAATGTTCACTTCATCACCAGCTCGGCTGAAGATGAAATAGGCAGCTGAAGTATAGGTTGCATCATGTGCTGAAGGCAATCTTTCTCTAGCAAAAAGAAAGAAAAAAAAACAACCCAAAGAGCTGCGTACAGAGATCTAGAGAAGAGTAATAACCAAATTTCATACTAGCTGTTCCTATAACATCATTCACTCTAAGCCTCTGATATATCCTTGGTTAAACATCTTCACCAGCAAGTGCTAGGTAAGGACAGCACTGCATGACAGCAGCAGAAAGGAAACCAAAGGGATCACACACCAAATTATTTGACAGTGTCACATCAGAGCTGATGAAGTTCATGATTTGATGGGCAAAGCATGATAATCAGCAGATTGAGCTCTTTCAGCCTGGGACCCTCAGGTCACCAAGTGATCCTGGGCAAAACACAATTGAATTTTCGAATCTAGTTACCAATTTTGAGTGACCAAAGCAACATATCCAGCCTCAGTTTCAGAGATGCTAAGCCTGTGCAGTTTCTTCATGTCTTCCTAATGTGCAAGTGCTTAGTTCTTTTGAAAGAAAGCTAAAAATGACCACCCAGAAAAATGAAGCAAGAAATAAAATCAAAATATATGGCAGAATGGGTTTCTCCAACTAAAAATATACATATCGTTTTTTTTCATTCATGTAACATCTCTGGAGCTTACAGTCTGCACAACTTCACATTGATGGAAGAGTTCATGTTAAATTTCCTGGCTCACGCTACAAGAAGTATGTTATATTAATTAACATCCTTTGAGAACTATAGATGACAGTGATCCTGAAACTGCTAATATTTTTCTTATGTGTTATGTAAGACACATTTTCCAGTAGCTCTGAACTGACCGCATACTCAGATGCACAATAATCTTTTTGTAACAAGGATTCTGCCCGAAGCCACCCCGCAGATGCACAAGGAACCTATTAGCATAAACAAGGTTTGATTATTTTGTTCAGGGAAAATTTCACTGCAGGGAGCACTGGCAATTAACTTTTTAGCAATTAAGTTCCATTCTACTCATCAGAAAAAGAAAGAATAAAGTAGAAGTAATATGTTCCCGACCCTTTGGACACGCAGTGGTTCAGTATGAGTTTTAAGGCTTAAATTAAACACATGAAAAAGGGATTTTAACAAGATCAACAGAATATGAAATGCATTTTATCAATTATTGTGCATAAGGATGGGGATTTAGCACTTATGTCTGCTTAATACGTGTAATGGCACTGAATATTTAACTCAGAATGCAAAACTTCCAACCGGCCACTAGGTGACACTTTAAATGAGAAATTCATACTATAACAGTTCCAGAGTTACTTTATCTCCGTTCCACAGAGTTAATATAAGGGCAATATTTACTGTCTTGTATAAAATTGACTTTTTCTTAAACTGTTTTGTTCTGTGATTATTATTTTGTGTGTCTGTTTTTGTTCTTGGTTTCTGTTTTTTAATGAGAAAGCAAATTGCAGAGAAATCAAGTACATCGGCTGAGTCAGAAGCTGGGGATGGAGCAGGCTCTAAAGAAATGAGCCTCCCTAGCTCCTCATCTCTGTGATGCACTGCTGGGAGCAATTAAATAATCCGAGGACCAGGGTGAAAGTTTCCAGTCCACTTGATACCTACATGAGTAGCAGAAATGTGAATTCGGTCTCTCCCTCCATATACATAGTCTACATATGGTTGTGGCCAAGAAAAAAAGGCTTGTCAGGTAGAAAAATTTCTAATCACAAAACCTTTTGATAAGCTACAGAAATTCTGTCACAGAATTCAAGCAGCTTCCATACTGAATGCCCTCAGATACCTGTATGGGGGAAGCAAATAAGTCTCCAGCAGCTGAAACAAACATGAGATGCGAGCACCTCACTGAAAACACCCCAACATTTTCAGCAAAGCCAACACGATGAAGAGACAAAGCCCACCAGGGTCCGAGGACAGGAGACAGGAGGGAAGGTGATGGCCTGCAATGAGGAGCACCTTAGCAGAGACCAGCCTGGGAATCAGGCCGCAGATATATACAGGAGCCCAGAAACTGAACTCCAGCAAGTGACAGACTTCAAATGGCTGGCAAGCTGTACTGGAAAACAAAAACATGCAATCCAATCATAAAGGGTAGGTGAGGATACAGATGTTCATATGGTTATGTGAAGGTGGAGGCGGGGTGTAGAGCACAAGAAGCTGTTAGGAGACAAGGGTCAGACTGTCCCTTCCTTGGCTTGTCGGACATGTTGTGAGAATAACAGAAGCTACTGCGAGGATCTTTTTTTCCTTATACATGGAAAAGCTCCATTTGGTCAAGGAGGTGAATTCCACGGTGGAGGGCACCGGACCAAGGGATGATGGGCTGCTACCCCATAAGGCTGGAAGACCCACAGGCTAAGCTGTGCCTGCTTATGAAGAGCCTCAGAACACCACCCAGCAGTGCCTGAGGGCTTAACGAATGCCTCACCAATTATCTGTCTGCTCATCACCATCCTGAAGGGAAAGGTATGCAAACCGTGTGCTCAAGTGCACCAGAGGAGCAGGCTGAGAAAGACTTTCTGGGCCAGAGAGATCCATGCAGAGGCAGCAGACCCTCAGGGAGGATCACAGACAAATTGAAAGTCTTCAGAATTACAGTTCACTGCAGTCCAACCTGAGGCAAGAAGTGCCCCAGGCACCTACAGGCACATCAGCATTTCTGAGCACCCTGTGTAAGGCCCGCAGGGAGCACCCAAATCCAGACTGAACGTCACCGAGAACAAGCAGCAAAGCACATACCGTGCTCCTCACGTTGCCTTCCTGGGTTAGCTACCAAACAAGGCCCTCCATGAAACATAGGTGTAACAGGTCCGCACACCTGGCCTAAACTGCACCTACACATCCTGCCTACCCTGAGAGAGAAGGGAGACCACTGACCTAGGAGGATCTGAGTCCCAGGTTGTGCTTCATCCTCACTGGGATGAGGACTGAAACCCCAGTGGGTGGCCCAGTGAAGGCAGGAGGGCATAATGCAATACAAGGATAAATTCCCCCACACCTCACGTCACACATGACAGCTTCAGTGACTGACTGATGGAGAGCTGTGAGTCTGGTGAGAGCACTGCAGCTCCTGAAACTGCCTGGGATGCCCATGGCAAGACATTATCTCCAGTGCAACACACATACCTGCCATTTGTGACCACACACACCCCTCCTTCCAGCAGTATGGCAGTTAACAGACCAGCTGGTCCAACATGTGTTAACATCTCCTTGAGAATCACATATACAAGAACAAGAGCATAAACATCAGTCCAACACGCGTGCTTTCATCACCTTCAAAGATGCTAACATCTTCTTAATTCAGTTTCTGGATAATATTCTCATTAAGAATCAGCACGAGTATTTTACTTGTGAGTTCATCACAGCCAGTCTCGATGTCTTGATGGCTTTACACGGTAGCATACATGTGCTTACACAATCACTGTTAATTTACTGAATTTTATACAAAGTGTACAATCTATTCCATTCTGTGAAAATCACAGTCCTTTAGAAACAATGGGTCAGAGCTAAAAGAGAAAGGAACAAAACAGAGCAAAGCTGGTAACGTTACTTAAAGATGCAAGGAAGCTGGTTTTCTAGACCTCTAACCATGTTCCTACTTTCTTTCCATAACTTGTGCGCACATCCTTTACCATGTTTGACCCTTTTTCAGTGGAAAATCAGCTCTGAACTTCCTGGATATATAAAACATCTTGTGAGGACTTCTACAATAATCCCATAACATAACTCTCCCACTTAAGCATATTTACCCTCAGCCCAAACTTCATTTTGGCACTCTTTCCAAGCTCAAGGCTTGGTTATGATTAAAAATCTTCCAAGTGCTAATCTCTTCCCTAAGTAAAATGTGGATATAATTAATACCGCGCTGTTTACTTTCAGTTTGTTTTCTTTGCCAAACAAGAGTTTCTATTTCTTTGTTTCAGATCTCTTTTTTAAAAAGTTTTTGGCACTTGGATCAAGAAAAGTACTTTAATTGATATTTTTCTTCTCATTAATCTAAAAAAAAAAAAAACAAAAAAAACACCCACTGGTATTTTCTAAACAGTGAAATTCTATTTGATTTCAGTTTAAAGAGATATGTCACTGAGAATATTATTCTCAACTTGCCTGTAGTTGGAGCTTTGGCCATCCGTGCTCTCCAGCACCAATACATGTTCTGGGGAAAAAGCAAAGCGAGATCAGGCTTGATTCCTCCTCAACCAACAGCGGCATGTCCCCATTTGGGAACATTCTCCTTTTGTTTCTGCAGTTGTACAAGGAGGTATTTCAAGACTGAAGAACTGGCTGCTCTTACAGTGACCTGTAAGTGCCTGTACCTATGAAAGCTTTTTTGGCATGGTGAATGGATGCATGAAGGTAAGTAAGACTGCAGTGCCACAATCCTGTGACAGGCTGTGACAGAGCTGCAGCTAAACAAAAAAAGCTGTGGGCCATCTAAAGCTTGAACCTTCCTCATATGGACACAAGTCTGATTCCAGCTCAGTGCTATTTCATTTGCAAAGGGGCTGCAAAAGTGGAGTACTGAATGCAGTGGTGCATTTAGTCCAATGTAAAGAGAAGGTGCTCTGCTAAAAACTAATCAGAATAAAAACAAATCAGAAATCAGAACAGCTGATGAAGAAGAGATGTACTCTGGGGAAAAAAAAAAGGCAAAAAAAGAAAGAAAGAAAACAACAATGACAACAACAACAGAAAAACCCACACGTTTATTAAAAGTTGGCTAAACTCCTGATCTTATTCACTGAATGTCCCCAAGATTTCCTCATGCAGAGGAGGATACAGTAGCAACTGCACAGGCTGCTGCTTAAAGAAAAATCCATAAAATGAGAACACAGCTAACACTCTCACAGAGGTAGAACCATTCTGAATGGGATGCTTTGTCACGTGGTTGAAATACTTGTTTTATACCACAATCTGAAGATATTCCCAGCCATCAAGAGGACTGAGGTGTTTGAATAAAACCAGCTGGTACAGTCCAAATGTTAGGCACCTATCAGCAGTCAGAGAATCGTAGAATCACTGTATGGTTGGAAAAGACCTCTAAGATCAGGGGAGACCTTACAGCTCTCTACAGCTCCCTGACAGGAGGTTGTGGTGAGGTGGGTGTCAGCCTCTTCTCCCATGTAACTAACTAGCAATAGGACTAGAGGGAATGGCCTCAAGTTGTACCAGGGGAGGTTCAGGTTGGAAGTTTGGAAAAATTTCTTCTCTGAGGAAGTGGTCAGGTGCTGGAATGGGCTGCCCAGGGAGGTGGTGGAATCACCATTCCTGGAGGTGTTCAAAAAACGTTTAGATGTTCTACAAAGGGACATAGTTTAGTGGGAAAATACTGGTGGTAGGTGGATGGTTGGACTGGATGATCTTGGAGGTCTTTTCCAACCTTGGTGATTCTATGATGATTCTACCATCTAAGTCCAACTGTTGACCCATTCCCACTATTCCACTAAACCATGTCACTAAGTACCACACCTACACATTTTTTTAACGCCTCCAGGGACAGTGAGTCCACCACCTCTCCGGGCAGCCTGTTCCAATACCTCACCACTCTTTCTGAGAAGAAATTTTTCCTAATATCCAACGGGTGCATCTTGAGGCCACTACCTCTCATCCTATCACTGTTATGTGGGAGAAAAGGCTGACCCTCACCTCACTACAACCTCCTTTCAGGCAGTTGTAGAGAATGATAAGGTCTCTCCTGAGCCTCTTTTTCTCCAGAATGAACGATCTCAGTTCTCTCAGCTGCTCCCCATAAGACTTGTGCTCCAAACCCTGTACAGCATCTTTGCCCTTCTGTGGACAATCCTAGTAGACTGGCTGGCCATCACTCCAATTTCTCTCACTCCAACCACTCCACCACTCCTACCTAGTATCACAATGTCAGTGAAAAAAAAAGAAAAGATAAAAAAGAGTCCTTTCTTTCATTGATTTTTGCAGTTGCATGAGTTTTGTGCTCTAGTTCTCAGACCTGAAAGCAGCATGTCTGCAATAGACAGCAGTGAGCTGCAAGCTGCTACTGCTTCTGAACCCTAACCTGGGTGATGTCAATGAGCGGCATCACTTGGCTGGGGACAGCTCAGAGCAGCCCGTGTCTTCCCTCATAGCTCTTCATGCTTCCTATCATGCATCTGCCACTGCCTGTTTTAACAGCAAAGCACAAAAGCTTAAAACAATTGCATATTACTTTTTAGGTCATTTTGGACAGATGGGCCATTTTCCAAGCATCACAAATCTTCCTAAGTTGAACTGTGTCATGCTAGCTTTTCTTCTTCCTGATTACAGCTGAGTGCAAAGATGACAAATGTAGGAACAAAGGGAGAAACATCCTGTTGGAACAGTACTCCCTGTATTCTCAGGGTGAGAAAAGTATAAGCAGCGTTTCAACAACATAACAATGTGATCCATTGCTGTGGCTTTCTTTTAAAACCCATATCATAATGTGTAACTGAATACATTTCAAGCTGTGCAGGAGTGCAATATGAAAAAAAAAAAAAAAGCCACGAAGGAAAGTGCTAGAAAGCAAAAGTATGCAGTTGTGTGCTGGCATACGTTGGTTTAAGGATTATCAACCTTTCGTTGTTGTTGTTGCTGCTGTAAATTCTTTGTTCACCTATTTAGCATAAAACTTTGGAAAGGAGCAAAGAGTCATTTTTTATGGATTAAACAAGGTGACTGTAGCCAAACTGGCCACTTTATTAACTGATTTCTTCAATATTTTCAAGGGGATAATCTTACAGATTTAGGTTTTGTACCTCTAATTATTTTGCTTTTTTTCCATCTAACTATACAAGATTTTTAGAAATAATCTGCTCTTCAGTTTAATGATTACTGACTGCTGTACAATAAAAGAAGCTCTGCTTTGCTCAGCCCTCACAGAAAAGAGATGCATGTCTCCTCCCCACCCAACAAATCCCTTTTCCACAGCAGACACCAGTAAAGTCAGCTCGAAATTATACTTGTTGAAGCTTCTCAGAGCAGAGACAGATGTTCCTGGGCATTCGTATAGAGGTTGCAAAACAGCTGGGGCTGTTTAATTTTGTGTTCTTTCTCTGTTCATTGCTGCCCCTTCTGCAAGATGCTGCAACATAACACCTTTGAAAGCAATGCCTGTTCTCATGCAGTGTAAAATGGACTTGACTAAAATAGAGCTCTGGTGAAGAGCTATTTTTCCAGCTTTTTCAGCTTTTTTTCCCCAGCTTTGCCAGGTGAAGGAAAGGCCTACTGTCCTTGTTTGGGTCTGCAAGCTCAACGTTTAATCCTTTCGGGTGAAGAGTTGCCCATTCCAGTTGCCTTCCCCTGTCCCTTCTGCACTGCATTCAATGACCAAAGGAGTTGCACTGCTCAGCTGATCTTCCCTCCAACTTGGTGTTGAGGAATACTATGATTAAATCACCTTATATATAAAATGAAAACAAAACAAAACAAAACAAAACTGATCTTGGGTAAATGAGCAGGGATGAGCAGTGGAACCAGGCATAGAGCAGAAATACCTTTAGGTGACACAGTTGAAGTCATAAAAGGAGGATTCCTATCCCTGGGGCAAACCTGGATCCCTTTGTATTATGACAAGAGCAGGAGCACGTACATGCTTCTTCTATAGTAGCTTAAGACAGAACAGATGTTCTGCAAATGAGTATCAGACCAAACCTCATGTTCATACCCTTGTTTGTAGGCAACCTGAGCCTGCTGAAACATCTGCTTGATTCTGTAGATATATTTTCAGAAGATATAAGGCAAAAAAAAATTAAACAAGGGAAGCTTCTGCTTTCATTGCTTGCCACTCTGACACATTATAAATGAAACAAATAAATCAACCCCACAGCCCCACTGTGGCCAGGTGAATTGTGCAGTCAGATCCTAGAGCTGTGTTACAGAGTCAGGACAGAGGGCACAGGGCAGACATGTGGGAGGTCTTTGGAGAGGCAGCAGCTTCAGCAAATAAACTAGGCTTAATGCTGCCAGCAATAACTGGAGGCACCCAGTATCCCATTACAGCCAGAGCTATATCCTGACATCCCTGAGGAAATGCTGGGCTGGCAGGCTGAGAATCATAGAGTGACTTGGGTTGGAAGGACCTCAAAGAACATCTACTTCCAACCCAATGCAATGCAAGGGCAGAAAAAGTCGACCTTGAATTTGGGGGTGAAAAGAGATGGTATGTTAGGAGAACAGATCTTTGGAGGCTCCAAAAGAGGGAATATTTCTTTTTTGTTTTCTCTTTTGGGGGACCACAGGGGAGAAGACCATCCCTGTGATCTCTCCTCTGTTGTTAATGCTCTTTTTCTGTTGTGCACTAGTGCACAAGTCCAATATAGGTTAAGGGACATAACAAAATTAGAGCTTATTTAGGTGCATTGAATTTATGTGGGCAAGCACAAGTGACCTGAATAATGAATCCTTTTGGACATGTTTCTTTTAACAGAGGTCTTAGATTGTGGCATCAAGCAATTCTTTGGTACAATCCTGTCGTTTACAAAGAATGTCCAAAAAATGCAGTTTCCCTGAGCACAGAAAGGAATCCTATTGTTCTGGATATCTAAAAGGCACTTAAGGACTTCTTACATTTATGCTGAATGAAGGGCTATCAGCTCCAAAGGAATTTCACCCAACTTCATAGCAGTGATCCCTTTCCTCTGCCCTATCCTAAACACAACCTTGTCTTGAGTTTGCCTGTTGTCTTCACTGCCGCCTTAGCTGTGCTGGCAGCAGCTTGTAAAGAAAGGAAAGCAAGAACTTACAGATGATGCAAGCTTAGTTATTCACAACACATTGTTTCATGAGGACTCTTTCTCTTCATCCCAGAAAGCATTTTCAAGATATCGCATTCATCAGTGTCACATTCACCACGCATGTGTAGCCAGTACAACTGAAAGGTTTTTCCCATGGAGAAATATGCAGCAATAAGCAGGTATTCTGCAGGTATTAAATTCTACTTTAAAATTATCCTCTGCCTTTTTCACTGCTCTTTGTCAGCAGTGCTGATGCTTCCTGCTGCACCAAAATCTTGCCTTGCCTCGAGGACTTGCCCATAAATAGGGCAGTTTAGAGCAATCCCGGCTGAGATGAGCTGTTGGAATCAAGTCACTGAATACACAGGGCTGGGATGGGTGTCCATAGGCCATATTCCTCCCCTCTGCTTTGTTATGCTGCATGCAAAGTGCTGTGGGAAGCTTTCAGATCCTGCCCCTGCACGGGGCTCTCCGAAAAACCTGGAGTGACTGGCAAAAGAAAGAGCTGGTGGTTGAGCTGGTGTGTAAACAACCTCTCGATGGGCTACCTCTGGCCAAAGTGCAAGCAGCACAGCCCAGCAGCGTAGGAAGCACGCCCTGGCCTTGTCCTACATCTGTCTGATTTCAGCAGGTGCCAATACAAAGCCAGAAACCGGCATTATGCATTAGGTCAAAAAGCCTGCATGGACAAAGTGTTTTGATCCGGGATGGTTTATATATCCTGAGTTCTTTGAGCACTAGAGAGATGAGAAGAAGGGCCTCAGATGAAGGTAGTCTTTAGGAACGAGCAGCAAGAAATTAAGAGACGCAAAGAGAATAAAACAGGAAATTGCAGTAATGGAGATGGGATGTAGCTGCTGCAGGAGGGAGGGTTTCGGCAGAAAAATGGCAGGAATAGCTCTGGCCACGTTCTGCCGGCAACGTGCACGTTTCTACCACATGACATGAGAGTACAAAGTTCAGGGATGAGCACCCCTCTAAATATATATATAATTAAAAAGCAAAAGCCAACAAAGAGTGGAATAGTAGCAAAGCCAGAGATGGCCTCCAAAACCAGAAGGTTAAAATCTTAAAAATAGTGAAAAAATAAAATACATGGAAACAAGATCAGAGGCCAAGAGCCCAGAAACACGGGAAGCTGCGCGTCATGTATGTAGAGATGAGGTCATGATGTAGTGCTCCTCTACTGGATGTATGTGCCTGGGTTTGGCAGCAGGGGAGCTGCAGGGCCCCTGTGAGGAGAGGCAGGGGCTGCCCCACGCACCATGTGGCTGCAGACCAGCTCCAGGCCCCAGCACAGGGCAACAAGCTGGTGGCAGCTTGGGGAAAACAGATTTCAGAAAGGGCAACAAATACTGCACCGGCAGCGAGGAGTGAGAAAAATGTGAGAGAAACAGCCCTGCAGACACCAAAGTCAGTGAAGGAGGAAGGAGTGGGGGTGCTCCAGGCACTGGAGCAGGAGCTCCCCTGCAGCCCCTGGAAGAAACCCGCACTGGAGCACGTTCATCCACCCTGTCCTTACCTCAACCCACAGGCTTTTCCATCCTATTTTCTTCCCCTGTTCTCTTGAGGAAGGAGAGAGATACAGCAGCCTGGTGGGTCCCGGGCAGCCAGCCAAGCCAACCCACCACAGCTTCCTCTTAAAAAATCTTCACACAATAGTATGAAATTAGATAAACAAGGGAGAAATCCTGCAGCTTTCTGAAGTACTTCACAATAGAAAGAGTGGAAGGAAGGCATAAAGTTTCCTACAGAAATGGAAAGAGAGTGACTGGACAGGAATTGTATTAAGGAGGCAATTGGAGACACAATTTCTCTCCAGTTGTATAAGTGAGGAAGATCCATCTGCAATAGAAAAACAGCTCTATTTGGCTCCAACAGAACCAGAACACAGGAGCTGAGCTTACTTGCTATGTTTTTAATCTTTCATCCAAGCATTCGTGTACTGAACTGAATTAGTCCTGTATATTCAGCAGCTGAAACTTGTAAGGATCTCTTCACTCATGGAAGAAAAATCAATGCCTTGAAATATGAAGACTGCTAGGACAAAAGATCATTGACTACGGATCTTCCTATTGGAATTCAAACAGTACATAACAGCAAACTCATTCTCCAATGCCAATAGGGCCCATATTTAATTATTTATGTATTTATATTCCTTTGTGTGCTGAAGTGACAGTGACCCTGTCATCCATTACTCAGAGTGGAGCACACATAATTTCATGGATTTTGAGACTGTGGGATCTCACAAAGCCTGTGAGATCTGACACCCCGTGAGCACAGTCACCTTTTCACAGGGTGATGAGCCCACGGGAGGGTGCACCCCAGATGGGCTGGTGCTGTGCTGGGAGCAGTGAACCCCCTCATCCATTGAGGTGCAGTGGGAGCCAAGTATGACTCCATCTTCACAAGCACACGAAAATGAGCTTGTGTTACTGGTGTGTCAGCACTAACACGTGTTGCTCCTTTATTGCAAGTGACTGTTAATTTGGTGAAGCACCATGAAGGAGCACTCAAAATGGAAATTCAGGCAAGGAGGTGCTAACCTCAGCACCGCCATGAGTGGTCTCATGCCACCACCTGTCACCGATCCTTCAGAACTAGTCAACACCTCCAGTTCAATGTGGAAAGGATTACAAGTAGCATCCCTGGGCAAAGGCTGCTATGTGAGCACTGCTACTAACAGCTACAGCATTCAAGAATGACGCTCACCTATCTTTATTTATGTGGCATTCAAACTCAGCTAGCATCCTTTATGAGTAACTGGGAACCTTCTCTGCTGCAATGACTTTAAATTCATAGTTTAGGCACCGTGTTACATCCTCTAAAATGAGGCAAGATTTTGTAGATTACAAAATGGAGTAGTCCTGTTTTCTTAACATGCTGTGCAGGTCAGCCTGCTAGGAGGAAGCATTTCTACTGCCTTGCGCTTCAAAAGAAGCTCCTTCTTAATCTAAAAATGCCCATAATAATCCCTAAACAGTTTGGCAGGTCACTCGTGGGCAGCCCAGAGCGGAGTCAGCCTCTTCTGTTTTTTTAGGCATACAGAGCCCCAGCTGCCCCCACTACCTCTCCCTACCCAGCACACTCAGTGCTGACAGATGCTGAAAGGAAGCTTGCAGACATAGAAGTAATTAGAGGAAATCACAATTAAAATCTAAGTAAATCAGAAGCCAAAGAGTCTCGGAAGAGGGATCCCATGATTATTACTTCAGAATCAAACTAATAAAAATCATTACAATTCCAACCATACAGAGCAAGGCATGCACTGATTTGTTAACTCCTTATCAACTCACACCTCTAATCAGCACTTTGCATCTGTGGCATGAGGAGTTAGGAAAAACAAACACAAATATTGTAAGACTGTAACGACTAAAGAAATTCATGCATTTCTTTCAGAAAAACAAGGATTACGTAGGGGTGCCTGTAATGGGAACCTTATTTAAAACAGATTGCCTTTACACCCAATGCTTTTCCAGTGAACCTCCGGACAGCGAAGATTTTAATACAAATCAAATGCCAGGTGATGTGGAGCTGAACTCACAATCACTTGCTGATGTAACGTTAATATTGCAGGAGGTCAGTACAAACAAAACAGACATTTCCTTGCTTGTGTCCGTACTGGATGCCAATTTTAACACTGCTATAAGGTAATAAGATATGATAGGTAGCTTATATTAAAAAGGTTAGGAGAGAAGCGTATCTACATAAAGCAAAACAAGCTGTAAGAGATCTACTATGGTTTTTTAATTATACTTACTGCTCTGCGCATTAAATAATGCGTTCTACTTTAATTATGAATCAGAGGACTTCCATCATCACCCCTAAATGCACATCGAAAGGACTTTCAGCTTGCCAAGTCCCAGTCCGAGCTGCGCTTGGCAGAAATACACTCACGCCACTTCACAGCCTGACTTTGCTTGTAATTATATTTACTTCAGCCTGCTTCCACAAGCCAGAAAAACACGGGGCAGAACGGGAGGGAGGATGTGCCTACCGTACCAGCGGGTCTTTTTTCTCCATGGCTGAGGTTTGACGTGGAAACTTCGCTTCGCCCCGGCCCCTACAGCGGCTGCCCTGGCCCTGGGCCGGCTGCTGGGAGCTGCCCGGCCGCCTTGGGCTGGGAGCTGGAGTCAGGGTGCCGGCTGCCCCGCAGGACAATGGCTCCATTGGGACAGAGCTTGGGGACAAAGGCACTGCTTTCAGGATTGATTTTATATGCACACATGTGACCTTTGCCTGAAATGACTCTATGGAAAGCGTCCCTGTCCCGAAGATCTGCTTTCAAATGCAGCGGACTGATGCTCTTGCCTAATCTGTTCTGTTTTTTTTTTGGCCACAAATGCCTCAGGAGAGGTCATGTGCAGATAACAAGGTGGTGCTGAGCCCTTTCTAATCATTTAATAGTGCTATTCAGTAATGGATAGGGTTATTTTCTTCACTTTCAAGGTCCTTCACTAGAATTTGCTAGCTGGAGTGCTTTTATCTGCATTTAGGAATTTAACTACAAATCCGGAGAGCCCTAACTTCCAATCTGGTGCCCTGAGCCACTTCCAAACTCGGGCCAGCTTCGCTAGAGCGCATGTAGTTTTAAATGTGTGCATCCAGACGTCAGAGCCTTTCATTTTTTCATGGATCTGTAGGATACTTTCATATAAACAAATTTCTGTATTATAAATTTAAAGTGATTTTTAAAGTGCTTTTGAAGTTTCCTACTTGTTGGGATATAAAATAGATGCTGTCAGTACTTAGCACACATGCAATCTAGATCTTGCTGTAGCTGTGCTGGAGGTAGGGGGACAAATGAGTCTTGATTTTTGCTGTCTATTTCTCTGACAGGCTGGTCGTTTTACTGTATTACTTTTCACTGACCATTTTTATGCTGGAAACAGCATGGAATTTTCAAATCTGTTTTTAGATTAAGTCAAAATATGCCAACCATTTTTTCAGAATGAAACAAGGGGTGAATACTTTGCTGTACGGGTGTTATACGCATTTCTCTGTCCTTTCCGTGATCAAATCACAGGATTATATACCTTTGAAGCAACAGATTGGATTTGGGGGATCAGGGAAGAATGGCCTTTTTAAAGTGAATACGTTCATCCATCCCTACCAAATTCCAGCTGGATTTGGCCAAGTCATAAATCTTGAAGAGATCTTTGTGTATGCTCAGCACTGTGTGCAACTTGCTCACACTTAACCACTGAGCTCTCTGAGGTCATCTTCTCTGGTTGGCTTTGAGCCCCTTACAGCCTGGGGTGCACTGCAGGTTTATGTCAAGGGAAAGGACCTTTAAGAGATGCACAGCTGAATCCAGGAGTGGGTCACCCACTGCCAGCAAAGCTTCAGATTAAGTTGCCCACATCTTTCCCATAAAAAGTGTAGAAGTGTGTGCTTGTTCGCACTGCAGATCCCCAAAACTAAACCTAATCCCTCTGCAAAATCTCCCCATGACCCTGCACTCCATCCTTCATACTTCTTAAAGCCCCTTCCCTCACCATTGGTCCTTTGAGGTGTTCACACAAAAAGGAGGATAAAATCAATCTTATGAGCAGCTGCTGGAAAGGTAGCGGGTCCTGTGCCACACACAGAACGAGGCTGCTGCTGATCAGACACTGTGTCACAACATGGAGGTATGTTACAATGTAGAGACCATGAAAGCAGACAGATTTCAAGTGTTTATTTTAGAAATCTTAAAATGCAGTGTCAGTATCTTTGCATGTCAGATCCAATAATTGCAGAGTTAGTTATATGAGTGCTAAGTGCAAGCATTTGCTTTTTTTGAATTGAATATTTTGCAAGGTCTAGAAGTGAGATATCTGAACGTCCTACAACACAAGGGAGCAAGCAAAGTATGGGAGAAGAAACAAATTAACAAACTGACACAAGGTCTTCCCACCTCATAGCAGGCTGTTCCCAGAATCCTACTCCCTAATGTTTGCTTGAATACCATTTAAAAGAGGATTCCCCTTGCTTCCCTTAGAAGTTAATGTGCAGCTTGTTGTATCACTGACAGTTTTTTTCCTTAGATTCTCAGATCCCCATCTGACTTCAATCTTTTTTATTATTATTATGTTTTTGTGTCTTAATCAGCATTTGGAGGCGATCGCAAATTTCCCCTCCAGCACTGTTAGTGGGTACTAGCATGATTTAACATTCCCCAGAATATTAATTGCAATCTGAAAATATTTTAGTAGATACTCACCCCAGTTCAACACCACAGCATTCTTGGTCCCACAGCTATCTACTTATCTGAGTCATACTCAATTAAAATAAATCTTAGCCAACTCTCTCATTCTGTATAAACAAACTCAGGCTATGTGGCAAAACAGACGCTGCCATCTCTGCATGTCACTGGGAGCAGCAGGGCTCAGTTTGGACGACGCTTGTTTAGAATTAATGGCCAGGAACTAGGATGGTTCACATGGGCATGCATGAGGAAGAGGCTTTCAGGCCACCACTCTTTCAAAGCCTGTGGCCATCGCTGCATTCTGTCAGATATCCTCTCCCTGCAGCATCATCTCCGATGAGCTGCAAGCAGAGCTGCTGGAGCTGCTTTGTGCACTTGGTTTAGGCAGCAGCAAGGCACAAGCGGTTCAGCTCAGGACAATGCTGGACATACACAGGAACGTAACTGCTCCACATAGGAAATTTCCACGTGTGGCAGGCAGGTACTTCCCATGTGAAGGGGCAGCTCAGCTGGAGAGACAAGGGACTGCAAATCTTGGATGAGGAACTGAAAATCCACTCAAGTCTTTGTAATGCAAAACCGTTGAAGCATTTGGTCTAATAAAAAAGTACAAGTTCCAGATACACTAGGTTCAGAAATGAGTATTCAGGAATTCGACTTTACAAGAAATACACTGAGGAGAAGACTTTCTGAGGGACATGGTTTCATGCTTCTGTTTGCATCACAGGACGGGCTATGCTGGAAGGTTAACTAAAAGAATAAAACGTGCCCTTTCCTTTGCAGGACTCAGAATTTAAGGGGATGATACTGCGTGGGACTGAACCTGAAGAAAATATTATAGAGGCTCTGCTTTAAAGCAGCTGTCCTACCCACCAGAATCAGAGTCTGGGAGTCTGAATATCTCTTGATCTTGTGCAATCATAGGGAGCAGCTATATACTTAAATCAAGCCAAACATTGAGCACCTATATATGGATTTCCAGAGCTAATATTAAGATCCTGGTTTTAAAAGCTGTGTTTACATACGTCCCAGTCTCCTAGAAATAAAGATCTTTTCAGCATTACCCCTTTTAATCCTTCGTTTTCTGCATTCATCTTTAAACAGTACTGTTGCAAATAAATTCATCAGAGAATCAAACCGGCAGTTAAATATGCCATGGGTAGTACAGCATTAAAACCAACCGCAAAAAAAAACAGTGCTTCAAAAATATTGTACTGTAGATAGTCACGAATAAAAGAAGATTGTGACTTACAAGAAATATATGACCCCTCCTACAGCTAATCTATTCCATATTTGTTGATTGAACGTGAATTACAGTTGAAAAATATCCCAAGGGATTACTTAATATACTGCCTAATCCAGCCGTCCACCCCCTGCAAAGAACAACCTCATGCGGTTTTGCTTCATTAGGAGTTTCTCTGCAGCTCCAGTGTCCCAGCTCAGTTTCACCTCCTGCAAACAGGTCTGAGCATGAAGAAATGACTTCTGTGGCCAGAACTGTGCACAAGTATGTAACTCTGAACAAGCTTAATTGCACGAGTTGAGCTAATGGAAAAACCATACTTTGCCTGACTACCTTCAAGGCATGGTTGGAGTTATCCCTTCTGAAATCTGAATGGATTATGTGGTCTTGTATCTCTGGCTTTGCTTTGGCATGTTTTCATTTTTTTTAACCCTTAGTTTACGGTATTATGGCTGCACAACAGTTTTGCTCATACTCTGAAGCTTTACCGCCTCTCCTGTTCAACATTTTTCCTGCAATGAAATGATTTGCTTCACAGAATCACAGAATGGTAGAAGCTGGAGTGGACCTCTGGAGATCACCCAGTTCAACCCCCTGCTAAAGCAGGTTCCCTACAGTAGGTTTCACAGGGGTGCATCCAGGTGGGTTTTGAGTATCTCCGGAGAAAGAGACTTCACAGCCTCTCTAGGCAGCCTGTTCCAGTGCTCCATCACCCTCAAAGTAAAGACTTTTTTTCTCATATTTGTATGAAACTTCTTGTGTTCCAGTTTATGCCCATTGCCCCTTGTCCTGTCACTGGGCACCACTGAAGAGTGTGGTCACATCCACTTGACACCTGCCCTTTAGATATTTATAAGTATTGATAAGATCCCCTCTTGGTCTCCACTAGGCTGAACAGTCCCAGGTCTCTCAGCCTTTCCTCATAAGAGAGATGCTCCAGGCCCTTAATCACCTTCGTAGCCTTCTGCTGTACTCTCTCTAGAAGTTCCCTGTCTTTCTTGAACTAGGGAGCACAGAGGAGAAGAGGTGGATGATCACCTCTCTTGATCTGCTGGCAGTACTCTTCCTAATGCATCCCAGGATACCATTGACCTTCTCGGCCACAAGGGCACAGTGTTGGCTCATGTCAATCTGTTGTCCACCAGGACACCCAGGTTCTTCTCTGCAGAGCTCCCTTCCAGGAGGTCAGCCTCTAACCTTACTGATGCATGCAGTTTTTCCTGCATAGATGTAGGAATCAACACTTGCCCTTGTAATTGTTTCCAATACACTTTGTCCGTTAGCAGGAATATTATGATATCCTCTATCCTCAGCTTATGTGAAAATGTATCTCCACTTAGAAAAGTCATTGGATCCACAACTTCTACAGAGCTTCTGTCAAAAAATTAATCTTCTACTCGTGAGCTCTGTTAATCACCATATGCATGGCTGTGAGCAGCTATGAAGTAACACTGCTTTACAAGTTTGCCACCACCTTGGGATCTGCCTCCCTGATATCCTTTGGATATCTGCCAGAGAGAACTTGGCATGGAAGGAAAATAGCCATAACCAGGAGCTCTGAGTAAACTCATGCAGGGAGACAAGGTGCGAAGATGTGAAGAATTGTAAAGATTATAAACCACAGTTCAGTTGTCCATGACTGGCATGAAAAATGGTCTGTGTGGGCTGAAGGCTTACTCTGAGAAGGTGTGAACTTGCAGAGATAGCTCACAGCTGTATATCTCTGCCATCATACAAAGTACTCCAGATCCCACATAAGAGGACACAGGGAAGAACAGAGTATCAGCGGCATCTGACAAAATCCTGCTCCTTAGCTCTAGGGCTGACACCATGACTCCTTTATCTTGTTTCCATATCATTCTACACCTTCAGTCTTTCTCCTTTCACAACTGTTTTCTTGCTTACGTCCTGTCCCGAACAACATTTCTGTAATCTGACACAGAAGTAACTGCTCCACTTCATTTTGAAGTTTTTGGTCTAGTACAGTATGTACAAGTTCTATCAGATTCCACATCCTGAACGAGACGTACAAATTTCTTAAATGAAACGATAAGTCACTAATTGTAACTAGGGACCAAGTTAATAAAATCCTTCAAGAAATCTGATGTGCATTTGTCCCAGAAGGGAAAAGTACAAATTTGAAGGCTGCTCTTATCTGCTACAGAAAATCTATTGTCAGAAGCTGACTATAAGGGTTTGAAAATTTCACGAGTAATAAGGAATGCTCAGTTAAAATCTTAGAAAATGATGAACCAATACGATGGCTACAAACTCCCCATAAACCCTCTCCTCTTGGACAGAGTAATGCACCAGATAACACGAAATCCAGGTGAGGGCAGCCAGCAAACAGAGCCAGCATACCCTCGGGAGCTGTGAAATGAGGAAAATCCAGAAGAGGCTGAGTGGTGAAGGGCTGATGATGACACCCAAGAGGTTTCACTGCAGGGCAGGGCTGGATGCACAGCTGGTGTTGTAGGTCAAACACCATCCCAGCCTTCAAAGCACTGCAAGGGAGTTCGGCCACCCACCAGCTGCTGTGCCAGCAAGAAGCTGGTGGCCCACCAGCCACGGCATGATTTGGGTTGTTCATATAGTGTTTATAATACAGGAGTAACAGCCTGGCCACTATTACAATAATTTCTGCCTTTAACGAAGCCCTGGATTTCCACCATTCTGTGAAGAAAGAAATAGTCTGGAGAGAGTGCAAGAAATGCAGTCTTTTGGGGATCGGGGGCATTGGTTGATTATTCTTTTCTGAATGAAAAAAAAACAACCAACAACCACCTTTCTTATTTCTCATCGTCGTCCAGTGGAGTATAAAAGCCAATACAAGTGAACGGACAGCTCATCTTTCATTTCCAAGAGTTTTGGCTGAGACCTATAGGGAAGCCATTGTGGAAAGAAGCTACAAGGCCCACTGCAGTGTGGACTGGGCCTTCTGAGCGCTAGGCAGAGTGGGTAGCGTGGTGGCAGCCACTCCTGCACCAAGATGCACTCAGCTCTGGGGGAAAAGGAGAGAGCTCACCGGCCTGTTCAGTTTGGGCCGCTGCAGAGAGGAGCTGCTGTGAAGTGAAGGCTTTTAGGCTATACAAGTGGTCTCTGACATGAATTGTACTTATAACTATTGGAGGCTTCTAATATGACTCCAGATTGTTTGCAAAGCTTGGTTTATACTCCTGCTTGTAATTTATCTTCTGTTTTTGATTCCTCACCACATCTGTGTCCTTTTTCCAGACCCCCCTGCATGGTTTTATTCACGAAAGCTTTAAGAGTTTTGTTTTTGTTCTAACGTTTTTGCCTTCTAAGTTGTTTTTATTATGATGCACACCACGCTGAGTGCTCTGGCAGCCTGCGAGGGCTGTTTTCTAAGAAGAATAAATTATGGGCATTAATAAAACAAAGCGCTGAGCTTTTGAACATTTGGTTTCAACGTGGAAGGATTCTCTT
This sequence comes from Aquila spilogaster, assembly GCA_024606505.1. Classification (NCBI taxonomy): domain Eukaryota; kingdom Metazoa; phylum Chordata; class Aves; order Accipitriformes; family Accipitridae; genus Aquila; species Aquila spilogaster. The sequence goes on along the minus strand of JANHGO010000063.1, from coordinate 19,913,698 downwards.
TCATATGAGAATCGTGTTGAGGATTTATTTCTAGGGGGACTTTTTCTGTTATTGAGATCTAACGAAGCAGTATTTTACTGAAGGCTTTTTGTTTTTCCCTCATCCACTCTGTCATGGTTATTGCAAAGCTCTTCTGCTGTTTCTCATTTCACTGCAAGGTACCTATGTGCATATGAAAGGTATGCTGTGCAGGGTTTGCTTTTAAGTTTGCAGCTAAGTGGGGGGAGGGAGCTTGGGAGGTTTTTGTTTGAGCTTCTTTTGTGGAGAAGGGTTAAGGTAAGGATAGGGAAACCAGAGGTAAAGTAGTTCTTTAAAATAAAAACAGATTCCCCCTCTGTAAACAGATGCCAAACAAATACACAAGTTATGACAGATGGGTTGGCTGTGTTCACAACTGGGCTAGAGCAAAAAACAAGAGCGCTATAAGCATGATTTACAACATTTATTTGGACCTCCTTGAAAAGTCTTCCTTTCAGTAGGCTCAATCCTGCAACATAAGCAATTTAGCTCTCATGAGTAGTCCCATTGACTAAAAGCAGGGCCCGAATTTACAGGGTCACCTAAACCAACAGAAGAGTTTTGAATGCAACATTTTCCCATAAGTCACTTCCCATTATACCCTTTTGCCACCTGGACTACATCTCCTTAAATGTGCTTTATTGGTCCCATATGCCTTTATTCAGCAAAGTGTTCAAGCTTTGATGAAATGGAAGAGATGTAAGCAAGCACTAACAGCTTTTCCGAGCTGGTGCTGCAGCCAGACTCCAGATTAATGCCTCCTTTCATTTAGCTGCTGCCCCACGCTACACACATGGAACAGCCTCCCACTTGTAGTTCCCAAACGTGCTCGCCTTCTCTTCCAAATCAGCACGCACAGTCCTCCAGCTGAGGACTCCACGACTGTAGTCGTTGGTGCAACAGAGGCTATTTTGCAAAGAACCATCAAGTGTGCTACACCACCATGTGCTTAAAGACCTCTGGACTTCGGTCCCCTCTGGTTCCCAGGAGTGGAGTCTCACCCACAGCCCTGCATGTCTTGGGTTGGCATCCAGGCTGGTACCTCTGCCCCTCTTTGTGCCTCACTGCCTCTCACTCACTCCAGGAGACTGTCTTTGGCTGCCCAACCAGCATAAAACACCTTTTTCTTTCCTATCTTATTTTGGTTGGATTGGGTTCCTGGCAATTTAGCAAGCTGACTCACCTTGCAAGGCCAGCCGCTGGGCTGATGACGCATGGGAATCCCCAGAAGTGGAGCAGGAGGAGGACAGGATTACCACCTTCAGCAGTGTGGGATCAGCTCTTTGCAACATCTTACCCTGATGAGAAAAGAGGCACAGAGCAACTTATCTGTCCCCCGCGTTCTCCTTTATGTCCATGTTTCACAATAGAAAAGTACGAGAAAATATTTTGTTGAAGACTTCCTGAAAACAGAGGCAGTCTTTGCACCTGGGTGGATTTTTAAGCTGCGTTTAAACATACTTCAAAATTAGCAGGCATTGGCTACTAGCGAGTACTATTAAAGATGCAAACAGCTTGATAACGTAGTGCTCCAGATCAAAAAGTGGGGCGGGAACTGTAAACTTTGCAATGTTTGACTTGAACTCAAGTGAAAACATCTGACAGCTTTTATTGGTGTTTGCACTTCTCAGTGACGGGCATCGAGGTAAAAGTGACCCGATTGTTGCTTTTTATCATTTTCCAGCTGTGGTACAAAAACAGGAATCTGTTAATTACTTCAGACACCTATGGGGTCAGGTTGGCAGCAGCGAGGCGCTCCGAGCCTTCTCACTGCTGTCGTGAAAAACCTCATGTGTTTCCTTCCTCACCGCATGTCTCACAAAGAGATTTACTGCTGTGTTTTAACCGCATGTCAATGAGCCATTCAAAATGTTCAGCAGCAAATTTGGAGACTTATCTGCGACAGCATTTTCCCACTGATAGGCTATAATTTATAATAAGTGTTTGCATACTTCATTAGTTGCACGATGAGATGAAATACGACAGAATGGCGGCCGAAATGATGGAAGCAATCAGTGGCACTGTATTCCTACCAAGGAGGGTGAAGAGTAAGCAGGGACTGAGAAATGAGATCAGATTTCTTTGCTGCACCGTACTGCTCACAAACAGCAGCAAGCAACTGCATGGGAATACCAAGAAACTGATGTTCATTTGCATGTCCTGAGGTTTTGCTTTATTTCTTGCAGGACCTCTTACCATCAATGCCACTTCTGTCAATTCGTTTTCAACTGGACACCCAGACTTCTCAGTGAAGACAAGGGCCTGTACTGTGAATTTATGCAGTGATGGTGTTGACTTTTTAGTCACCTCTTAATCAACAAAGGTTTGAAATCTGTTTATCTGGGTGGTTCTGATGATCGGATGGCACAGAAGCACAGGGCTGTTGTCCTACCGGGCCGTGCCACTCCGGGGCACACCTACCACCCCACAGGAGAAGTCCCCAATCCCCTGGGAGTCTGGGGTAGGTTATGAAGACAAGGGGCTTCTTCACTGAAGAAAAGGGGTCAAAGCTGTAGGTTTGCAGTCCATGTGCATGAGACGGGGCTCGGGTAGGCTGGAACGGGGAGATGGGCTGCGAGGTTTGGGGTAGGTGAGAGCTCACAGTTTTCATACATGACGCTTTTTGTCTCTTGGCACTGTGGTTTTGATGGATCTCGGCTGCTTTCATGGTGGGCACACTGGGGAGTGGGACAGCAAGGAGCTCCTGCAGAATGTCTAAGCAATACAAGGAGTTTCCTGTTACCAGAGATGCTGATTTCTTCTCAGCTGACAAAAGGTTGAATTGAGCTAAGGTGGTGTCAGCTCCCTCTCATTTTTTAACATGTGCCCAGAGCATAATCTTCCTCCATGCTTCAAAAATCAAACATCAGGGCTGTGAGCGTGTCCAGTTGAAAGTGCTGTAACCTCTTCAGCAACATATCCATGTTGCCAGAAGAGCACATAAAACTGAAACACCAAGCCTCAGCCTCTGTGCCTCTTATTAATGTAACAGCCATTAATTCGGTGCTTCGGGGAGAGAAGCATTTAACCTAAGGAAGGCTAACCCAGGTGAGCAGGTGATAGCACCAGTCCATCTTCCACTTTCTCTTCTCACCCCACTGATGGTCATTTCCATTAGATTCATACTGTTTAGCATATGAACCCCGTGGTGCAAAAATCACATTTTACCTTTCACAAAATGCTCACACCACCTTCAGAAAACATTTAATTACTATGGAAGTAGAACTTTTGTGATGAGCCACTGGGCTTTGTACATTTTCCAGGGGAACAATACAAATTGCATAAGTAAAATTAAGCACAAAACATGCTCCTCCATACTTCTCCTTTGTGCACTGGTTTCCATGTGTTTGGTGTTAGAAACGGAAGGGATTAGGACCATATTTACTAACACACCACAGGCTGAGTGAGAGAAGGTGGGGGAGTAATCCCTCAAAAAAGCCTGTTTGTTATAAAATACCACAAGTAATCAATATACCCCAAAAGAGCAAAGGCAGCGATGGAGCAAACCCTTAATGTGAACCAGACCAAATAACATGAAACAATCAGCTCAATGGGTGAAGTAGTGATTTGGCAAATGTTCTGTCGCTGCTTGCCACGGGATTTCTGGGCAGTCATGGCGAAAGTAAGTAAACAGGCCTCATCAGAATAGCACTAACAGCAGACACTGCAGTGGGGCACAGCTGGGCCGTTCATTCAGGAGAGGGATTCCTTCCTTTACCTGACACTACATCCCACCCTCTGTATTGCACAACAAAGCAAAGCAACTTGGATGTGAGTGTTACGTGGGGTTTGCCTCTATCTAAATGTTTTTGAACTGGAGAAACAGCAGTTTGATGGCTGGGTTTACACTTCAGAACAGAAACAAGGAGTTCCCTCAACTGATCCATATCCATTTCTAATGTTCAAGAGCCAGTCTGTGAGCTGGCATTTGGGCTCCCAGCCTCATGCTCTATCCATTGCACAAGGAAATTCTGTGTTTCAGTAGAAGGATTACCTGGGCTTTTCAAGCCAAATCCATTTCCTCACCTGTAAGAAAAGAATAAGAGGTTTAATAGACGTAAAGGGTTTTCAAAGTTCACCGTATAAGTGCTAATTGCTGATCTCCATCTGACAACCAACATTTCTTTTTTTTTTTGTTTATATTTTGTTGTAGGAACTCCTCCCATCCCCAGGGAACATGAACTGCACAGAATGGAGAAGCAGAAAAGGGATGGTTCGTTGTGTCAGAGGGGGATTTAGTCTATCCAGTAAAAGGAATAAAATACATAAAGTCACTTTATAATCAGTTCCAGAGCCACTAATCCAGGGTTCCTTTAACGTCTTCAGACTCGGATGATCTCCTAACGCCCAGTCCTTCTGTCTGATTAGCTATAAAGAGATGTGAGCTTTTTTGGTCACATCAAACTCTGTGGGGGCCGAGGGGAAATTTGAGCCAGTCCCATAAGACTGGAAATAACAGCAACAGTTGTATACAAGGTTTGGATTTTTGGATACAACAGCAGGGCCCATGGGAAACATTCCTGCATTAAAGTCAGTATTTGATTCCAAAATTTGACATCTCCAAGGTGCTAGAGAGCTTTCAGAAAACAAGACCATCACTCAAAATATGACAGGGACTTCAAATTGTTACAAAATCATCTCCAGCAGGCATTAACACTGAACTCTGAACACTGGGGTTTGATGCAGCTCCAGGAAAGGGTTTTGCTGAGCTTCAGAGAGGATGTGCTAAATTTGGAAAGCTGTCCAAAGAGAAAACCAATTATTTTCACCAGAAGTCCATCTAATGTTTTGCAATGACCTTAAAGCAGACAGATATAACAAGGGATGGCAAGTAGCCACTGGCGTGAATTATATTGCATCCCAGCTCCAAGGTTGCTTGTCAAATACAAATGGTAATCAAATCTGGAGAAGATGCAGTGTTCAGCACGCAGCACAGGGCTGAAGAAAGCTTGCAGCTCAGCTGAGGGACAGCATCCCGCCCTCTGCAGAGTTGCTCCTGGCTGGTCAGGTGTTTCTCTGGTACAGAGAACCCGATCGAGACAAGAGACCAATTTTTGCTTCCAGGAGGCGCACACTTAAGCCAGTAAGCCTCCTGAAAATGTTAGTCTGTTCGTACCTCTGCAACAGCCAGCTCAGCTTGGTCTTAGAAGTACTGATATGGTCACCTAGATGCAAAATACACTGCCCTAAATGCACTCCACATCACTCAGGCCAGCGTTTGTCTTCTGGCAAGACACTGGATGCACACTGCTGCTCCAACCCTGATGTGTTCTGTGTATTCAGGTGCTTTTTGCAGCTGTGGAGCCTTGTTTCCAACTGCATTGTCCACAGCAAAGTAGGTGGTGCTGCAGTCCCCTTGGTCCATCTGATTCCTCTCATCAACACCACACTGGAGACCAAGTCAGGGTATGTTCCAGTACCGACACTCTTCAGTTAATCCATTTAGCAATGCTGAACGCTGCCGATGAGAAAGGGGCATGGTATCACAGCCCTGCTGCCCCTACGCCACACAGCTGCTCACTGCGTGGCAGGACCAGGTGAATGTGACACCAAGAGCAGCACAGGGAAGCCCAGCATGGCCCCTGCATATGAATACCTGACTTTATTTACGGAACACCATTCAAAACCATCCTCTGTTTCAAGACAGATCTTTGCAGAAGTATCCAAGTGATTTCCAAGATATTATACCTATACTCCTTTGAGGAAAAGGTGGCATTATCGCCGTTTTCAGATGTGACACAGAGATATTAACAAACTATTTCCATTAATTTTAAGAACCTGACACAAGAGTTCACAACTTCCAGTTTTTCGAATGCATAGCAGTACGTAACAGTTCTGTGACATCCCATAACAGGCACGAGCAGAGACGAGCTGTGCTGGGGTAAGCACAGACCCCTGTTGTCTCCAGTCAGAGTCACCAGGGCGGCTGGGTTCACCAAATCAGAGCTGTGTGTCTCAAGCTGAGCGCTGAGTGAAGAAGTTAGAAATGACCTTTTCTGAAAATTATAGCCCAAGTGACCTGGCAGCACAGTTCTGTCTGTGAGACAGTAAAAGGATACAGCTTTCCAGAACAAGATTCAGCTGAGCATGACTGCACTGCTCCTGCCCCATAGGATGCAGCTTTCAGGTCATCTTGTCAAACTTTGATGCCAGGGGGCTGAGTGAAGTTGCCCAGATGGTCTCTTGTCCACTTGAATTGCAACCTTAATCATACTCTCCAAAAAGAATACTTCGGTGTGTTTTTTTTTGTTGTTGGTTTGGTTTTCTTTTAAAGATTGAATTAGAAGAGCAATTTCTACCGTCTCAGTGATGTGACAGAAGTTACCTCTTGCATGGCTCAACAGCAGCAGTTTGAAACTTAGCAGGATTGCACAAGGTGAGACTGTCAGCTCACAGCTGTTGCAGATTGCCATCTTTTTTGCTAACAGATACTTAGAGAGAACCATCAAGCATTTTAGCAAAGGGCTGTGCTGCCAAGGAGCACTGGAGATTCCTGAATCTCCAGTTGTAGCCCAACTTCTGTAAGGGACTGTGATTCAAAGGGATTTTGTCCAGTCACTTTCACCTATTCTCCCTCACTGCTCAGCTTCTCCACCTTGCCTCTGTTCTCTCTCAGACCATTCTTTAACTTCCCTTCTCTGTCAGCTCTTCCTTGTTCCAGCTCCTTACCCAATGACTTTATTCCCTCTCACCCCAAGCTAACTTGACTTTCAATTTCACGTTTGACTCACCTTTGGCAGGGGTCAATCTGAACCACCAGATTTCTCTCCAGAACAGCCTAGGCCAAAGCACCTATTCCCATCTGCTGCCCCTGCCCTGCAGGCAGTGATTTCATAAACTTCTTCAGCCACTGATCTAAGCCTCCTGGCAATTCACGGGGCTTAGATTTCACCACGCTTAAGACTTTTCTGGAAATTGGGTGAAAACTTCTAAACCACGTGAATGGTTTGGGCAATTCTACCTCTAACATTCAGTGAAAATTGCAAGTCTTGCCGTTATTTCAGGCAGATGTCAGTGGATGATTCAGGACTTAGATACACATAGCTGCCAGCCACTGAGAAGAAGTCCAAGAGAGAGTCCAAGAGATGATAAAATTGAACAGAACTGAAAGTTATCCAAAGCTTGTAGCTTGTGTGCAGCTCCCTTGGGAACACACAACGCACACTGAGCAATGGATTCCAAAATATTAAGAAATAAGCTAGCGTGTAAGAAAAATAAGGATCTCCTGTTGAATTAAGGAGTTAGGTCATTAATGCTTGTTCATATTACATTACTCACACTTGAGAGACAAATAACTATCTGTTTCCCCACTAACCCGTGTATTTATTTGAGCAAATATTTCCCAAGAAGTAGGGAGAGAGAACCATTTCAACAGAAAAGTTTTTTATTATGGTCTTATCATAACAAGCCACTTCACAGTACACTGATGTGTATCATATACAAGCATCCATTGTAAAAAGCTCTTAAGTGTATCTCACTTTACGGTGCTGACATGTTCACTCATTCTCAGAGGTCATTAGCTCACAATGAGGCCTCTCATTTTCATATGCGTTACTGAGGTTTTGCTATATTTCAGAATCAAGCCTTAGTATGGGCATTACTGGCTTAGAACACAATCGGTGTCATATAAAGTCAAGTTATGTATATGTAATATGTAAAAAACTAGACATACTTTATATGCAATATGTAAATATAATTATATATAGTAAATTTTGTGTATATATGTATATATATGAATCCTACAGTCTTTTAAAAATATTAAAAAAACTAGGCTCTGTATGAAAAGGACATAATGCACAACCAGGTTCAGCTTTGCATGCTTAATACGCTTAACAGAAAGCTAACATTTTAAAAAGAAAAAATATATACCCCATCTTGAACAAACCTGTCTGTTTTCCCCTCAGTCCAAAATGCTGCCTGGTCAGGTCTGCCTGTAAACACGCTGCTGGAAGCGTGCTCTGAGCAGAGGTGCTGCTTGAGCTTTGGGCAAACAAATGTGTTATCACTGCCCAGGTCCACCCTCTCAGCTCAGTTCCAAAATTTCAGGGGTGATCCAGACAGCCAAGGGCAGAGCACCATCCATCCGGGCAATAAAAACCACACAAGAGAAAGTCAAAGCCTCTGGAAAAGTAAAACAACAAACTGTGATTTAGTAGGCAGCATCTAATTGGCAGACTGCTCTCATGTACACGTACAATTTTTACCATCTCTGTAGTTGTCTGCAGGGCATGAGAGACTATTTGATACCTTCTGCAGAAAAATGCTTGCAGCTCCCAGTTCTGCTCTTCATCTCAATGGACTGTAAAGCCTTGACACCTTCAGCAGATCCTCTTTGAATCTGCAGAAAAGCAAACAAACACAAAACTGCAATAGAGAAAAAGAAAACTGGGGAAAAGGAAAGGAAGTGCAGAGACACAGGGGGGGCTGGGGAGAAGAGAAGGAACCTGAGAACTCACAGCACGTGTGCTGGTCCTTGTAAAGTGAATTCAGCTCGTAAAAGAAACACAATTCATATCCCAGTCCTTACTCCTCCCCCAGCCTGTCAAGGTGCTGTTGTGACATGAGCAGGCACACAAAACGTCCTGAGCATCTCACCTAAACGGTAGGTGCACCCAATGAACGCATCAATCAGGAGACGTAATGCAGAAGGAGCAGCAGGAGGAAAAGCACTGCCAGTTATGACTACAGCTCACAGGTGAGCTGACGTGTTTCATGTGTACTTTCTCCTGCCTCCCTGAAAGGGTGGGGGAGTCATTTGCACACAGGTGGAGGACTTGAGCAATAATTTGAAGGAAGAGGGGAATGGTGCCCAGAGAGGAACTCTGCAGATGAATTAACATCCCTAGTCTGAATGATATTGGGATCTCCCTCCTGTGAGGGTAAAAACCCCAAGAGTATTAGGTACTGGACATGCAGAATTATGCATCTAGAACTTCTTTTAACAGTAATCACATTATGGATGCCTTACACTGATGAAATCCTACTTTGAATAGAGTTTAAAGAAATGCCTTGAAAGGGTAAGAAGGAGGATCCACTTCTATCCCAGGAAGGGTGGTGGAACCATCCTAGATGCCATCTCTAAGCATGTGGAGGACAAGAAGGTGATCAGGGGCAGTGAGCATGGCTTCACCAAGGGGAAATCATGCTTAAGCAGTCTGATAGTCTTCTATGACAGAGTGACTGGCTGAGTAGATGAGGGGAGAGAAGTGCACGTTGTCCACCTGGAATTCAACAAGACTTTTGACACTGTCTCCCATAACATCCTCATACACACATGAAAAAGTCTTCTACATTGAGGGTGGTGAGGCACTGTTACAGGTTGCCTAGTGATGTGGTTGATGCCCCATCCCTGGAGACTGTCAAGGTGAGGCTGGATCAGGCCCTGGGCAACCTGATCTAGCTGTGGTGTCCCTGTTCATTGCAGAGGGGCTGGACTAGATGGCCTTCAGAGGTCCCTTCCAACTGTAAGGATTCTATGGTTCTATGGTTCTAAAAACAAACTTGTATTTATATTTTTACAAATGGGAGTCTTAAAATTAATGCAACTGACTGTATTCGGTATTTTCAAATTGGTCAAGTTCTCCATAACAAATATACGAATCTCAACCTTTAAAATGACTGCATCCTTTGGGAAAAATATTTGAGACAGAGAAACTTTTCCTATGCGCTGTTCTTGAAATGCAAGGAAACAATAAGACACTTGGACGGAATCTGTGTCCATGAGGAATGAGGAACACTATGCTTGATCCTCCAAGAAGGTAAACATGCTGTGGTTACCTCCAGCCATAAAGCAGGGAAAAGAGCATGGAGAACTGAGACAGGAGATTCCAGCCCCACTGCAGAGTATCATCCTGTCCCTGCTTTGCTGGATGTCTTCGTGTGATTTGCTTCTCCTGAAGCTGGGGCAGCTCTCACGTGATGAGTACATCAATACATTGAAAGAAGAATCGGAAATAAAGAAATAAGGGAGAGAAACAACTGAAGACTGCAGCAGCTCCATTGTGCGAGTCCAAAACATCTAAGAGCAGTAGGGGCAATGTTAGGAAGGTGAGAGAGAGAACTGATGAGCCCTTTTGTCTCTCCACGTCTCCCCTGTGGTAGCAAACAATTCTCCATCCCTTCTCTTCCCCCTTCACTACCTCAGTTTTTTCAGAGCACAGTAAAATTTGGAATTAGGCGACTACAGCTGGCAAGACAAGAACACACTGCCGGGGACTTCCGTGACTGCTGTACCAACTCAGAAAGCTGTCCTCAAGTATTTCCCAAACTGCTAAAACACCTTCTTCGCACATAGGCTTTGATTCGCCTTCTGGATGGGAGATGAGCTATCACAACAGCGTCAATTTGTAGCGTCAAACTTTAATACAGTTAAAAACCGAAGATTCAGCGAAATCAGTGATCAGATGCCGAGCAGAACCTTGTGCTGGTCGTTCAGCTGGGCTCCCACTGCTTTGTGCCGTGCTGTGATGAGCTGTGAGTCCCTTGCTGCTCGCATCGTATCCCTCCGGGTCCTGCACTGGAAGCCGCAGGCGGTGGGGCTTGGCATGGCCGTCCCCAAACAGAGCCTTACTCACAGCTTCGACACCGGCAGCGAGCCTGAGTCATCGTCCCTCCTTTTCCTGGAAAGGTGAGGGACAGATGACTTCCAAAAGAGTGTTTTTTCCTGAAGTCAGCTTTTTGAAAAAGGGAAGAAATGAACAGGTCCTTGCAATGTGCTTTCTTTTCTACAGAGCTTTCAACTTCTCCCTTCTTTGGGGGCTTGTTTTCATTATCAAACGCGTATTCTTTCACAGTACAATTTCTTTATAAAAAGTAGGAATTCATTTAGGAAATGAAAAGCACATTTAATACTTCGTACTAAAACTTCTGCGAGAAGAGTGGAAAAAATAAAAGAATAAAAATAATAGTTAAAAACATGTACTTGACCTGGGATCACCCTTCAGAGTCATTTTTGAAGAGCTGCTTTTGACCCTTACTCCTGAGACCATTCCCCTTTTATTTTCAAGGCAGCGCAGAAATGAAATGCCACCCAGTGAGCCCATTTCCCAGCAGTGCTCCAGACTTTCAATGTGAATCTGGTTGAGAACATCCAAACGTCTCTGAACCTACTCACAACGCAGTTTGGACTCCTGAAGAGTGGGGACACCCCCAAGATGGAAGACCTTGAGCCCAGCCCTGCGCTGTCTCCAAGTGGTATCAGATGGCTGTGGAATAATACAGACCTTATGTATTAGCTGCTATGGCTTCAAGCGTAAGAAAACGCGTGCATGAAAACACTCAAATTATTATTGCCATTTTACATTGTAAAAACAGGAAATAAACATAAATACATATTTTATGAATATGTATTCATATAACTGTTTATATTAGTATGAAATATAAATATATACAGTGATTAAGTTTCATTCTAAACATTTATGTTTACCTTGTGTATTTTTCAGGGCCCTTAAGCAATACTGATGCTGTTAAAAATCAGGTTCTTCATTTTCCATGAATCAACTGCCCTAGGGAACTGAAAATATTGACATGCCTTAAATTTCCTTACATGAAAAAGTTATACAAATTATCAGGTTTCTATGAATACAGAATCAACTAAAACTAAATAGCCTTTGTATTCTAAAAAGCCAAACGGCGCGAGGATACGCTGCTGTGGTGGATAGTGACACTGATGTCAAGCTGAGCGCTTTATAGCAGTGCACAGCTCTCTGCCAGCTCACCCCAGAGCTCAGGGATCTGCACTCCTCTCTTTCCTCCACAGCACCAGGATAGGTGGGCAAGTCCAAAAAAGCTGAAATGAACGCTCACTTGGACAGCGGGGAAAGAAGCTGTACCCTAAGTAGATTTGTAGACATGCTCAGATATCTAAGAACAGCAGCACATCTTATTCTATAGTTACGCTAATAAAAGCAAGAGCAGTCCATGATAAAACTGCACACGGGCATTTTCATGACATACTTCTTTATAATGAACAAAAAGCTCACGTTAAAAATTGAAATGCCAAAATAAATTATCTGAACTTTGACCTCTGCACATTTTTACTTCATATGTGCAATGCATATTCTTCCGGTACTCAGGTACCGCTCACCTAAATCACAGAATCATTAAGGCTGGAAAAAAACAGTGGGATCGTCCAGTCCAACCATCAACCCATCCCCATCATTCCCAGTAAGCCATGGCCCTCAGAGCCACATCTGCTCATCTCAAACACCTCCAGGGACAGTGAGTCCACCACCTCCCTGGGCAGCCTGTTCCAATGCCTCACCACTTTCTGAGAAGAAACGTTATAATATCCAACCTGAAGCCCCCTGGCGCAACTAGAGGCCATCCCCTCTCTTGCTATCACTAATGACCTGGGGGAAGAGGCCGAGCCTGAGCGCTTCTGCTTTTGTTTCAGAAGAATGTGCTACAAACCAGAAGTTTGAACCAAAAATGAGTGTTCAGACACAGACAAACCATACATGGCACATCCAGCGTTATCACGTCTGAAGGTGGAGAGGATGAAGAGTTGATCACCATCCACATACAAAGTTTTAAATGGAATCGACAGTTATAAATTTGGAAGAGTCATCAACTGTTAAACAGAAGAATAAATTAAGCTAAGCCGCATTCACAGTAGGATCTTGGGCAAGCAAAGAGCTCTGCTTCCTACACCTCCTCTAAGTCCCATCACACCCAAGGAGTCACCACCATAATTAACTGACTGAAAAACAGAAGATCTAAGTAAACATCGAAACAAACTATAATGAGGTATCTTAACCCAAAGGCCCGCACTGTGGCAGGGCAGAACATCCCCAAGCTGTCCTCTACGGATGTTTGCCAATTTGCTGCTTACAAACCTACAGGAAGAGGCTTTACCATGTGTCTATTACACCATCTTCCACCTTAACTTTTATTGTTCCACAAAGATATGTATATTTTTTACAAATACAGCTAATTCCCGCTGGAAGTACAAAGAAAAACTCATCTTTTTTTTTTTTTTAAGGTGTTAGAAGGGAGAGTTCCTTCCCCAGACATGTTTTTCTTCTGGACCACGACTACTCACTTCCCTGTATTTTTTTCTTCTATGCAGTGTTACCCATCAGTTCCACTTGGGGAAATTTGCCCACTTACTACTTCCAAACTGCCGCTCAGAATCCTCTGATCCTTCTGTGAGATTTGCATTCACAGTTGTACCCGGTTGCTCAGTGTCTCACGCTGAGTCCCGCTGAATTTAGCTTGCTGCCATGGGGCCACGTGTGCAGCCTGCCTGGCCATTCCGACCTCTGACGGCATCTCCCGCTTGTGAGCGCTGCCTGGCTAGCACGACCCAACTTACTTTGTGTTCCACTGAACACATCAGTGGATATGCAGGACCAGGACCATGACATAACCTCAGAAACCGTATTGGAAAAGTCTTCTTAGCTTTTTTCCTCTAATTTGCTAGTAACTGTGTCTTCACCACGTTCCCTTACCATATATTAAATAATTCATTTGAAGTCGTACAGCCAAATAGATGACGCTAGAATTACCGTGTGGCAGCTCCCAGTTCTGTGCCTGTGTCTCTAAACAATACACTTCCCTTCAGTATAAGGGTGTAAATCCACATCTCCAGAAGCAGAAACACCAGCCTAAATTACCCATGACCTCATTTTTAAAACGTAAATGCATCTGCCTTCGCTCTACCAAACAATTCCACCTTTCATTGCTTATTAGCCCAGGTCTCCCACAAACACCTTTGGCACTGTTACCTCACTCCTTAGCCAAGGGAAAAAATAGCTAAAAATATTTCCATTGAGCTATTACTATAGCCTCCCAGACCTCTCCCTATGATTCACAATTCATGATGCTAACAGAACAGCTCTCTGGCTCCAGAGTTAGTCAGCAGCCTACCCAAAAGATGCCCAGTACCTCGTTCTACCCGTGCTTGGAGCTTTTCATGTTGCATCCTGGTTCATCCAGACTGCAAAAGCTCTCACACTTTGCAGGCTACAGAGGACACAAATGGAACCAAGCTGGGCTTACACCAGCATGAAGAGCCCTGCATGGCAGCAGATGGCCAGTGTATCATGCATGGAAAGGCTCCAATGCAGCACGCTCCACCACGGCCAAATCCAGCCCAAATGTATTTTAACACGTGCTCTGAGTACAACAATTAGCAGCACTATTTGCACAGTATTAAAGAGATATAGCATTTGAGTAACGCCATCAGTGTACGTGTCTTACAAAATGCATCTATCACCTTTCAGTTCTACAGATAATTTGTTATCACAAGAAGTAAAGGACTCAGCAGCAGGTATACAATATAAAAGCATTTATTGACGTCCATGAAACAGAATATGGCTTTAAAAAATCTTTGTGGGTCCCTGCTGAACTCTCTCTTTGCCCTAGAAGGAGAATCGGTCTCTCACAGGAATATAGGAAGAATTCTGGAGAAAATACTTCACTCACATACAACCATCTCATAGAAAGCAAATGTGGTACAAAACCTGTGCAACAGAAGTCAACTAGTACATGGGAATAAAACCCCTGCCTCCACATACAAATGACGAGAACACATAAAAAGTGGCAGAGATGATTTATCTCTTACAGCAAAACTTCTAAAAACTTCATTTTTTAAATAAAACATTTGCTGAGTGTAAATAATACACTGCATAAAGCACAGCTAAAAAGATGTGAACGTATCCATCATTTCAAGCCCCAGACCCAGGTTCACCTAATAGCAGATTGTTGCTGTGAACTCACAAACTGATACTGTAGAATGCTTCCAAGAAAACACCTTTCAGAAGTAGGAAATATATTTTAATCTTTTAATTCTTAAGCTTTCAAAAAATGTTTTCATTTTTAACAAAGACATCTTTCAAAAGCATATTCCAATGCCAAGCTTGAAGAAAAATCTGCCTTTGTCAAAATAATATGCAAACTTTATTGGATTATTAAAAGCCTAATTACAGGACAAGACATGCATTAAGCTTTTTGCTAAAATTCCAGAAACATAATAGCAGAATGTCAAATGTTCGTGTCCATAATAAATACTGGCAGCTCAAAAGCAGCTCAGAACTTTTTCTCAAGAGTTTCAGTATCTGAACAAGGAAATTGTCCTATATACTGTTCTTAAAATTGGGGCATTACATTGCAATAGTTAAAGCAAGAAACAGCTCAACTGAAGACTACAGAAAACCTTTGTCTTCTCAGGAGGTCTACGCTTGGTTATACAATACTACTCTAGAAACAGCATTTCACCAAAGGTCTGGCAATTGGCTTCTGTTTAAGATATACTCTGCTTCATAACATTCTTCAAAGGATTAAAACATAATTGATTCTGGCAGTACACATGGTCAGCATGATGTGCAGGGAGTTGCCAGTGGACATGGGGTGCTTACAAAAAGGGTTGTTTTCTTTGTTTAAAATGGAAAAAGGAGTGGGAGGTGCGGAGAAGAGTGAGATACGAAATGACTCAATCATAGTTTTTAAATCAGATTATTTCAACAACTGCATATACAAACAGACGGCTTCAGACGATGGTGGCAGAGCTTCTGAATTGCTGAGGCAATGCACATATTCCTATTTCCATTAAAAAAAAAAAGGTAGAAGCTACAGTTATATACATCCTTGTATGCATTCAGAGAATATTGCAAGTTGAACTCCAGAGAAGCCATTGGTATCAGTCTGAAAGTGATGGGGAACGGATTGATCGTGCACTGGCTGGACTGTTAGAGAAAGCAAAGGGATCCTTTTCCTTTTCTTTACTATCATGTTTATGTTTATGCTTATGTTTATGCTTGTGTTTCTTCTTCTTTTTCTTGTGCTCGTGGTGGTGATGGTGATGGTGGTCACTATGTTTTGAGGAGTTGGACTCTTTACTGAACACGGAGAGTGGAGCTGCTGAGACAGGGTGCATGGTCACCTCTCCTGAAGACTGCTCTTTGCCTAAAAAAAAATTGATACAATGGGGTTAACATTTTCAAACAGAGTAAGTTCTGAATTATTAAATCAGATCTACGTCATCATTCAAATGTGCGAACACAGAACCCCTTACTATAATAGTGCCATTAACTTCTTTGTTCAGAGACATTTCTGGAGATGCCATTAATGGTTCTATATTACTGACAGAAGGTACTCTCTTCCTCCCTCAAAAGTACAAATGTGTCCCTGATAATTAGGAACTGTAAGGAGATAAAGTAACTGCAAGTTAGATGGGCATCCAGAAATTACACATTAGGAAGGTCACTATACCACGAGTAATCAAAATATAATTGCTCATGAAAACTATGAGAAACTGACACACTGAAGAGCAATTTTGGGATGCAAACTCCTTTTAGTCAAGAACTAAAGCTCCCTGCAATATACAAACCTTTTTGATATTGAACAGCATAATTAAATTAATTGACACTTCAAAATTGCATCTTACAATCAATTTAGTCTATTTGAAAGATTATATAAAGTTCTGTTCGTAAACAAAAATTCAATAAAAAAATTACAACATCTTTATCAGAACACATTAAAATTTCATTATTTCACACCCAATGCAATAGCTTCAGGAGGAGGGACGAAAGGGAAATAAACTAAGAATAGCACGGTTAATTGGTAGAAACAGCTGAAAGCTGGGGAAGTACGCACACAAATTGAAACTTCTGCTTGCTGACTTTGATGCAGTTATTACAACTTTCTTTTTAAACTGCTATCTGGAGTAGTTCTCAACTATGCTGACAGCAAGCAAACATGTAAAAAGCCTGCTTTGCAGTTTAATGAATTCTAATTATATTTCTCTTCAGGAGTACCTGTACCTAAAATTGTCCCCATAAACTAAACTCATTTGCCTAAAGCACGCAGCTTTTAGATAAATAGGAAAATTTTGCTTTTAGCTGTTGCAAGCATGCAAAAAAAGACAGTAAACAGAACAGCAGAAAAAGGAACATTCATCTGACTATGGGCATTAGAAAAGGTCCTCAGACAACTAAAGCATGCACTATCTGACATCATTAAAATATGCCACAGTAGTTAAAGGTGGATCACAGAATCACAGAACTGTAGGGGTTGGAAGGGACCTCTAGAGATCATTCAGTCCAACCCCCTGGAAATGAGAAATGCTACCTTTAGTACCACAGAAATAAAGAACATAGCAAAAAAACTAAAACAGATCCCACCAGCATTCATCCTTAAAAAAATATCTAAGGTACAGAATACATTCTCATGCGTTCACAAGCTACAGGCACATATCTTAAAATATGTGAGGCACACTACAGTCAAAAACAAAAAACCCACATCCGTGACACAAACCTTTAAACCTTCACGGTTCCATTAGTTCCAGAAATTGAAGTTACTTTGACATGGAAACAAAACCTGCAAGTCTAGATGCTACATTTTTATCAACCTCAAACCAAAGCTAAGCCTTTCAGCTTTAAAAGCATTACCAGAGCTATATAAGGGTATGGGTATAAGCTTGCAAGGATGGTGTAGCAGTAGCTCTACTTCCAAGTGCCAGCGAATACCAAGGATGCAAAAAACCCTCTTAAGACTGCTGCACTGACATCAGTGCAGGTTTCCTGCTGTTTACCGCACTACCAGCCCTGCTAAGAAACAATCCACATTATTGTATTGTAACTTATTTCAGCTAGGTTATCAAAAACCTGTATTTAAAGCTGTCATGTAAAACATCATTAACTGCAGCAAGCTGGAGAACATATACAACAGTAGTGTCAGCCACTGACTGAATGGGTGGAGATGAACACCTAGAAACTGAAAGGCAAGAAGATCTTCAGAAAGGAGAGAATTCCGATCCAACTGCAGCTCCAGGGCTACTGACACTTAAGGAAACAATCAATAATGGTAATATGGTACAAATGTCAATACTAAAAGATTTCATTGCAGAAATCTACTTTTACTGAGCCAGTAAGAAGTACACACACACATTTTCTTCAGTGAGGTCAATGAGAGCCAAAATCTATTGCACTTCCTTTATTTTTTAAATGCAAAAAATGTAAGCTACCTGGAAAATGTTTTCCTATTTTGAAGAGTGCTTTGAAATCAGGAAACAAATAGAATCATAAAGGTTGGAAAAGACCTCTGAGATCATCTAGTCCAACCATCCATCTACCACCAATACTGTCCACTAAATCGTGTCCCTACTACATTTCCCCTTTCCTTAAACACCTCCAGGGATAGTGAATCCACCACCTCCCTGGGCAGCCTTGATATACATTGATACCAATACGTTGATCCTGGGAGATGGCTTAGAATGGATGCATACAGACTGCTGAACTCTGTTGCTTGTAAAATGCTCTGTAAGAGATTTTACACTTTTGTACCTGCCAAATTCATTCTGCAACGAGACTAGCATTACACTTGCAGAATACTTCCTTCATTTTAATTCCCTTTTAATTAATATCCATTCAAAGGCCATGCCAGCAACCTTCCAAAGCAGGAAAGCAAGGCTGAACAGAGTTGCTTCTAAGGGCATTAAAACCACTCATATCACCAGGAGTGAGACTGCTGCAAGGAGACACGATGCTTCTTCTTCCTGCAGGGAATCCACTTCCTCCTGGTCAGGCAGCAGGATGGGAACCTGCCTTTCTCAAATAATAGGAGAGGGCAGGCCCAGGAGCTCATTTCTGAAGTGGTTAGTAGCATTCCTTAGAAAAGAATGCACGTACATGTGACTGTCCACTTGGATCTCCTTCTGTTTTGAATGTAGATATTCCAATGTAATTATTGGCTTCTCGGTGTTCCAGTGAGCCTGGTAGTTGTTTAAAATTATACAGGATTACACTCCCATGGAGGAAGAGATCAGAAACTTTGTGCACACCTTGTCACACAGAACGATACCCAACCTGGAGATATTGTGAGGGAGAATAAAATATAAAAACAGACCTCATGGTTTAGTTTTAGGATGAGAGGGTTTTAGATCTTGATAAGCTTTAAGCGACATTTTCTGTCATGAATAAACATCTGCTGTCAGATAATTACCATATCCTGCCCATCAACTATGTAGAGCAATGTTGTTTTCTTCGTTATTTTGTTTGTTTTTTCAAGAATCATCAGTGCATGAGCAATGTCATTGGGTAGAGTTTTTTAGCTATATTGTTTTATATCGGACCTTTACAATTTGGTAAAATATAACTTGAACATGGCAACAAACTTTCATGAGATCTTCCAAGTGGCCTCTCCTATATTTCTGATTGTGTGTGAAGAGGGTGGGACACCACAGATTTACAGTCTGTGTTTCTTTGCATTTACAATCTATTTAAAACTGCTGGCTTAAGTACGACTTTTCCAAATTGACACTTGTTAAAAATGATTCAATTGGCACCCTGATTTATTCAAATGTCACCGAAGAAGAAATTAACTTCACAAATCACAGCAAAGGGTAAGGCCCATGGGTCCAGTGTTCTGGCTGAGGACAGCCTGGTGTTCCAGAACCTGACATAGACCACCTCTGGGAAGAAGGTGACATCAACACAAGTATGCTAACACTTAATATGTCTCTCCCAGAACCAAAGAAAGCTTTCTAATGAGAAAAATCATGCACTCTCCACCTAGCAGTTGGATTGCAGCTCTGGCCAGTGTTTTTTTCTGAAGAGCTAAGACTAAAAACACTGAAAAGACTTTGAAAACTATTTTGACAAATATCTTTTTTCTCCTTATTTCTACTTTTCATTTTAGGATTGCCCTGGAAACATCCAACACCATTTTTTAATTTCATGCCTAGTTTATGTATCTTTTGAATCATCAGTGAAGTGCGTACTGAGAAATGACTGAGTAAGCAACCCCAAGCTTCTGCGTTTAAGAATTTTGTCTTAAAAAGCATGATTTTCAAACCATGCATCTCTGGAAAAAAAAGTTATCCACTGTGTCTAGTAGAGTGCTCTTTTAATGATCACACTGTAAAGCTGAGAGTTCAGGTGAGAAGGAGAAGTCTAGTTAAAGAAATGCTTTCTGAGATTGCGCTAAACAAATCAGTTAAATTGGTTCCAATATAAAAACTTTTAACTACTTCCAATTTACAGATTCATTTGACTTCATGCAATTTTTAATTAGATTTATAACCAGATACATAACTTGTTATGCCTATGCCAAAAAGGATAGCCTCTGCTAAAGTACTGAAAAACAAGCCTACATAAAATATCTTTGTAACTGATGACTATTTAACTACCTTCCTCATTTGACTTTAAAAACCATATTGCTTTGTCCTTACATTAAAACAGTAGGTTGACTCAGGTGTTATTTTACCACGTTTACTCTAATATTATAGAAAATTTACAAAAGAAAAAGCATATTTAAATCAATATGTCAACTCAGCTCACTTGAAAATTTAGCCTTAATCCATCTCCTTTCTCTGCAAGGCTTATATTCTTATTAAAGCTGCTTTCATGCACTTTAGCATAAAGCCCTTGAAAACACCCTCTCTTGTGAAGAACAAAATTAACCACGTGCTATTTCAGTGAGGCAAAATTAGCTACAGAACCTCCAAACTTATGAGTTACCAGTTTGGAAGCAGTTATATTTTAGGCAGTAAAGTCAACATATGTATATTAGATACTATCAAACAGATACTATGTTAATATTTTAAGCTATTAAAGGACAGTCTAACAGAAGAGTGAGAACAACTTTTCCTCCTTAAAAAGCATAGCAAAAATCCATCATTGTCAGTGCTGTTCTTTTCATCCAAGAAAAGGAAGTCTGTTGACATACTTGCCTGTAATTCTAATGTTTAGGTAACCCTTTTGAACAGGAAGCCACTGACTAGCGTCTAAATTTTGAGGTAATGGTGTTCTTATAGTTGACTTTGATAACTTGGCTGAGCTGCAGAGAACTTTTTCTATGGTTCAGCCTCAACTTCTGTTAACTACTGTACTTAATATGTGGTGACTCGCACCATAGGTTCATGTCTACTGTTTAAATGTAATCACTAGTTTATCTCTACACTTTTTCAGTAGTATTTATTCTATTCAAATTACATCAGAAACAATTGAATCCAGCCAAATCATTACTTCCTGAAACTTCAGACAGTAACTACGATAACCAGTCTGTGTGTATGACTACGGCCTACATATGTTCAAACTTACATGTACATCTGCAGGGTAAAACAGTGATCTGCAAGATCAACAGCAGAAATTTCACGTGTGATTATTCTGGAAAACACCAAACAGATAAATGGAATAGCCAAATGGTTTTTCTGATGTGAGTTCTGAATGAAAGGATGCCTTCTCAAAGCCCACTGCTGCTGAATGTGACCAGGAAAAAGGCTGCCGGTGTCAGTGCATAAAGATGACATTGCTTATTTAACTGCTCCACTCTTAGAATTTGGAAGTAGTGCTGCACTTTGAGATGAGTGAAATACTGAAGTAAATAGAAGAAGTGTCCCTTAATCTAATTTCACAGAAATGCACGACAAGAAGTCACCTCACAGCCTGAAATATGATGTTAAATCTTCTGCATATATGAAATATGGTCTTTAAACTCTTTTGATCTTAAGACAGGGTAGGGAGCATTACTACTGTGATGATTTAGTAGCAAATAAGAATCTGTTTTCATTTTAGAAATGTGACCTTGCACAGTCTCAGAGGCTCAAAAGAAGCCACCAAGTTTTTGGTACTTTGAAAAATAATCAACATGATATGAGTTGTGAACTGCCTGAAAAACGCAGTTTTTTTTAAATAACATCTTGCAAAATGCTCAGATTCCCACATAACTATCGGAGTCTACAATTCTATTACCCTTAGTAGAATTTAAACCACTTTGTGTATGAACAAAGGTGCTGTAATTATAGTACTGAAACCTGTAATCCTGATACAAGTTGTAGTACAAGGCTGTTTTTACTGCCCTTGCAGTAGGTCTGTACCTTAACCTTTTATATCCATGTGCAGAAGCACACAGAAAAAAAATGCTTTTAAATGTAAATAATATTTTCCTGGCTTTATGGAGATTATATCAACTTGAACAAATCCAAATTATCACTTGGAGGGAGGGGCAGTGTGAGGAAAGTAAAAACAGAATACACAGATATAACAGCATTTAGAGCCAACATGAGCTTCCTCCTTGCAGCTGCTCCTCGCGGGATGTGCTTGGTTGATGACCTAACACTTCATGTGACATGTGGGGACATAATCCACAGCTGTGAGATGAAAATTAAGTATGGACTAATTGCTCACTGCTTTCCAAGTAAGAGTCACAGTACTGAGGCAGATACAGGATCTTACAGATTTGGTAAGAAGAACCTGAAACCGTTTCAGAACCTGTATAAATCTGCTTCATAATAATCACTTGCTGAAGTGTACCCCCACTCTTTGTTGTGCCTGCAAACAACTAACAATCCAAGGTCCTCAGTGGATACTATCTGTGATTCCTCCATAAAACCATTCACAAACAAGTTCTGCCTTATTTATGTATGCTTTTATTTTTGCCCATCCGTTTGAAATTTTTCCCCCAAGTATGATATTTCCTAAACACTGAACTGTCTTTATTCACTCAGTCTGAAATTCATATATCTCTGCTTCTAAGAAAAATGCTATGAATAAGATACAGGTGAACTTTTAGAAGCAAGGAGTATCTGTAATAAAACTATTTGTAAGTGCACAAGCCAAAAACACACAAAATAAGAAGAAATTAACCTGAAGTTTTTCAAAGTAATGCTTTCATTTAAAATGAAAAAAATCAACATTTGTCTCATTTTTTACCTAGACGAGACAATGTATTGCAGTGTACCGAATGCCTAAACAGCAGAAGTGAGAAGATACATAAGTGACACTTGAAATAGATTTTCCTATATGCTGTAGGTCTACAAATGCAGCAGTGAACGGGCTGCTATTCCACTTCTTATCCATTCTGAATTAAAGCACAAACTTAATATGAAATAATTATGGAGCATAGATCTGGCTGACAGAGGGTCCCGTAAGTCCTATTTGTGAAGTACTTGGCTGAGTTTTGTTTATGACTTTATATCCCGTAGAGTGTGTAAGTCTAGTAAATATGTTGCAAAATATCGTGTAAGAGTTATAAATACTAATCCTCAGTGGATTAGCTTCACGCTTGAGTGCCCTGGATATGTCATTCTTTGCCGTAACAGAAAATGTAATGATTGTCCATAACACTAAGGACAAAATTCAAAGCAACTCTGACAGGCTTAAAACAAAGACTGTGCAGCATTAGGCTCCTAATTTCATGAGGAAGTACATTTTCCTTTTCTCTCCTAGGATGGCTATAACTTAGGTAAAACGTTGTGAGTATTGCTACTCCACGTATCTAACAGAAAATCCATCCTGGTGGAACTGGCTGTACAGGCACACATTAACCAAAGACCATCTGGAATCCAGAAACTAGACCTCCCTGTGTTTTTTATGTCCCCATATGAACTTAATTTGTTAGCTGAGCAATGACAGCAGTTACCTTTTATTAAAAAACAAACCTTAGTGGCTAGAGTGTCTGCCAAGGAAGTACAACATAAGTTCTAGGCCCAAAGGGAGTATGAACCTACAGCTTCCACATCCCTGGCCAGCACCCTAGGCACCAGCCTCAGCAGGATATTTTGTGCAGGAACATCCATTAGCCCTTCTCTAAAACAAGGCCACTAAAATACCAGAAACTTTCAGGTCACAGGGGATGCGGATGAGGTCACTTGTCAGCATAGCTAAGGACACAGAGCACAGAATTGGGGAACTAATGTTCCAGATCCTGCTGCTAAGGTTTTCTTGTGCCTTTTACATTAGCCAATCACTGGATAAAAACAGAAAAACAAGTGAAAGGGTAAGTACTCTGAATGCTACTTCTAGTATCAAACATCCAACTTTTACACACTGCAGGGACTGCAATCTGAAAGCTGTAAAACCTAGTGCGGGGTGTATACTACCCAGGATCTTGGAAGATTAGGTACACAGTCACTGTACCTCAGCTTAGCTCCACTGCTGCATTTGGTAAGTGAACTTAAAAACACAGTTAAAATCTTTGAGAAACAAAGACCACTGACTGGTAAGTTGTGACAGGCAAAGAAAGAATGCAGAAGCTCATCAACAAAGCTCAGCCTGCCTTAAGGTTTTTAAGAAATGCATTTTTAACAAGTAGTTTTGTCAAATATGTTATGACAACGTTACTGAGAGAAATAGTAATTGCAAAAAGATGCAGAAATGATATATCCGTAGAAGCAGTCTTCTCAACTTTACAAAGCTCTCTGAGGCTTGCAAGTTTTTCAACTACTGAAGTTAAGCAAAGTCATTAAGCTGTTAGGAAAATGAGACTGATATTTTTTCCAAAAGACAATCATCAACATTATTATTTTTTAAGATCACAACTATGGCAAAGTAAGTTTCACCTAAGTGTTTATGGGGCTCTATCCCACTTTTTGCTATTTAATTCATTTCTTAGTTTTTTACTCTTATAAACCTGATGCATACTTGCCTTACTTAGATATGTACAAAAATACACATGTACATAGTTATTTGTAAGCTAAAAATATCTTGGGCACTCTCTACACACTTCCTTGAATTCGGCTAACATTTAACACTTACCAACAATACACATATGAGAATAAGTAGCAGCAAAAAAAACCCACAACTGATTAAGTTGAAAATTTTATATTCTCATTTAACAAAAAATTTACTCATACCTGGTGTTGACGGTCTCTCCAACATATTCAAATGATGGTAAATAAAGGCTTGACTGTCATGAACTGTGTCCATATCAATTTCCTCCTC